>JANAVB010020582.1:0-51743 GCA_029216955.1 Iris pallida | reverse complement strand
CTCTCGATCTTTCGAACCAAACTTTTCGAAAAACTGTCTAAACAGAACATTTTTAGGGCAGTTCCAAACCCGTATTGGAAGCCAAATTTTTGGCGATTCTTCGACTGTTTTGGAAAACTAATTGAACACCTGTGAAGACAATACCAAGTATAGAACGCAACTTGTGGATCGAAGTTTCGGTTAATATGTAGGAAGAAAGTAAGTAAAGTTGTCGAAAAAACTGGTTTCTAAATCATAAAAACATAAGGAAATTGTCTGATACGACGTGCACCCCGACAAACCGGGCGACGTGGTCGCGCGTTATACGCATTAAAAGGCACGTATAGACGTTGCGGACGTGTGGGAACTGACGGAACTCAGTTTCGTCGCGTGTGCGCGACGAAATCAACGCGTATCCGTCGAGATACCCCCTATCGACGTTTTGCAAACTTGCCCATAACTTCGTGTACAATTGTCGAATCAAGACAAACTTGCGCCAACAGGTCCGGAACGAAATTTTGGTCCTGCATGCCAACTTTTGTTCTATTCGGAGAAGGTCGAATCGGAACCAATTTTTGGCGGGCCCG
The DNA here is from genome assembly GCA_029216955.1 of Iris pallida. Taxonomy (NCBI): domain Eukaryota; kingdom Viridiplantae; phylum Streptophyta; class Magnoliopsida; order Asparagales; family Iridaceae; genus Iris; species Iris pallida. The sequence continues at coordinate 51,177 of JANAVB010020582.1, read as the reverse complement.
CGAACCACTCAAACGGGCGATTGTGTACACGGCTCCTCGGAATCCAAAACTGGACATACCGTTGAGTTCTTCTCCTCAAACTGAAACCGTAGACATGTAGTTTGACGACTTTAGAGACCGTAGACTTTGGCACGCGTTTCGGTGCAAAGCAGGTCCAACGGCGGATCGTTTTGACCCGAAATTACGATTTTGTCTCTGTTCCAGAATTTGACTTTTGGACAGGCATTTCCTAGGTATATCTACTTCACCGAGATCATTTTTGATGTTTGTTTTAACGTTTGGAGTCATATGTGAATTGTGAGTTTTGGTGCTGACACTTGCTACTATTGGATTTGCCATTTTTGCACTGCAGGCAATATACCTTGCCACCTTATCCTGTGATGATTATATTCTTATTTTCAGTTGTTATTTTGCATTTTATTTCATGATATTTAAACTGTGCGTCCAAGTCACACTTGGGCAAGCGACTCTATCGGTCGTTTTTCTTGCTTATTTATTTTCTTGCATTGACTTAGTTTATTGACTACCCATTGATGTTGAGGTATTGGTATATCTCATACGGCCTTGACACTTGTTGTATCACGTGATCTGAGTCACATATAGAACACATTTTCGTGTAGTTGGCTGGCCACCGATACGTATGGAGCGTACGACGGATATGAGTAACTGCCAATAGTATTGCATGTTAGAAGACTTGGCGGTTACTAGAGGTACATATCAGTCATGGAGATGATGATACTAGGCAATGAGTGGGGAGAACAAAACCTGACGTATGGGCTTCTTTTCACTTTCTGATTACCTGTGCGCTCCACCGGAGACGCAGGCTCCAGGTGCCCTCTGACGTTTCCCAGAGCGTTTTGGACGTAGCCCTTCACATGGTGCCCTCTGATGCTTCCCGAGCGTTATGGACGTAGGTCCCTGGTGCCCTTTATGGGAACTATGCCGATCCCATTTTTCTGCCAGGGTTCATGCGTCGAAGGATTGTGTCTCAACTGTATATTCACAGTAGAATGGTCAGGAACCCAATAGCATGCATACCTTTCTCTCTTATTATATTATCACAGTTTATATGGCATGTTGTTTTCTTTTATCTTGCTATGTCCCCTCAGGACCTGGTTATCTCTCCAGGTTTAGATGATTTTCTACAGGAGTACGGAGCGGCTTTGGAGCTATCTTACATTGATGACAAGGCAGTGCTTTATGATTTCTAGTCTATTACTTATCTGAGACAGTTGTAGACATTATTTTACATCTCTTTTCTTTCTATTGTGTGGAGGTCGGACTCCGATCTTGTGAGACTATTTTTCATAGCTGTTTGGAGTGAGTATGTTCACCCGGCTATCTTTTGATACTCTGCTTTATTCATTTGGACTTATTTATCTTCTGTGTTGAGCTGTGACAAGATTAGATATGTCATTCTGGCCTGTGATTATTTTTATAGCTTATGTGCATATGCGAGGATTCTATATATTAGAGTATTCTTCGTATATGTGCAGCTGGCATGTTCTCATACTTGGTCCTATGTATTTTGGACTGGGGCATTACATGTTTTTGTGGTGGCCCATGCAGGTCAGATTTAATATTGTTGGGTTACATGACTATGCCCAACAAGCTTGTATATAGGAATAGGAATATCTCATCCAGAACTACTACTACCTCTTGACTTCCAAACTCTTCGAAACTTCCTTGATTATTCGATTTACTTCATATCTAATCCTTCCTAATGTCAACTTATCTTCCTCGTGCCGCAGTATGAATCTACGAAGCACGCACTTCTGCCTTGGCCCTCACATCTAGTGAGAACTACACCAGAAGGACAGAATCCTCCCATGACTCTAGCGACACCCTACCAGCCAGAACTGTCGCAGCCTACTACGACACCGACGATGGAGTACCCAAATACCGCAGCACCCCCAGGCAGCCAGGCTGGGCAGACCACTACCATGCCACCGGGAGGGAATGTGCCATTGCCACCCCCACCACCTTTCCCTCAGCAGTTTCCTCCACAGTCGGGACCTCAGATGCCTCCACCACAGACTGATGGGAGCCCTACTACCCAGTTTAGGTATACCATGATACAGGCTAAGTAGCAACAGACTGTGCTGATGAGACAGACGATAATGGAAGCCATGGCTAGACCTCCACCACCACCTCCAGTACCAGCACCACACCGACTCTGCATCCCTATGAAGGCTCTATCAAGAATTTTATAGATATGAACCCCAAGGCCTTTAGAGGAACGGAGAAGCCATTAGAGGTGTCACAGTGGCTTATTAGTACCGAAAAGCTACTGAAGGCATCCCAGTTGCCAGCTCAAGATTGGATGACAGCGGTGGACCTACTGTTGAAGACAATGCTCACCACTGGTGGAAGGCGGAAGAGAGACGATTAGGCACTGGGATCACCTGGAAGCAGTTCTATGATGCATTTTATGAGAGATTCTTCCCTATTCATGTTCAAGATGGTCTCTATGACCAGTTCCTTCATCTGAAGCAAGGAAATATGACAGTTGACGAGTATGACTCGGAGTTCAATCGCCTTAGTCGATTTGGTGCGGGATTGATTCCGACAGAGTTAGAGAAGGCAAGAAGATTTCGCAGGGGCTTGTACCAGAGCTCAAGTCTTATACGACTACCCAGTCTCGAGTCTCCTATTCAGCTGTCTTGGAAGAAGCTCGTTCTCAGGAGATTCTTCACAAGAACAACAGCATACATCGAGACGCCAAACCCCAGCAGTTACACCAGCCCGAGCTACTCAGAGTGGACCTATAAGGACAGTTCCAGCAGAGACCCTCACCTTATCAGAAGCCCGTTTGCCATTACTGTGGAAAATAAGGATATATCTAGAACGACTGCAGGACTCGCCTTGGATTATGCTTGAGATGTGGATCCAATCAGCACATGCTCAAGGATTGTCCGGAGCAACATGCAATAGTACAAGCTCGGCAAAATCCGAGGCCTACAGCCCCAGCTCTCCTAGCACCACAGCCCATAGCAGGAGCATCTCGTCCACCATTACCTTTCCAAGGAATACAGTACAACAATGCCAGAGCTCAGGGCCCGAGACAAAATTATGGGCAGGCATTCTCACTTGCTGTTGAGGATGTAGAGACAGAGGCAGAGGTTATAGCAGGTATGGTTCTAGTTGTATCTTTTCCTGCTATTACATTATTTGATACTGGAGCCACACATTGATTTACAGCCACTAGTTTTGCCACTAGATACAGCATTCCCATCACACCCTTAGCTAAAAATGTTAAAATCCTCACTGGAGGAGGAGTTGTACCTGTTAGTGGTGTTTTTAGACTTTGTCCTGTAGTGATAAATGGCAGAGAGATGATGGCATGACTTCTTATATTTCCCATGCCGATATTTGATGTGGTTCTTGGAATGGACTGGTTGAGCCAGCATTTCGCTCTCATAGACTGCCAAAGGAGCAGTATTATTTTTAGACCTCCGAATGCGGCAGAGTTTGAGTTCACCAAAGAAGTCACATATTGTAAAACCCCTAAATTTCTACTGTATTTTTTTTAAATTTTGGTACTGATTTAAATTTTTGTATCATACGCCGCGTAGTCGTATTATACGTCGCATACGAGTACGCATTATTCGTATTTATACATTGCGTGCAAATTACGTTTATTCGTGGATGCTCGACGAGTACGAACATGTACGAGCGTACATATTTTGGAAAAATATTTATTTTATTCTTAATATATAATAATTATTGGTATTTTTATTTTCTTGTGAAAAGTACCGTATCAGGGATGGCCAAAACTTATTATTTTATTTAACACAAATAGTGGCATTTAGAAAACTATTTTTTATGCAAATATTCTTAACATGAGGTACATGAATTTTAATTCATATATATAATTTCACTTTCAAAATTATTATATTAATATTTCATTATTCAAAAAGATATTTAAAATATGATGATTTTCGAAATTATTTTTATAATATTTTAATATTTATGAAAAAGATATTTAAACGTTTGTTTTATTTAATATTTGATTAAATATGGCAATTTATATTGGAAAAGATTTTGTTGACTCTATTTAAAATATTTTAAATTTAGTATAAGATTTAATTGGATTGAATTTAATTTGGATTGAATTATTTTAAACCAATTTGAATTAACTGATAATTTATCTAATTGGGATTTAAATAAATCCCAATTCCTATCCAACTGGGAATTCCCACCTCCTATATAAAGGCAGGTACTCCTCCAAAATTTTCTACCACAACACATCCAAAAATTTGTGCACCGTGTCTGTGTCCTTACCCCATCCACTATAATTCTATTTTATACAAATACAACAACCCTAGAAATCTCCGCCATGTCTCGCAGGACACGGCGATTCCCCAAACCATCCCTGTCATCATCATCATCACAACCATGACCACCCACTCCATCGTCCTTCCCGCACCCTCTACTCGTGTCAGTCACCACCATCACCGTGAACATCCACATCGTCACCGCGACCGGCTCACCCCCCGACGGTCCACCACCATAACCCCCGGATCCCTTGACGACAACAGCCCAACCACCAGCAGTCACTCCGCCTACATCACGACCAACACCAGCACCCCAATTCCAACCTCAACAACCCCGCCATGGCCATTTCCGGCCGTAGCCAACACCACCATCGCCAATCCAAACTCACCATCACAGAAGAAGAAGAAAAGGGAGAAGACCCTAACCTGAGCCCCTCCGCTCATCTTCTGCTCCAAGCCGAGAGCCTTCGCTGTGCCCGGTGCTCGCCTCGAGTCCGTCGCCACCGAAATTACCCCACCGTCCGCTCAATTTCCCATTCTCCACGCCGAACGAGCGGCGACCGCGAACCAACCCCCGCCGCGCCTTGAGAGGGACCCGGCCTACTTTCCCCCAAGCTGGACCACCGTGCGCACCGACCGCCGCCCCCTCGCTCCACGCCGACGCCCCGCTATACGTGCCACCGCGCGCAGGACCTCCTCCGGCGCCGTAACGCCCTTCCGCCGACCCCTCCCGAGCCATCCCGAACAGGCCAGCCGCTCCCGCCGCTAGGAGCGCGCCGCCCAAATTTCGGCCAACCACGTCGCACTCTTCCTCCGTCGCACCGCTCAAAACTCGGCCTATCACGTTGTTCCGCCGCCGCGTCGGCCCAGGGCACAGCGCCACTGCTCCGTAGGGGCGCCTCCACCGAGGCCACCCGAGCCCTCCGTCCGCCTCGTCCCCTCCGACGGGCCTCGACGACTGCCCGCTCGGTAATCTCTCCCAAAACCTTCTTTCCAATTCTCTCTCTCACTCTGAAGTTGTGGAGATAAGGTTTTGTTAACTGGATATTTGTTATTATATAATTATTATCATTTTAAATATAATAATTATTATTTGTTCTAAAATTATTATTACTGTTATCATCATCATTGTTATTATATTATCATTATTATTATTATTATTATTTTTATGTGTTCTGTTTATTTAGGCAGAGAACAAACAGGATCTTTGGTATGTGTATTATTTTTGTGTTTTTTTATTTTATGTTATTATTTTCATTATAGGTAACTATGTAGCTAATATGGTTATTATTTAGGGCCAATGGTTTTAAAACCTATATATATATATATATATATAAATGTTCAAAATATAGTCCTTATTTTAATAAGGTTTCTAACTATAGAGATATTTTTGTAGTACTTTAATATTGCTTTATTATAAAAAAATAAATAATAATAACTGGCTAGTTCCATATATCTTCTAAAAATGTTTTTTTTTTAAATTTTAAGATGTAATACGTATAAAATAAATCCTGAGTATTTCAAATATTTTCTAGAAAGTATTTCAAACCAATAAAAATATACTTTTAGCTAGGAATTTATTTTGATAAAAAAAAGGGTTTTCTAGCCTAAAAATCGATTCTTGAAATTTTCTAATAAAATTTTTCTTCAAAACAATAAGGGAATAATTTCTAAAAATAGTATAAATATCCCGTTACTCCTAATTTCCTTCTATTTTGTCGTTGATCATGACTAATCGCATGTCCTATTTTCTAGTGACTTCGAACCCCCTGCATACTCGTCATGGCTATTGGACGAACAGGACTTGTTGGATCATTGCATCACACCAGGCGTAACACCAGGCAAGACACCTTGCCTTTACTGTTTAAATTTCCTGCTCAACCATGCATTTTAGTTGTTTTTCTTTAATTTATATTAAGTGCAAATTACTATATTTTATATAATGGCTTAGAGTTAAGGGACTACCGTCAAATTTAGTGTGTCTCATTAACTTGTCACGATTATACATTGTGTGTGAGAGTTGTGAGTATCATATAGAGGTCACTTGCGTGTAGGCTGATCCCCCGTGCGCATGCGTTAGAATATACTGCCAATAGATTGTGTAGAAGACTTGGCAGTTATCAAGGATTAAAACAGTGTCGTGGAGTCGACACATGTGTAGTATCATTGGGGGGAGGGGATAGTTATTAGCGTAGGGGCTACATTTTACTTTTACACACATCTTGGACCGAGGGTGACTCTCATGAGCACTACCTTCTGCCCAGGCCGATAGCGTCTCGGATGAGCGCTACTTGATGGCCACTTTCTATTACTTGCTTGCGTGAATCCGTTACAGCCCCTGCGTAAACGTTGTCCTCAAAATGCATGTCACATAGAATGGTTAGGAACCTTTACTCATGCATACTTTTCTATTGAGCTTATTTATTCAGTTTATTGGTATGATATTATGTGTCTTGTTACGTCCCTCTGAGGACCTAGTTTTTCTCCAGGTGTGTGTTCATGTTTTCTACAGGTGGTCTAGCTAAGGCCATTCCTTCCTTCGTGATTACTGCTTTTGGACTTTTCATTGCTTCGCTCGACCAATCACTTTCTTGTATATTTCTTCTCTATTTAAATTAGTTGGTAGTGGACTTTGTCTCCGCCCAACGATTGTATCATAAGTATTCAAGTTGATTTCTATATTATTCCTTTCATTGTTGATGAGATTTAGTTGTCTTGGATTACTACATTTACAGCTTATGTATACATACGAGGGTCTATGTATTTCGTATGTATACAGCTGGCATGTCTACGTACTTGGTCCTACGTATTTTGGGACTGGAGCGTTACATATTTTTGTGGTGGCCCATGCAGGTCAGTTTATCATTTCGGTTACTTTACCATACCGATGTGAGCCTGCAACATAGGATTAGAGTCTAGAATCTCATCCATCCACTTGACATCCTTTCTTGACTTCAATTTTTGAACTTTCGTTTGACCTCCTTGAATTGCATCTTGCTTGACTCCTTCTACCATAAATTTCTTAGTTTCGTGTTTAGTAAGATGACTACACTAGTATATGCCCATAGGTTAAACCCATGGCTAGATAGATTGCATTGACAATTATATCCATTGAGGTCTTATTTATGTATAAAACCATTTATGTTTCCTAGAAATTTGATCTTAAGGATTAGTTTATTTCAAGTTGGGTAGTAGTGTATTACCGCCTCCAAAGAGTAATTGGAAATTTTGCTATTACATGGTGGTATACACAAGAGAATAGCTAGATCAAGAAAACAAAATTTTGATTGATGAATTTTTGGAAAACGTGAAATAGTCTATGATCTATTGGGATATGAAACCGATTTGAGAAACACCATTAAATCATGATTTACGGTTAAGTTCAAGTTTGGATTGTAAAAGCTTACCTCAAAATTTATTAAAGAGTTTTTATAAGTTGTGATTTTGTAAACGACTAGAGAATGTGGAGGATTATGATTTACGGTTTATTAGAGAGCTTGAGGTTTTAAATTGATTCTACATTTACAAATTTTTAATTTTGAGCTTGAAGAGATAACGGTAAAAATTTTGTTTGAGATATTATGAAATCGACTGTGAAGGAAAAGTTTAAATATTAAAATTTGCTCATATAATCTATGATCTATAAAGTTATTTAGATTTCGAATTTAAAGCCTCGATTATGGATATTTAAATTTTGGAAAAAAATAGAGAGGTTATTATTCAAGTTGCGATATACAAGGGTTGTTTCGAGATTTACTAGAGATTTAAAAATTTTGATTAAAATTGACAGTTTAAGATAATTGAAGTTTTGGCGAATTATCTTGGAAATTTTATTGAGAAATTTTGAGGAACTTAAAATTTTAGATTAGATCATATATTGGTGAAGGACCAAGAAACAAGTAGGGTCACCCTAGCGAGATAGAAGTGTTCCACATTAGATTGCCATGCCACATACGACTATGATATACACAAGTATAGTTAGTCATCGACCAAACAGATGAACATATCTTTTGACTTACTCGACCTTCCCTCAATTCTAGTTCTTTTGTCATGACCATCTAATTATTTGGAACTTCAGAAATGATTAGATTGTTCCTTAATCATACTCCATCTAAGTGGCTATCATATCCCTAGAAACTGTACTCCTAATTTATTTTACCTTGATTTGTTAGAATCTAAGTTATCTTTATTTCATGCTTTAGCTCGGTCATTTATTTGGTTCGTTAATCATTATCTCATTAACTCCCACTTTCTACTTTAAGTTCTTTGGTGTCCCTATCGTGACTTTGATATTTGGAGCACAACACTAGACTTTTCCTTTCCACAACTTTCATATGCAAGACCTACACGAGTCCACCTTCATGTAGGTATATCACGTGCCACTAAAAAATGCCTCCTTGTACTCTAATTTCATATTGCGACTTTCGGGTCAAAAAGACTGGACTCTAATCCCTACCGTGAAACCAATATACTTTAAAACTATAGATGAGACTCGACCTCGACTCAATTCTTTCGAACCGATATATGATTTTGTTCTATTTAATTCCTTACATGCTTAACCTTGCATTTTATCTTGATTGTTTGACCTATCGTCCCATGACACCATTAGTTTAATTCTTGTAAGTTGAGTAGAATATCTCATGACCCAACCAACAATTGTGGACCATATTGATAGGTTCACTTGGACCATAGAATTCAGTAGACCCTAACTTATCTAGTCAACCAAGCCGATTCTATAGGCCCAAATTTCGGGCGGAACTTAGATTTTATAAGATCTTGGACTAATTGATTTCTTCCATCATTACCCTTTACTTATTATTTTATCTACCTATGATGCTGAAATAGCTTAGCTTTGCAAGCTTATTCTTTATCAAAGCTTGATCATGACATATGTTTAATGTGGGCGCCCACTAATACATTGTCTAATCAGAACCAACGTATTATGGTCTGATCAACCATAGTGCACTTGGTTCGCTTTTTGTATATTGTTCAACGTGGATGGAGACATAGTTAACTTGTCCCTAGAGTCTCACCCGCGACTGCCTTGGCAATTCTTTTCGAACTTATTTTGACGCCTTTGAACCACGTATCCGTAATTGATGGTATCGTCAGTTGAACTCCTTAATTACGGTCGCTTTCAACTTTTTAGAAGGACGAAGGCGTCGTACTTCCTCGGCCCTATCACGACTTTCTAATAGCTTAAATATAGGAGTGAAATCTAATTCGCTCTCTAAATTGTGCCCTCAACCTACCCTCTAGAGACCATAACTGTAAGGTCTCAAATTTATTTTATTTTTACTTGAACCCATACTATTGCTTATTGCGCGCCATCTTAAAATATTTTCCTTCTTGCGTTAAACCACGGTTACCTTCGCATTTATTAAATTCACGACACTAATGTCTATTGTTTTTATTCAACGTCGTTTCCTTGTCTCGCCCAATGAATTGACTATGCTTCCTTATCGCTAAACCCTTGTGTCTTCTCACCCCCTGCAAATTCTTAATTTCGAGGACGAAATTCTTTTAAGTTGGGTAGGGTGTAAAACCCCTAAATTTCTACTGTATTTTTTTAAATTTTGGTATGATTTAAATTTTTGTATCGTACGCCACGTAGTCGTATTATACGTCGCGTACGAGTACGCATTATTCGTATTTATACATTGCGTGCAAATTACGTTTATTCGTGGATGCTCGACGAGTACGAATATGTGCGAGCGTACATATTTTTGGAAAAATATTTATTTTATTCTTAATATATAATAATTATTGGTATTTTTATTTTCTTGTGAAAAGTACCGTATTAGGGATGGCCAAAACTTATTATTTTTATTTAACTACAAATAGTGGCATTTAGAAAACTATTTTTTATGCAAATATTCTTAACATGAGGTACATGAATTTTAATTCATATATATAATTTCACTTTCGAAATTATTATATTAATATTTTATTATTCAAAAAGATATTTAAAATATGATGATTTTCGAAATTATTTTTATAATATTTTAATATTTATGAAAAAGATATTTAAACGTTTGTTTTATTTAATATTTGATTAAATATGGCAATTTATATTGGAAAAGATTTTGTTGACTCTATTTAAAATATTTTAAATTTAGTATAAGATTTAATTGGATTGAATTTAATTTGGATTGAATTATTTTTAACCCAATTTGAATTAACTGATAATTTATCTAATTGGGATTTAAATAAATCCCAATTCCTATCCAACTGGAAATTCCCACCTCCTATATAAAGGTAGGTACTCCAAAATTTTCTACCACAACACATCCAAAAATTTGTACACCGTGTCTGTGTCCATACCCCATCCACTATAATTCTATTTTATACAAATACAACAACCCTAGAAATCCCCGCCATGTCTCGCAGGACACGCAAACCATCCCTGTCATCATCATCATCGCAACCATGACCACCCACTCCGTCGTCCTTCCCGCACCCTCTACTCGTGTTAGTCACCACCATCGCCGTGAACATCCACATCGTCACCGCGACCGGCTCCCCACCTCCGACGGTCCACCACCATAACCTCCGGATCCCCTGACGACAACAGCCCAACCACCAGCAGTCACTCCGCCTACATCACGGCCAACACCAGTACCCCAATTCCAACACCTCAACAACCCCGCCAGGGCATTCCCGGCCGCAGCCAACACCACCATCGCCAATCCAAACTCACCATCACAGAAGAAGAAGAAAAGGGAGAAGACCCTAACCTGAGCCAGCCTCCGCTCATCTTCTGCTCCAAGCCGAGAGTGCCTTCGCTGTGCCCGGTGCTCGCCTCGAGTCCGTCGCCGCCGGAATTACCCCACCGTCCGCTCAATTTCCCGTTCTCCACGCCCGAACGAGCGGCGACCGGCGAACCAACCCCCGTCGCCTTGAGCAGGGACCCGGCCTACTTTTTCCCATGCTGGACCACCGTGCGCACCGACCACCGCCCCCTCGCTCCACGCCGACGCCCCGCTGTGCGTGCCACCGCGCACAGGACCTCCTCCGGCGCCGCAACGCCCTTCCGCCGACCCCTCCCGAGCCATCCCGAACAGGCCAGCCGCTTCCGCCGCTAGGAGCGCGCCGTCCAAACTCCGGCCAACCACGTCGCACTCTTCATCCGCCGCACCGCTCAAAACCCGGCCGATCACGTTGTTCCGCCGCCGTGCCGGCCCAGGGCACAGCGCCACTGCTCCGTGGGGGCGCCTCCACCGAGGCCACCCGAGCCCTCCGTCCGCCTCGTCCCCTCCGACGGGCCTCGGCGACCGCCCGCTCCGGTAATCCTCTCCCAAAACCTTGTTTCCAATTCTCTCTCTCTCACTCTGAAGTTGTGGAGATAAGGTTTTGTTAACTGGATATTTGTTATTATATAATTATTATCATTTTAAATATAATAATTATTTTTAGTTTTAAAATTATTATTACTGTTATCATCATTATTGTTGTTATTATTATTATTATTATTATTATTATTATTATTATTTTGTGTGTTCTGTTTATTTAGGCAGAGAACAAACAGGATCTTTTGGTATGTGTATTATTTTTGTGTTTTTTTATTTTATGTTATTATTTTCATTATAGGTATCTATGTAGCTAATATGGTTATTATTTAGGGCAATGGTTTTAAAACCTATATATATATATATAAATGTTCAAAATATAGTCCTTATTTTAATAAGGTTTCTAACTATAGAGATACTTTTGTAGTACTTTAATATTGCTTATTATAAAAAAATAATAATAATAATAACTGGCTAGTTCCATATATCTTCTAAAAATGTTTTTTTAAAATTTTAAGATGTAGTACGTATAAAATAAATCCTGAGTATTTCAAATATTTTCTAGAAAGTATTTCAAACCAATAAAATATACTTTTAGCTAGGAATTTGATAAAAAAAGGGTTTTCTTGCCTAAAAATCGATTCTTTAAATTTTCTAATAAAATTTGTCTTCATAACAATACGGAAATAATTTCTAAAAATAGTATAAATATCCCGTTACTCCTAATTTCCTCCTATTTTGTCGTTGATCATGACTAATCGCATGTCCTATTTTCTCGTGACTTCGAACCCCCTACATACTCGTCATGGCTATTGGACGAACAGGACTTGTTGGATTATTGCATCACACCAGGCGTAACACCAGGCAAGACACCTTGCCTTTACTGTTTAAATTTCCTGCTCAATACCATGCATGTTTTAGTTGTTTTTCTTTAATTTATATGTAAGTGCAAATTACTATATTTTATACAATTGGCTTAGAGTTTAGGGACTACCGTCAAATTTAGTGTGTCTCATTAACTTGTCACGATTATACACGAGTTGTGTGTGAGAGTTGTGAGTATCATATAGAGGTCACTTGCGTGTAGGCTGATCCCCCGTGCGCATGTAGGATATAACTGCCAATAGATTGTGTAGAAGACTTGGCAGTTATCAAGGATTAAAACAGTATCGTGGAGTCGACACATGTGTAGTATCATTGGGGGGAGGGGACAGTTATTAGCGTAGGGGATACATTTTACTTTTACACACATCTTGGGCCGAGGGTGACTCTCATGAGCACTACCTTCTGCCCAGGCCGATAGCGTCTCGGATGAGCGCTACTTGCTGGCCACTTTCTATTACTTGCTTGCGTGAATCCGTTACAGCCCCTGCGTAAACGTTGTCCTCAAAATGCATGTCACATAGAATGGTTAGAAACCTTTACTCATGCATACTTTTCTATTGAGCTTATTTATTCAGCTTATTGGCATGATATTATGTGTTTTGTTACGTCCCTCTGAGGACCTGGTTTTTTCCCAGGTGTGTGTTCATATTTTCTACGGGTGCTCTAGCTAAGGTCATTCCTTCCTTCGTGATTACTGCTTTTGGACTTGTCATTGCTTCGCTACCAATCACTTTCTTTGTATATTTCTTCTCTATTTAAATTAGTTGGTAGTGGACTTTGTCTCCGCCCAACGATTGTATCATAAGTATTCAAGTTGATTTCTATATTATTATTCCTTTCATTGTGGATGAGATTTAGTTGTCTTGGATTACTACATTTACAGCTTATGTATACATACGAGGTCCATGTATTTCGTATGTATATAGCTGGCATGTCTACGTACTTGGTCCTACATATTTTGGGACTGGGGCGTTACACATATTGATGACTTATTAGAGAAGGGATTTATTCGTGCCAGTACGTCACCATGGGGAGCACCTGTTCTTTTTGTGCCTAAGAAAGACGGGACAGTGCGCATGTGCATCGACTAGAGAGCACTGAATGCGGTGAAGGTGAAGAACAAGTATCCCTTGCCACATATAGACGATCTATTTGACAAAGTGAGTGGAGCAAAAGTATTCTCCAAGATTGATTTACGATCTGGCTATCACCAGTTGAAGGTTGGAAGGAAGACATTGCTAAGACAGCCTTTCGATCGAGGTATAGACACTACGAGTTCTTGGTCATGCCTTTCGGTTTGACCAATGCTCCCGCAGTTTTCATGAATTTGATGAACAAGATCTTTCACCAATACTTGGACAAATTTGTAGTAGTCTTTATAGACGATATCTTGATTTACTCAAAGAGTCAAGAGGAGCATGAGCAGCATCTACGGATAGTTTTGGGAACATTGAGGAACGAGAGACTCTTTGGGAATCTTAGCAAGTGTGATTTCTTTCTCAAGGAGGTATCATTCCTTGGTCATATTGTTACGGGCGATGGTATATCGGTAGACCCAGAGAAGATCACAGCAGTCAAACCATGGCCCGCTCCCACATCAGCTTCTGAAGTGAGAAGTTTCTTCGGATTTGCGGGTTACTACCGACGGTTCGTAGAAGATTTCTTTCGAATAACGGGGCCTATGACTCGATTAACTTGCAAGGATCAGGAGTTTGTATGGACAGACGAGTGTCAAGCTGCTTTTGACGAATTGAAGAAGCGATTGACCACAGCACCGATCTTGACACTACCATCGGGCCCAGCAGGATTTGTGATCTACAGTGACGCATCCGGAAAGGGATTAGGATGTGTATTGATGCAGCACGGTCGGGTAGTAGCTTATGCATCACGACAGTTGAGAGTGCACGAGAAGAATTATCCGACCCACGATCTAGAGCTCGCAGCGGTTATCTTTGCTTTGAAGCTATGGAGACACTACTTGTATGACGAGAAGGTTGATATCTACACTGATCATAAGAGCCTCAAGTACGTATTCACACAAAAGGAGTTGAATATGCGACAACGACATTGGTTGGAGTTGATGAAGGATTATGAGATCGAGCTACATTATCATCCGGGCAAGGCTAATGTCGTGGCAGACGCATTAAGCCGTAAGCCCATGGCACACTTTTTGACTACACAGAAGGAATTGATTAGAGACTTGGAGCAGCTTGGTATTGAGGTAGTATTACCGGGAGTAGATGGCATATTAGCCAACCTCCAGGTGCAATCATCATTAGTAGAGTGCATCAAGGCAGCATTGCCCAATGATGCTAGATTTCGACAGCTGAAGGAGAGGACGGAAGCAGGAGAGCAGACAGGATTAAGGATCCACACCGATGGGACATTGCGATGTGGTGATCCCATTTATGTTCCCAATGGAGAGCTACGGCAGGTGCTGATGGCAGAAGCTCACAGTTCGACTTACTCTATTCATCTCGGAGGGACCAAGATGTATCGCGACTTACGACAGTATTATTGGTGGCATGGAATGAAGCAAGAGATAGCTCATTTCGTTGCCAAGTGCTTGGTATGTCAACAAGTGAAGGCGGAGCATCAGAGGACGGCCAGATTATTGCAGCCGCTACCCATTTTCGAGTGGAAGTGGGAGCATATTACTATGGATTTCGTCACGGGTTTTCTTCGGAGTCCTAGAGGACGTGATGCAGTATGGGTGATTGTTATAGACTTACGAAGTCAGCCCATTTCTTACCTTTTAGAGTGGGCCAGTCGACAGAGGTATTGGCAGAGATGTATATGGAGCAGATTGTGAGATTACATTGTGTGCCTGTTAGTATTGTGTCGGACCGTGACTCGAGATTTACTTCGCATTTTTGGAGGAGCATAAAAGAGAGTTTGGGTACTCGATTGAAGTTTATCACATCGTATCATCCTCAGATAGACGGCCATTCAGAGCGTACCATTCAGACGCTAGAGGATATGTTGAGAGCGTGTATGCTTGATTTTGACAGTTTGTGGGAGGACCATCTTCATCTTGTTGAGTTTTTCTACAACAATAGCTATCAAGCGAGCATTCAGATGGCTCCGGTTGAAGCGTTGTAAGGTAGAAAGTGTCGGTCTCCTGTTTGTTGGAGCGATATAGGAGAGCGACAGCTATTGGGTCCCGAGTTGGTCTTGAGCACAGTAGAGACAGTGAAGAAGATTCAGGACCACCTGCGAGCAGTGCAGGATCGTCAGAAGCAGTGGACAGATAATCGTCGTCGACCCTTGGAGTTCAAAGAGGGTGACCGTGTGTTCTTGAAGATATCCCCCACTAGAGGCACGATTCGATTCGGAGGACGTGGCAAGTTGAGTCCAAGGTACATCGGGCCTTTCGATGTCATGGAACGTGTTCGAGAGGTTGCCTACAGATTGGCATTGGCACCGTCGCTAGAGGGAGTGCATGACGTATTCCATGTATCTCAGTTGAGGAGGTACGTGACAGACAGTAATCATGTGCTTGATCACTCCGAGATCACAATTGGACCGAGTTTGTCGTACAAAGAGCAACCAGTAGGTATCCTCGATCGCCGAGTGAAGGTGTTATGGAATCAATCTATTCTATTGGTTCGCGTGGCATGGAAGCATCACTCGCCAGGGGAGTCTACTTGGGAGCGCGAGGACGACATCCGAAATCGCTACCCGCAGTTGTTCGAAAACGAAGGTATGTCTTGCATTATATTTCCATGCATTGCATTTGATCCCCGACCTTAGTTTAATTTCGAGGACGAAATTTTCTTTAAGTTGGGTAGGATGTAAACTCCCATAATTTATATTTGATTTAAAGAATTTTTTTATGTATTTCATAAGCTATGGATTGATATGATACGAGTTTATTAACATAATTAATGTATGTATGTGTGTGTATATATTATTATATGTGTGCATGTGCGTATTCCTATTAAATAAGGAGTATGATAGAATCTAGGATTTTTGGAATTTATTGTGATTTGTTGTCTTTTTTTTTGATAGCTTAAAAAGATATATATATATATATATATATATATATATATATATATATATATATATATATATATATATATATATATGGTATTATATATATTAGTTTTGTAAAAATATATACATAAGTATTGATGGTGGCCGAAACCCCCACCATCAACAGCTTAAGTGGGTGGGCCCGACCCCATATTCCCATTAGTTAGAGCTAATGCTAGCAGCAGTAAAATACTAGAGCAAACCCGAGCCCATACCTAGTCCTAATAGGAATAGCTAGCAGCGGATATATATATATAACCAACCGCTCAAAGCCGAACCCTAACCCCTCCCCGCGATCAATTAACTCTCGACCCCAAGGCCGCCAACCTTCCCCCATACCAGTGCTCACCTTCGATCTCCTGCCCGCCGTCGCCGACGTTCGGTTCGCCGTCCAACCTCTCGGAGTCGACAGTTAAATAGAGAACACTCTGTTTTCGAGGAACCTAGGTACCCGATTTCAATTCCAAATATTTTTGATTCTATCCAACGAAAGTTTGATCTATCGAATGCTATGTATAGTAGACATAACCCTCTTCAAAACCCTTCTGATAGAATCGAGCGAAACACCATATATCTCTCGGTCTTTTGAACCAAACTTCCCGAAAAACTGTCTAAACATAACAGTTTCAGGGCAGTTCCAAACCCGTATTTGGAAGCCAAATTTTTGGTGATTCTTCGACTGTTTTGAAAACTAATTGAACACGTGTGAAGACAATATAACCAAGTGTAGAACGCAACTTGTGGATCAAGTTTCGGTTAATATGTAGGAAGAAATCTGTAAGTGAAGTTGTCAGAAAAACTGGTTTCTAAATCATAAAAACATATGGAAATTGTCCGATACGACGTGCGCCCCGACAAATCGGGCGACATGGTCGCACATTATAGCCATCGAAAGGCGCGTATAGACGTTGCAGACGTGTGGGAACTGACGGAACTCAGTTTCGTCGCGTATGCGCGACGAAATCAACGCGTATCTGTCGAGATACCCCCGTATCGACGTTTTACAAACTTGCCCATAACTTCGTGTACAATCGTCGAATCGAGACGAAACTTGCGCCAACAGGTCCGGAACGAAATTCTGGTCCTGTATGCCAAGTTTGGTTCTATTCAGAGAAGGTCAAATCGGAACCCATTTTTGGCGGGCCCGCGACCCACTCAAACGGGCGATTGTGTACACGGCTCCTCGGCCAAAACTGAACATACCGTTGAGTTCCTCTCCTCAAACTGAAACTGTAGACATGTAGTTTGACAACTTTAGAGACCGTAGACTTTGGCACGCGTTTCGGTGCAAAGCGGGTCCAACGGCGGACATCATTTTGACCCGAAATTACGATTTTGCCTCTGTTCCAGAATTTAACTTTTGGACAGGCGTTTCCTAGGTATATCTTCTTCACCGAGATCATTTTTGATGTTTGTCTCAGCGTTTGGAGTCATCCGTGAATTGGGAGTTTTGGTGCTGACACTTGCTACTCTTGGATTTGCCATTTTCGCACTACAGGGCAAGATACCTTGCCACCTTACTCTGTGATTATTATATTATTATTTTCAGTTGTTATTTTTAGCATTTTATTTCATGATATCTAAACTGTGCGTCCAAGTCACACTTGGGTGCAAGCGACTCTATCGGTCATTTTTCTTGTTTATTTATTTTCTTGTATTGACTTAGTTTATTGACCACCTATTGATGAGGTATTGGTATATCTCATACGGCTTTGACACTTGTTGTATCACGTGATGTGAGTCACATATAGGACACATTTCTGAGTAGTTGGCTGGCTACCGATACGTTTGGAGCGTGCGACGGATAGGAGTAACTGCCAATAGTATTGCATGTTAGAAGACTTGGCGGTTACTAGAGGTACATATCAGTCATGGAGATAATGATACTAGGCATTGGGAGGGGAGAACAATACCTGACGTATGGGCTTCTTTTCACTTTCCGACTACCTGTGCGCTCCACCGTAGACGCAGGCTCCAGGTGCCCTCTGACGTTTCCCAGAGCGTTATGGACGTAGCCCTTCACATGGTGCCCTCTGATGCTTCCCGAGCATTATGGACGTAGGCCCCTGGTACCCTTTATGGGAACTATGCCGATCCCATTTTTCAGCCAGGGTTCATGCGTCGAAGGATTGTGTCTCAACTGCATATTCAAAGTAGAATGGTCAGGAACCCGATAGCATGCATACCTTTCTCTCTTATTATATTATCACAATTTATATGGCATGGTGTTTTTTTGTATCCTGCTATGTCCCCTGAAGACCTGGTTATCTCTCCAGGTTTAGACGATTTTCCACAGGAGTATGGAGCGGCTTTGGAGCTATCTTACATTGATGACAAGGCAGTGCCTTATGATTTCTAGTCTATTACTTATCTGAGACAGTTGTAGACATTATTTTACATCTCTTCTCTTTCAATTTTATGGAGGTCGGACTCCGATCTTGTGAGACTATTTTTCATAGCTGTTTGGAGTGAGTATGTTCACCCGGCTATCTTTTGATACTCTGCTTTATTCATTTGGACTTATTTATCTTCTGTGTTGAGCTATGATGAGATTAGATATGTTATTCTGGCCTGTGATTATTTATTTATAGCTTATGTGCATATGCGAGGATTCTATATATTGGAGTATTCTTCGTATATGTGCAGCTGGCATGTTCTCGTACTTGGTCCTATGTATTTTAAGACTGGGGCGTTACAATATATATAATATATATATAATATATATATATATATATATATATTTATATATATATATATATATATATATATATATATATATATATATATATATCTATCTTATGTGTGTATGGGTACTTATTTAATAATGTCATAAATATATTCCGTAAGTATTTGTCATATATATAATATAGGTATCAATATTATTTGATATTCAAATGACATTTTATCTAAAAAATATGACAACTATTTTGTGAATTTTGTGGATCTTTTGATTATATGCATACATACATGCGCGTTTACCTATGAAATAAATATTAACAAACATCATGAACCATCGTTATTGTAAAACTACCATTATTTGACTTGTTGAATCCAACCGAGCCCAAACTTTAACGCCCCAGTCCCAAAATACGTAGGACCAAGTACGTGAACATGCCAGCTGCACATATACGAAAATACTCCAATATATGGAATACGCATATATACACATAAGCTGTAAATAAAAAAATCACAGGCCAGAATAATATAATCTAATCTCATCATAGCTCAACACAGAAGATAATAGAGTCAAAATAAATAAATAAGATTATCAAAAGATAGCCGAGTAAACATGCTCACTCCAATCAGCTATGAAAATAGTTTCACTAGATCAGAGTCCAACCTCCGCAAAATAAATAGAAATGAGATATAAAAAACTGTCTCAGATAAGAAATAGACTAGAAGTCAAAAGGTACTGCCTCGTCATCGATGTAGGATAGCTCCAACGCCGCTTCATACTCCTGTGGAAAATCGTCTAACCCTGGAGAGATAACCAGGTCCTCAGAGTGACGTAGCAAGATACACGAAAACACCATGCCATATAAACTATGATAGTATAATAAGAGAAAAAGTTATGTATGCAATCGATTTTCTGACCATTCTACTGTGAGTATGCAGTTGAGATACAATCCTTCGACGCATGAGCCCTGACTGAATACAGGATCCGGTATAGTCCCCTCTTGGGCACCAGTGACCAAGCGCATGACGTCCCAAGAACGACAGTGGCAAACCTGAGAGGCTAAACATACCCGTATCTCCAGCGGAGCTTTCGGGTTACAAGGGAAGTGCAATCGAAGCTTATACGTCAGGTATTGTTCTTCCCACCCAAGGCCTAGTATCATCATCTCCATGACAGACATGTACCTCTAGTAACCGCCAAGTCTTCTAGCATGCAATTCTATTGGCAGTTACCCCTATCCGTCGCAGGTGGCCAGCCGACTACGCGGATACGTGTAATACATGTGACTCACATCACGTGATACAACAAGTGTCAAGGCCGTATGAGATACACTAATACCTCAACATCAATGGGCGGTCACTAGACTAAGTCAACACAAGAGAAATAAATAAAGCGAGAAAAACGACCGATAGAGTCGCTTGCACCCAAGTGTGACTTGGATGCACAGTTTAAATATCAAGAAATAAGAAATTCTGAAAATAACAACTGAAAATAAGAAATATAATAATCACAGAGTAAGGTGGCAAGGTATCTTGCCTGATGGTGCAAAGTGGCAAGTCCAAGTAATCACAATGTCAGCTAAGAAACGTCACAATCTCCAAACAACTCCGGACACTGAAACAAATATCCAAAATGCACTCAGTGTAAAAGATATACCTAGGAAACGCCTGTCCAAAAGTCTAATTCTGGAACAGGGACAAAATCGAAATTTTGGGTCAAAATGATGTCTGTTGTTGGACCTGCTTTGCACCAAAATACGTGTCAAAGTCTATGGTCTCTAAAGTCGTCGAACTTCAAGTCTACAGATTCAGTTTGAGGAGAGGAACTCAACGGTATGTCCAGTTTCGGATTCCGATGAGACTTGTACAAAATTGCCCCTTTGAGTGGGTCATAGGCCCGCCAAAAAAGGATTCCGATTCGACCTTCTCAGAATTGAACCAAACTTGGCAAACAGGACCAGAATTTCAATCCAGACCTACTGGCACAAGTTTTGTCTCGAATTGACAAATGTACACAAAATTAGGACGAAGTTTGCAAATTGGCGATACGGGGGTATCTCGACGGATACGGACTAATTTCGTCGCGCACATACGACGAAACTGAGTTCCGTCAGTTCCCACACGTCGGCAACGTCCATACGCGTCTTTCGATGCATATAGCGCACGACCACGTCGCCCGGTTTGTCAGGGCGCACGCCATATCGGACAAAATTCAGAAAATTAATATAATTCAACACAGGTTTTTCTTCAACTTCAACATCAATCTACTTTTTACACGTTAATCGAAACGACGATCCAGAAGATGCCTTGTAATCTCGGTTATGTTGTCTTTTACTACTTTCAATTAGTTCCTACATTACTTTACTGCACAGCAAGAAAATTGGCCGACGAGTTATCGTCTTAAACAGTTTTTAGTATTGCAGAAAATAAATTTTTCTTCAACTTCGTCTCGAGTTTTTGAACAAGTCGATGGGTTGTTTTCGAAATCCACCTAGAGGATCTCGAAGAGGGTCAAGTCTACTTTCCAGAAAATCTTACGGATCGAAAATCGGTGCTACGAGTAAAAAGTAACGTCGTAGGGAAGTAGGGTACCTTGAGTGGGAAAACTGCTCCGTGGGTGACGCGGGGCTGACTTCCGATGCTCCGTTCGTCGTGCGCAAAGCTCCGTTGCCAGTGAAACGAATTCGTAGGCGAAGAGGGTATGATCATCCTTAACTTTCGTTTTGGAAGTTTAGGGTTTTGAGGCTTATGGAAAAAGTTACATATATAACAAGTTGTTACAAAACCTAATACTAATGGGTTTATGAATTCGGAATTCCCCACGGGTTCGGGTGTTGTTTGGTTAGCTTGCTGCTGTACGCAGCAAGCAACATAGGGGTGGGACCCGCCCACATCATGTGGGGATTAGTTGCATGTATTTTTTTTTCTTTTTTCTTTTTTTTTTCTTTCATTCCTTTAACAACTGTGGTCGGTCCCCCCTCCCTTGGGCCGACCACCACTGTATATTGTTTATTTTTTTTACTACTATATATATATATATATATAATGTATATAAACGCATTAAAATTTCTATAAATTGTAACTAAGTAACAAAAATCTCTTATAATAATTGTAGACTATATTTAGTAGCATTTCAAATATCAAGCACACAATCATACATATTATATATATATATAGTGCATATATCTTTAAATACACACATATATACCAACTACCCCTTTAATGCTAAATAATATAATAAAAATTAATTTTTAAAACACTAAAATAATTAAAAAATATTGGGGGTTTACATCCTACCCAACTTAAAGAAAATTTTATCCTCGAAATTAAACTAATGTCGGGGGATCAAATATAATGCAAGGAAATTGATAGTAATTTAAAAGCTTAACTGTAAGACATACCTTCGTCTTCGAACAAATGCGGATAGCGATTTCGGATGTCGTCTTCGCGCTCTCAAGTAGACTCCCCTGGCGAGTGATGCTTCCATGCCACGCAAACCAATGTGATAGATTGATTCTGCAACACCTTCACTCGGCGATCAAGAATGCCTACTGGTGGCTCTTCGTACGACAAACTCGGTCCAACCGTGATCTCGGAGTGTTCAAGCACATGATTGTTGTCCGCCACGTACCTCCTCAGCTGAGATACATGGAATATGTTGTGCACTCCCTCCAACGATGGTGGCAAAGCCAATCTATAGGCAACCTCTCCAACACGTTCCAAGACATCGAAGGGTTCGATGTACCTTGGACTCAACTTGCCACGTCCTCCAAATCGAATCGTGCCTCTAGTGGGGGATATCTTCAAGAACACATGGTCGCCCTCTTTGAACTCCAAAGATCGACGAAGATTATCTGCCCACTGCTTCTGACGATCCTGCGCTGCTCGCAGGTGGCCCTGAATTTTCTTCACTGTCTCCACTGTGCTCAAGACCAACTCGGGACCCAATAGCTGTCGCTCTCCTATGTCGCTCCAACAAACAGGAGACCGATACTTCCTACTATACAACGCCTCAAACGGAGCCATCTGAATGCTCGCTTGATAGCTATTATTGTAGAAAAACTCAACAATATGAAGATGGTCCTCCCATGAACTGCCAAAATCAAGCATGCACGCTCTCAACATATCCTTTAGCGTCTGAATGGTACGCTCCGACTGGCCGTCTGTCTAAGGATGGTATGCCGTGCTAAACTTCAATTGGGTTCCCAAACTCTCTTGCATACTTCTCCAAAAATGCGAGGTAAATCTCGAGTCGCTGTCCGACACAATACTAACAGGCACACCATGCAATCTCATAATCTGCTCCATATACATCTCTGCCAATACCTCTGTCGATTGGCCCACTCTAAAAGTTAAAAAATAGGCTGACTTGGTGAGTCTATCCACAATCATCCATACTGCGTCACGTCCCCTAGGACATCGAGGAAAACCCGTAATGAAATCCATAGTGATGTGCTCCCACTTCCACTCGGGAATGGGTAGCGGCTGCAATAATCCGGCCGCCCTCTGGTGCTCCGCCTTCACTTGTTGACATACCAAGTACTTGGCTACGAAACTAGCTACCTCTCGCTTTATTCCGTGCCACTAATAATACTATTGCAAGTCGCGGTACATCTTGGTAACTCTGGGATGAATAGAGTAAGTCAAACTGTGAGCCTGTGCCATCAGCTCCTACTGTAGCTCTCCATTGGGAACATAAATGCGATCACCACATCGTAATGTCCCATCGGGGTGGATCCTCAATCCTGTCTGCTCTCTTGCTTCATTCCTCTCTCTGAGCCGTCGAAATCTAGCATCATTGGACAATATTGTCTTGATGCGCTCTACCAATGATGATTGTACTTGGAGGTTGGCTAACACGCCGTCTGCTCCAGGCAATACTACCTCAATACCAAGCTGCTCCAAGTCTCTAATCAATTCTTTTTGGGTAGTCAAAAAGTGTGCCATAGGCTTACGACTTAATGCGTCTGCCACGACGTTAGTCTTGCCCGGATGATAATGAAGCTCGATCTCATAATCCTTCATCAACTCCAACCAACGTCGCTGTCACATATTCAACTCTTTCTGTGTGAACACGTACTTGAGGCTCTTATGATCAGTGTAGATATCAACTTTCGCCGTATAAGTAGTGTCTCCGTAGCTTCAAAGCAAAGATAACCGTTGTGAGCTCTAGATCGTGGGTCGAATAATTCTTCTCGTGTACCCTCAACTATTGTGATACATATGCTACTACTCGACCATGCTGCATCAATACGCATCCTAAACCTTTTCCGGATGCGTCGCTGTAGATCGCAAATCCTTTCGGGCCCGATGGTAGTGTCAAGATCGGTGCTGTGGTCAATCACTTATTCAACTCGTCAAAAGTGGCTTGACACTCGTCTGTCCATACAAACTCCTAATCCTTGCAAGTTAATCGAGTCATAGGCCCCGCTATTCGAGAGAAATCTTCTACGAACCGTCGGTAGTAACTCGCAAGTCCAAAGAAACTTCTCACCTCTGAAGCTGATGTGGGAGCGGGACATAATTTGACTGCTGTGATCTTCTCTGGGTCTACTGATATACCATCACCCGTAACAACATGACCAAGAAATGATACCTTCTTAAGAAAGAAATCACACTTGCTAAGCTTCACGAAAAGTCGTTCATTCCTTAACGTTCCCAACACTATCCGTAGATGCTGCTCATGCTCTTCTTGACTCTTGGAGTAAATCAAGATATCATCTATAAAGACTACTACAAATTTGTCTAAGTACTGGTGAAGATCTTGTTCATCAAATTCATGAAGACTGCGGGTGCATTGGTCAAACCGAAAGGGATGACCAAGAACTCGTAGTTTCCATACCTTGATCGAAAAGTCGTCTTGGCAATGTCTTCTTTTCGGACCTTCAATTGGTGATAGCCTGATCGTAAGTCAATCTTGGAGAATACTTTTGCTCCACTCAGCTGATCAAATAGATCGTCTATACGCGGCAAGGGATACTTGTTCTTTATCGTCACTGCATTTAATGCTCTGTAGTCGATGTACATGCGCACTGTCCCGTCTTTCTTAGGCACAAAAAGTACGGGTGCTCTCTACGGTGACGCACTGGCACGAATAAAGCCCTTCTCCAATAGGTCATCAATTTGCGTCTTGATCTCTACCAACTCCTTGGATGCCAGACGATAAACTAGAGATGAGATAGGCTCGGCTCCCGGTGTAAGCTTAATAGTAAACTCAATGTCTCGGTCAGGTGGCAGTCCTGGCAATTCTTCGGGAAATACATCCTCGAACTCGGTGATGATAGGGTGCTGAGGGGTGTCATGCATCATCATATGTGTCCTCAGTGTGGGTGCATCACAACTCTCTCCGTCTTCTTTGGTGAACTCAAACTCTACCGCATTCGGTGGTCTAAAGATAATACTTCCCCTATGGCAGTCTATGAGAGCGAAATGCTAGCTCAACCAGTCCATTCCAAGAACCACATCAAATTTTGACATAGGAAATACAAGAAGTCGTGCCCTCATCTTTCTGCCACTTATTACTACAGGACAAAGTCTACAAAAACTACTAATAGGTACAACTCTTCCTCCAGTAAGGATTCTAACATTCTTAGCTAAGGGTGTGATGGAAATACTGTGTCTCGTGGCAAAACTAGTGGCTATAAATGAATGTGTGGCTCCAGTATCAAATAATATAATAGTAGAAAAAGATGCAACTAAAACCATACTTGCTATGACCTCTGTCTCTGTCTCTACATTCTCAACAGCTAGAGAGAATGCCTTTCTATGGTTCTGTCCTGGGCCTTGAGATCTGGCCTTGTGGTGCTGAGCGGTCTGTGGTAGTAATGGTAGACGAGGTACTGGTACTGTAGGCTTCTGGGCCTGATGTGCATGAACTAGAGCCTGCTGATCAGGACAATCTCTGGCCAAGTGCTGTCCTGATCCATATCTCATACATAAACCCAAACGAAGTCGACAATTATCTCTGATATGACCCTGCTTTCCACAATAGTGGCAAGTAGGCTTCTGGTAGGGAGTAGTCCTCTGCTGGTACTGTCCTGTGGTCCTCCTGATTGGTCCACCCTGAGTAGTTCGGCCTGGTGTAACTGCTGGTGTATGACGTCTCGATGTCTGCTGCTGTTCCTTGCGAAGAATCTCCTGAGCACGAGATTCTTCCAAGACAGCTGAATGAGAGACTCGAGACTGGGTAGTCGTATAAGACTTGAGCTCTGGTGCAAGCCCTTGGTAAAATCTCCTTGCCTTCTCTAACTCTGTCGGAATCAATCCCACACTAAATCGACTCAGCGATTGAACTCTGAGTTATACTCATCAACTGTCATATTCCTTTGCTTAAGATGAAGAAAATGGTCGTAGAGACCATCTCTGACATGAATAGGAAAGAACCTCTCATAAAATGCATCATAGAACTGCTTCCAGGTGATCCCAGTACCTAATCGTCTCTCTTCCGCCTTCCACCAGTGGTGAGCATTATCTTCTAATAGTAGGTCCACTGCTGTCATCCAATCTCAAGCTGGCAACTGGGATGCCTTCAGTAGCTTTTCTTTACTAATAAGCCACTGTGACACCTCTAATGGCTTCTCTTTTCCTCTAAAGGCCTTGTGGTTCATATCTGTAAAATTCTTGATAGAGCCTTCGTAAGGATGCAGAGCCGGTGCTGGTGATGGTACTGGAGGTGGTGGTGGAGATCTAGCCAATGCTGCCATCATCGTTTGTCTCATCAGCTCAGTCTTCTACCACTGAGCCTGGATCATGGCGTACATAAACTGAGAAGTAGGGCTCCCATCAGTTGGTGGTGGAGGCATCTGAGGTCCCGACTGTGGGGGAAACTGCTGAGGGAATGGTGGTGGTGGAGGCAGTAGTACA
The DNA here is from genome assembly GCA_029216955.1 of Iris pallida. Classification (NCBI taxonomy): domain Eukaryota; kingdom Viridiplantae; phylum Streptophyta; class Magnoliopsida; order Asparagales; family Iridaceae; genus Iris; species Iris pallida. The sequence goes on along the minus strand of JANAVB010020582.1, from coordinate 24,152 downwards.
TTCCCTTCCGGTGGCATGGTAGTGGTCTGTCCAGCTTGGCTGCCTGGGGGTGCTGCAATCTCCGGGCACTCCATCGTCGGTGTCGTCGTAGGCTGCGACTGTCCTGGCTGGTATGGTGTCGCTGGAGTCATGGGAGGATTTTGCCTCTCCTGAGTAGCCTCTTTACCAGATGTGAGGGCCATGGCAGAAGTGCGTTCGCTTCTTAAATGCATACTGTTGGCACGAGGAAGATAAGTTGATATTAGGAAAGATTAGATATGAGGTAATTCAAATAATCAAGGAAGTTTCGAAAAGACTGGAAGTCAAGAGGTAGTAGTAGTTCTGGATGAGATATTCCTATTCCTATATGCAGGCTTGTTGGACACAGTCATGTAACCCATCAATATTAACGTAGACCTGCATGGGCCACTAAAAAAATATGTAACATCCAGTCCCAAAATATGTAGGACCAAGTACGTGAACATGACAGCTGCACATATACGAAAAATACTCAAATATGTAGAATCCTCATATATGCACATAAGCTGTAAATAAAATAATCATAGGCCAAAATAATATAATCTAATCTCATCACAGCTCTACACAGAAGATAATAGAGTCCAAATAAATAAATAAATAAGAGTATCAAAAGATAGCCGGGTGAACATGCTCACATTAATCAGCTATAAAAATAGTCTTACTAGATCAGAGTCCAACCTCCGCAAAATAGAAAGAAATGAGATGTAAAAATAATGTCTACAACTGTCTCAGATAAGAAATAGACTAGAAGTAAAAAGGTACTGCCTTATCATCGATGTAGGATAGCTCCAACGCCGCTCCGTACTCCTGTAAAAAATTGTCTAACCCTGAAGAGATAACCATGTCCTCAGAGGGACGTAGCAAGATACAAGAAAATACCATACCATATAAACTATGATAATATAATAAGAGAAAAAGGTATGCATGCAATCGATTTCCTGACCATTCTACTGTGAGTATGCAGTTGAGATACAATCCTTCGACGCATGAGCCCTGGCTGAATATAGGATATGGTATAGTCCCCTCTTGGTCACCAGTGACCAAGCACATGACGTTCCAAGAATGACAGTGGAAAACCTGAGAGGATGAACATACCCGTATCTCCAGCGAAGCTTCTGGGTTACAAGAAAAGTGCAATCGAAGCTCATACATCAGGTATTGTTCTCCCCACCCAATGCCTAGTATCATTATCTCCTTGACAGACATGTAACTTTAGTAACCGCCAAGTCTTCTAGCATATAATTCTATTGGCAGTTACCCCTATCCGTTGCACGCTCCATACATATCGGTGGCCAGCCGACTACACGAATACGTGTCCTACATGTGAATCACATCACGTAATACAACAAGTGTCAAGGCCGTATGAGATATACCAATACCTCAACATCAATGGGTGGTCACTAGACTAAGTCAATGCAAGAGAAATAAATAAAGCGAGAAAAATGACCGATAGAGTCGCTTGCACCCAAGTGTGACTTGGACACACAGTTAAATATCAAGAAATAAGAAATACTAAAAATAACAACTAAAAATAAGAAATATAATAATCATAGAATAAGGTGGCAAGGTATCTTGCCTGATGGTGCAAAGTGGCAAGTCTAGGTAATCACAATGTCAGCTAAGAAAAATCACAATCTCCAAACAACTTCGGACGCTAAAACAAACATCAAAAACACACTCGGTGTAAAATATATACCTTGGAAACGCCTGTCCAAAAGTCTAATTCTGGAACAGGGGCAAAATCGTAATTTTGGGTCAAAACGATATCCACCGTTGGACCCGCTTTGTACCGAAATACGTGCCAAAGTCTATGGTCTCTAAAGTCGTCAAATTATATGTTTAAGGATTTAGTTTGAGGAGAGAAACTCAAAGGTATATCCAGTTTTGGATTCCGATGAGCCGTGTACAAAATCGCCCGTTTGAGTGGGTCACGGGCCCGCCAAAAAGGGATTCTGATTCGACCTTCTCAGAATCGAACCAAACTTGGCACACAGGACCAGAATTTTAATCCGGATCTATTGGCACAAGTTTTGTCTCGAATCGATGACTGTACACGAAGTTAGGACAAAGTTTGCAAATTGGCGATACGGGGGTATCTCGACGGATACAGACTGATTTCGTCGCACACACACGACAAAACTGAGTTCGTCAGTTCCCACCCGTTGACAACGTCTATACGCGTCTTTTGATGCATATAGCGTGCGACCACGTCGCCCGGTTTGTCGGGGCGCGCGCCATATCGGACAAAATTCAGAAAATGAATATAATTTAACACAGGTTTTTTCTCAACTTCAACATCAATCTACTTTTTATACGTTAAACGAAACAACAATCCAGAAGATGCGTTACAATCTCGGTTATGTTGTCTTTTATTGTTTTTAATTAGTTCCTACAGTACTTTAATACACAGCAAGAAAATTGGCCGACGAGTTATCGTCTTAAACGGTTTTTAGTATTGCAGAAAATAGATTTTTCTTCAACTTTGTCTCGATTTTTTGAACAAGTCGAAGGGTTGTTTTCAAAATCCACCTAGAGAATCTCGAAGAGAGTCATGTATACTTTCCAGAAAATCTTATGGATCGAAAATCGGTGCTACGAGTAAAAAGTTACATCGTAGGGAAGTATGGTACCTTGAGTAGGAAAACTTCTCCGTGGGTGACACGGGGCTGACTTCCGATGCTCCGTTCGTCACGCACAAAGCTCCTTCGCTGGTGAAACGAATTCGTAGGCGAAGAGGGTATGATCAGCCTCAACTTTCGTTTTGGAAGTTTAGGGTTTTGAGGCTTGTGGAAAAAGTTACATATATAACAAGTTGTTACAAAACCTAATACTAATGGGTTTATGAATTATGAATTCCCCACGGGTTTGGGTGTTGTTTGGTTACCTTGCTGCTGTACGCAGCAAGCAATGTAGGGGTGGGACCTGCCCACATCATGTGGGGATTAGCTGCATGTATTTTTTTTTTCTTTTCTTTTTCCTTTCCTTCCTTTAACAACTGTGGTCGGTCCCCCCCTCCCTTGGGCCGACCACCACTGTATATTACTATTTTTCTTTACTACTATATATATATATATATATATATATATATATATATATATATATATATAAAATATATATATATATAAAAAAATATATATATATAAAATATATAAAAAAATATATATATATATATATATATATAAAATATATATATATTTTTTATATATAAAATATATATATAAAATATATATAAAATATTTATAAAATATATATAAAATATATATATATATATACATATATATATATATATATATATATATATATATATATTTATTATTTTTATTTTACTACTATATTTTTTTTTACTACTATATATATATATATATATATAATGTATATAAACACATAAAAATTTCTATAAATCGTAACTTGGTAACAAAAATCTCTTATAATAATTGTAGACTATATTTAGTAGCACTTCAAATATCAAGCACACAATCATACATATCATATATAATGTATATATCTATAAATACACACATATATACTAACTACCCCTTTAATGCTAAATAATATAATAAAAATTAATTTTTAAAACACTAAAATAATTAGAAAATATTGGGGGTCTACACAAACACCCTACTTTGAGTCTCAAACCAATTCCTATTAGACCTGTACACTACACCACACTAATCCCCTACTCCACAATATATATATTTTGCATACTCAAAGCCTCGCAGATGCACAACAAACCAATAGACAACAAACTTTATAGTTAAGACACCAATAGTGAACCTTCTTGTGCACTTGCACTCAAATCCAACCAAGACCAAACAACTTGACCCAAGTGAACCCAAAGCCTTTCTAAGGTCTAAACCAAACCCCATAGATCTGAATCATAGATTAAAGCCCATTAAATCTCGACCATGGGCCCAACAACCAACTCCTTACATGAAGCCCAAGCCTCCCCTCTCAAAACCCTAACCCTAACTTCCTCCCATCTTGTGGCCGACCCCTCTATAGCCTCCCCCCTCTCTTCCACGAGATCTTTCCCTTTTCCTCTCATTCTCCACTACCTTCCCCCTCCTTCCCACACACCAAAACAGCCCCCACAAGTCGACAAAACCTAAACTAGTAGTCAAACCCCTTTTTTGACCGAAATAGTGCTGCTGGTTGCAGCTGTTGTACACGCTAGAAAACATCACCCAAACCCATCCAAACTGAAGTTCTACACCCTACGTGAATCCCCAAAGCACCCCCTAAAGTTTCGTGAAGTTTGGAGTCCGTTTGGCGCTCCGAAAGATCCGTGTCGCAAGAAAAGCCTTCGTCGTAATCGCAATTACGTAAGTTTCTTGACTTCTATTTAGTATTTAACTTTTCCATGGGAGAAAGCTTGTATGAACCCATAAACATATTATATGGCAATGATGAAATCCCCTAATTTTATTTGCAAAACTACTCTTAGATGACACAAATTCGAGGCATGACAACGTGGTAACCATATTAAACCTAGTTTGATGCATATTGCTATTTTTACTATTAGAAACTGAATTTCATAATATTAATTAATATGTTTTCAGATATTAAATGAGTTTTTATGCATGTTGGCAACTTTGCATGCACAAACTAGTTGTCAAGTTGCTAGAACACCTAGTCGATGCGCAACGGAACTTTGTGCATGCAATGGTAATTATTTTAGTAATTCTTCACTAACTAAAAATAATTTCAGAATTTAATTCATGATTATTTCAGTTTTACTTGACATCGAGATGCGTGTTTCAGAGGTCACATGCATGTCCGATGTGTAGGTTAGTGCCATTGAGAGCTTTACGACAATGTGACGTACTTACGTACGTATATGACTACACTTATCTAATTCATGTAAATGCCTATATGTACGTATGATACCACGGTGTACAAGACCCTCACGACATGTTAGACCATAGCATGGTATGCGTTTAGTGGTACGTTATCCAATACTATATGACTATTGGATTGTTGGCACGAACATCACAGTATTAGCTGATGTGGTGCGACGATCATACCCTATGTTATTGCTTAGATTAGTTTGTGTTAGTATTGATTAGAATATATTATATAGGGCAACTTGGATCCGCTACACTTTCGGTTGAGAACACTAGTCAGACTGCACCGCAGCAGCAGACAACAGGCAAGTATACCTTACCGAACATATACAGTATTTATATTGTCTTTTCTTTCTCTATTGTATTCCTTTTCATATTGTCACATGATTTCCATATTGTGATTGGTTTGTCCTTGGTTGTTTTACTTGTTCTAGATTACGTGCACGTATAGGATATTCGACATTGCTTGATTATTGGTCTTTTCGTGTTACCTTGCCTCGTGATTGAGTTGTCTGTTTTTATATCTTGTTCTTTACTTGACCATTCTTGACTAGAAGTATCTTGCATTGTACTACAGTTGAGACATGCTATAGATTGGGAGTATCTTGCATTGTACTACAATTTATAGGAGTCTACTTGACCTTGTATTCTTTAGGAGAGGAGATCGATTCTAGAATTGGCTAATCTCGACTGAGAGTATCCGGCTTTCTATGTCAATTGAAACACTATAGATTGGGAGTATCTTACATTGTACTACAAGCTATAGGAGTTCTAATTGATAGTTAGCCAAGTCTAGTATTACATTTCCACATGACTCGTCGTCCTTAGATGTTTTTCTTCTAGTATTCTTATCCTCCATACATATTATTTACTGTCATATTAGTAGACATGTTTTATGTATCTTGCTAGTCCTCTGAGTACCTGATGATCTCTTCAGGTAGCTGATTGCACGGAGTTAGTTAGCTGAGCATGTGGTTGTTGACTTTATCTGCATGATTCAGGTATTTTGTTATCGTTATTGATTTACTATCTTTCTCGTGATTTTATGATCTATCCTGCTTATCAGCTTAGCTTTATAGACTCATATTATTCTTGGATTCTAATCGGACATATATGCTAGCGGGATGCAGACAACGACCCATAGTATTCATTTATATTTTATACTCTTATTGTGGATTGAGATATAGTTTGCCTTGCCATGATTAGGCACAATACCATAGTCCAGACAGCTTTTACTTATTCGAGATGGGCTGGAGTCCGCTCGATACGTAGCTGGCTTGCTCACGAGTTAGCGTTCGAAAAATGGGTGCGGGTCGTGACATACAAGGAGACGAATTTTACTGGAATAAGATATGTCTACATAAAGGTGGGCTTGTCTAGGTCTTACATATGAAATTTTTTGGAAGGTAACAACTAGTGTTATACTCCAAATATCAAAGTCACGGTAAGGGACGCCAAAAGATCTAAAATAGAAAGTGGGTTCATGAAGTGATAATTAATGCACAAAATAAAGAAGATCAAGTTGGAGCATGAGATAAAATTAATTAAAGAATCCAGTAAAATTATTTAGGGACATAGTTCTAGAGAGAAGATAGTCTATTAGATGAATACAGTTAAGGAACAATCATATCATCTTCCAAATTTTAAACGATTAGCAGGACACAATAAAAGATCTAGATGCGAGGGAAGGTCGAGGGACTCAAGATTGAGATACAGTTACCTAGTTTGGTAGATGACTAACAACACTTGTGTATATACTACCATCATGGTCATGATTGATACGATAATTTAGTGTGGAATACATCTATCTTATTTGGACCATCTTGGTTGTCCACCATTAAAATTTTAGCTCAAGTTTCCTCCAAAAGTCTCTTTGTAAAATTTTCAAAAAAAAAAACCACCAAAATTTGTATTTACTCCAAGCCGTTCAATTTAATCATGACTAAAATTTAAATCACTTTCATAAATCTCAAAATAATCTTTTATCATGTTACTACTAACTTTTTCAAAATTTTACATTTTCAATCCAACTTTTAAACACAAGAGTTCATAAATCATGAATCTATATATAAAATATCCATAATCAGTTATAACTTTAAAACTCTAAAATATTAGTAGCTCCCCAGATAAAAAATTTCTAGCACATTACAAAGCAATCTCAAAATTTAAGCTCAATATTTTAATGCACTCATCAATTTCAACATCTATTCATACTAAGTCATTCTAACATAATCACAACTTTTAAATGGTAACATCCTTTAATCAATCAAAATAACCTTTTATTACATCATAAATATTATATTTTTTCTAAAAATTTGTACTATTAGCAATCCAACATTAAACTAAATTTTCAAATAATCTTATCAGTCATAAAATCATTTTTTTTCTTTTTTTTCTTTTTTTTACGAAATTTGATATCCATAATCACAACTTCTTTCTTCTTTTTTTACAAAAAATCTAAATAGATTTGTAATCCTCAATCATAGGACATAATTTAAAATAAAGAAAAAATTCTCAAAAATTATTTTTATAACTTTCAAATATTTTAAACCAAAATTCACCATCATTACTTCCACTTAAAATTCAAAATCTACTAAACACAAAAATCGCAAGTTGTACAACTCAAACTTAAATAATATCTATGGCCACATTTAAAATCTAACATCGCTTTCAAACCAAATTTATAACTGTTCAAAGGTGTATAACTATAATCCAATAAATCATAAATATCACAACTCGAAAATCAAATCAATTTTATATTTGCTCAAAGATGTATAGCTATAACCCAATAAATCATAAATATGACAACTCGAAAATCAAATCGATTTTATATTTGTTCAAAGATATATAGCTATAACCCAATAAATTATAAATATCAAATCTTGAAAATCAAATCAATTTCTTAAATCAATTGTGTATAGATTCCAACTATTTTCCTGCGGTATCAAAATAAAATCCTATCAATCCTCTGATGATCACTACTTTTCTTTCTCTATTAAAGCTGGTAATATCGCTACTACTAACTTTAGAATTTACTATTTATAAAAAATCATACTTTTTAGAAAAATGTTTTTTTTTTAACTTAGTTAAGGTCTCCGTGTATTCCAATTGCCAATATAACCATTTTAGCCATGTATTTGACCAATGAGTAAATAGTAGTGTAGCCATCTTCCTACCCATTTCTAAGCATAAGAAGGCAAGGGTATTGGTTGAAAGAGTTCAAGCAAGATGCAAAAACCAAGGGAGGCAACGAGAGTTCGGAATTTGGAAATCAAGAAAGGTGATCAAGTATGTGGATGAGATACCTAGATTCTAATCCTATATTGCAGGTTCACATCGGTACAATTTCGTAACAGAAGTGACAAACTCGACCTGCATGGGAAACCACAAAAACATGTAACTCCCCAGTCCAAAAATACTTAGGACTAGGTACGTATTCATGCCAGCTGTATACATACGAAGTATACTCCAATATATGGAACCATCGTATATATACATAAGCTGTTGTCACGACCCGCACCCTGAAGAGGGGCACGAGCACGTGGTTACGTCCAGCCTACACTGCAGTATCGACGGTAGAACGCTGTATATAGGGTCTGTAAATACAACGACTAAAACAGATAAATGTACCTGTACAGTATATACACTCCGAATGGAGGTGACATAGCAATACAGTCTCAATCACATATATCAAACTAAGGTAGATAGCACGGAAAGGAAATACGTTAGATAAAACAGGAAATAAGTCCAAGATCCACAAGTCAGAGCTATACACAAAATCCAGAGTCTCAGAAAATATATAATAGATACTACAAACTAAAAGTGCTAGTTGGCTCGCAGGCCAGACAAACCTAACTAACTATGCTACTCAGGGTGAGCAAAGTCTAGTGGCTCTACCAATAAGCCACGGTCTAACTCTAATCCATCAGACTCAACCCCATAGTAGGTCGGGCAATCAGCCTCTGAATCATCTGTAAAATTTGTCAACGGTATCCTGTCAGGAAAATGAGCAAGTACAAACACCAACAGCAGTTCCATATGAATTGACAAAAGCTATAAGAGACAGTGTAATGAAATACAAGATAAAATCAACAGGAAATACATATCATGATGTGAGTACTGAAAAGGACGATAATACATAGATATAGGATGACTTAGGAACTATTCGGAAGCCGAGTTACAACCCCTAAACCAAACAAGGACCGGGGCTGTAACCCTTCTCCCGAACAGAACTTAGTCACCAGAGATAATAAATATACAAGGTGCCTTAGGAAAATATGATCAGGCTTTCCATCCGACCGGCTATGAACCCTGTATACAATAGAACGATAAGGCCGGTCACCATGGAAAGCTATGAACCGTATAGGGTAAGGCTTTACCCGTCGTGAGGCGAGGGTATAGCTATGAACCATATGTACCATAGAACCATGAGGGAATTTGATCACACAACCAATAATAACTCCCCCATCCCCGAATAGTACAATGGATCTGGACATGACACGTCATGACACGGGATTCCATAAGAGGGTAGCAAGTCCCCTTTTGAAATCGGTGTCTATACCAAGACACTGAAATAAGACAGAATATATACCAATATACCATGAAACTCTAGGAACAACATCCCATGTCATGATCCAACATATACTAGTCTGTGAACTGCCGTGACTGGAAATCGAGCATAACACTACAACTGAATCGGATATAGCAGATATCAAGACAATAAAAACTATCAGTGAATGTACTCGCCTGTGGTCCTGAGCTGATAGGGTGAACAGACGCTCAGAGTGATCACAGACCTAAAATAAGATACTATGAGTCAAACAGGACTAAATACTGAAAAATGAAGCTAATTTAAGTCATGAATGCAAGTCTAAGTCAAAACTAGGTCAATCTAGGTCAGACTGAGTCACACTAGGTCATACTGGTTCATACTAGGTTATACCAGGTCACTGGGAGTCAAACCAAGTCAAACAAGGTCAATCTGGTTCAAGGGTTGACTTATAGTTGACTTTTGGTTAAAAAGTCAACTCTGGTCAACTCTGGTCAACACTGAGTCAACCTTGAGTCAACTCTAGGTCAAACAAGTCAAATGTTGACTAACAGTTGATTTTCAGTCAACTGGTCAACTCTGGTTTGGTTTCGGTCAAATCGGGTCGCTTAAAGGCTAGTTTTGCCTAACTCAAATACCCTATTCCTAGGCAAAACTAGCATTACCCTACCAAGGTAAATCCCGATTCCTTGCCCAATCCTAGGGAAACCCCGCTAATACCCAAGATACTATCCTAGGCTCCTTAGGGTAGCTAGATACCAACCTATCTAAGGTTTACCTACCAAGGAAAATGGGTATCCTAGGTATCTAGGCCATGTTAGGATACATGGGTATTGGTTTACCCTATTAGCTAACCCATATCATGAATTTACCCTCATAACTCCCTAACACTCACTCACACACAACCCTCTCACAAATACACTCATATATATAACACTCATAGACTTCTCTATAGGTTTCCTATTGGTTTAAATATAGGCTATCCTATAGGCACTCACAAACACACTCACAAATGGCTCACACACACACGCACTACTCACAAACACTCACACACACAAGGCTAAGTTTTTGGACCGATTTGAAGTGGTATGGTGGACTGTTTTGTGGGGAAAAAGAGGACTGATTTGTGGTGTTTGGTGGCTGGAAATGGGACTTAAGGACAGCCATCTAAGGGTGTGTTTAGGACTGAAATTTAGTGGTGTGAATGATGAATAAAGGGGCTGATTTTTGGGGTCAATTAGGACAACCACTTGGCCATATGTGTGGACTGATTTCAGTCAGTTATAGGGCTGTTCTTGGCTGTCATGGACAGCCAAGAAATGGGAAATTCAGGGACCTGTTGGGGGGGGTTCCAATAGGACAGCAAAGGGTGTTAACTTGGACTGTTAACAGGTGGTTTAAGGGGCAATACAAGGACTGTTAAGTGACAGTTTGGGACAGCCACAAGGCTTGAATTGGGGACTGAAATTTGGGTGGTTATGTGGAGAAATAATGGACTGTTTTATGACAGTCCAAAGGAAGATTTAGTGGACTGTCAATGACAGTATAAAGGGTGTTTATATGGGACTGTTTTGACAGCAAGATGGGGCTGTGGACAGTGGTTAAGAAGGACAGCCATGGGGGAAATGTTATGGACTATTTTGGAGTAAGGAGACAGCAATGTGAAGGAGTTTAGGGGACAGCCAAGTGCTGTCCCAAAGGGGGCTGTTTTGATGGCAGTTAGGGACAGCAATTAGGGGGGTTCATGGGGGAAATTGAGGGGACTGTCAAGTGTGTAAAGGGCTGTTGTTTGGGCAGAAATGAATGGGTATTCCTCCCCTTATAATCCCACACAAACACTCTACATCTCTCTCTATATCCATCTCATAAACTCCTCTATTTTACACATGTCTCTAACACCCATTTAATTAAACACTCCTCCTACACACCCCTCTATCAAACACAACCACACACACATATCCCATGCTCCTCTTGGCCGAACCTGTAGCCCCCTTACCTACACAATGTACACACCACATTCCCATCATATATAGACACTTATATATATATATAAGCCATATATATATATATGCATATTATATATATATATATAATGATATATATAACCATATATAGATAATATATATATATATATATATATATATAGATATATATATATATAGAAAATAAAAAAAAAAAATATATATATATATATATATATATATATATATATATATATATATATAGAAGAAAAAAATATATATATATATATATATATATATATATATATATATATATATATATATATATATATATATATATATACATATAGGTTTTAGAAGTATAATACAATATGATACATAGGGAAAACACATTCTAAACACATAGAAATCTGGAATTAATATTAGAATAGCAACAAATCTATATACCAATAATTCTACAAGTGTCCAAATAGAGTTTTCTCCATTAGGACACGATCCTACCCATTGGACACCTCTACAAGTGTCCAAATGGACACGAAATGGACACCAAACCATGGGGGTCAATCCTAAGGGTCAAAATGAATCTAATGCATGAGAGAAATTAGAAAGAGGAGGGATTATACCTTCCGGGAGAGAGTTTCAAAGGAAAAAGCTTCCCGATTCAACACCGACACGTAGAGATTCCAAAAGGACACGAACGAGCTCTGAATCCTCCCAAACTTGAGGAGCTCCTTCCTTGGATTGAATTTAGAGGGAAGGAAGAAGATTTGGTGGAGAAATTGAAGGATTTGGTGATGGTTTGATTAGGGAAAGCTCTCTAAAATAATGGGGAAGAACAAGAGAGAGAAATGAAAGGGGAAATAATAAAGTGACTTGTGCCTATCCATGCCAAAAGTGGCCAGCCATAATGGTAGGTTTTGTCCTATTAGGAAAGGTCAAAAAGCCCCCTACACTAATCTATTAATACATTGAAGGGCTTCTAAGTCGGGGGTAGTTTAGTCATTCCTAAAACCACTAATCCAAGTTAATCCTAACCAAAATAATTAGCCTAGTCACTAACTAAAATATCTAATATGTGGGCCATGGCTAACTAGTGTGTGGGCCCGCTAAGGTCAACACTACCCCGGGTCTCCGATACATGTCGGAATGAGCTGAAATTCGAACCCGACTAAAATAACCCCAAAATATTACAATAAATAAATAAATAATTCCAAAATAATTTAAAAATAAAAATGACAAAAATACCTCTGTTTCTGGAAACTGGGGGTGACAGTTGTAAAATACAGTAATCCATGATACTAATCTCATCCACAAATAAAGAATCAATATAAAATAGGAATCAATACTGGACTATAATTTGTACAAAAGTTGGACGGAGACAAAGTCCACTACCAACAATCTCAACTAAAATGTACAAGAAGTGATCAGTAAGATATCAAGACGAACCAAGCGCAATCGTCTTCGAAGGAATGGAGAAGATCACGGCCTTGGCTAGAACACCTGCAGTAAATCATGAAAGCACACGCCTAGAGAGATCACCAGGTCCTCAAAGGGACGTAACAAGATACATGAAGAACATGCCATAATAAATTGAATATATAATATGTCTCAAACCAAATAAGTGACAAGACATCCATAAGGTACCTAACCGTACTACTGTGTTCATGCAGTTAAGAACAAACCTCCAATATAGGGCATCTGGCTGAGGAGCAGGAATCTCAGGTATGGCCCCATCAGGATACCAGGGACCGTAAAGCATAATATTCATAGAATGTCAGAGGCCAGCAGGAAATCAGTTATCGGGATCCAGGACCGTATCTTCCACGGAGGTAACCGGCATTAAGGAAGTGCATAATTGACTCATACGTTAAGGAACTGTTCTTTCCACCTAATGCCTAACAGAGTCACATCCATGCCTCATATACCTCTACTAACTGCTAAGTCTCCTAACATGCCTCTATTAGCAGTTAGTCCTAACACATGCACATGGGAAATTAGCCCACATGCAAGAACCTCTACATGCTATTCATCTCACACATCCTCGTGGTACAAATGTGTCAAGGTATATGCGATACACTACAGACGGTAGTCCCTTAGCTCTAGGTTCATATGCAATCAAAGGATAATAACAAAGTAAACAAATAATCACTGAGCAAGTAGTAAATTAGGAACTGTAAGAACCAGAAATAATAAATAGTGATATGTAATAAATAAATACAGACTGAATATTAGCAGTTAATGGCAAGGTATCTTGCCTGGTAGTACAAAAGTGGCAAGTCCAAGAATCACAATGTCAGCAAAAAAAAGTCAAAATCCACGAACGGCTCCGGATGCTGAAACAAATATCAAAAATATTCTAGGTGTAAAAGATATACCTAGGAAACGCCTGTCCAAAAGTCAAATTTTTGGAACAAGGACAAAATCGTAATTTTGGGTCAAAATGATGTCCACCGTTGGACCCGCTTTGCACTGAAATACGTGCCAATATCAACGGTCTCTAAAGTTGTCAAACTACATGTCTACAAATTTATTTTGATGATACGAATCCAATGGTATGTCAAATTTTAGATTTCGGTGGGCTGTGCACAAAATCGCCCGTTAAATGGGATTATGGGCCCGCCAAAATAGCGTCCCGGTCAACCTTCTCAAAATTAAACCAAACTTGGCATACAGGACCAAAAAAATAATACGGTCATGTTGGCACATTTTTCGTCTCAATCTGACGACTGTACATGAAGTTATGGCCAAGTTTGCAAAAGGTCGATACGAGGGTATCTCGAAGGATATGCACTGATTTCGGCGCACATGCAACAAAATCGGGTTCCGTCATTCCCACACGTCGACAACATCCATACGCGCCTTTCGATGCGTATCGTGCGCGACCACGTCGTCCGATTTGTCGGGACGGACGCCGTATCGGGATGTTTTTTTACTTTAGAAAACAAAATTTATAATTTTTGTGAAACTTTAACAGCGTGTAACTTTTACATACGAGATGAAAAGTGATTCTAGAAGGGGCGTTACAATCTCGGTTATATTTCCTTTGACTTTCTTTAATTAGTTTCTACAAAATTTTAATGTACGAAAATAAAAGTGGCCGACAGGTTGATGTTTTAAAACAGTTTTTAATTCCAGAAAAGTAGTTTTTCTCCAACTTTGTTTCAATATTTCGAGTAAGTTGGATGGCCATGTCGAAATCCACCTGGGAATCTCGAAGAGGGTCATGTGGACTTTCTACAGAATTTACGGATCTAAAAATGGATTTAAATTCATGGAGAAATCGCATGGAGAAGTTAGGTACCTTGGTTTTCTTTTTGTTGATGTGCTGTCGTTTGTTGTTGTTGGTGGTGGTGACGTGGCGACCGTGAGGCAGGGCTGTTGTGGCTGGGCGCGGAGGTGCTCGCCAAGAAGAGGGGAGGAGGAAGGAGAAGAGTGGAGGTAGAAGATGGAAGGAGGAATCAGGGTTTGGTCATATATATGTATGTATATATATTTAAAAGGAAAGGGGGATCGGCCTAAAAATCCTATGTTGCTGCTACTATTGCTTGGTTCTTTTGTGGGCGAACAACAAATGCTAGCTGCTGTTATGCTAACATGTGGGTCGTCCCTAATTAGGTGGTGGGGCCGACCACCCAATAATTTTTCTTTTTTCTTTTTCTTTTTTCAAATCTTATATATATTAATATATTATATATATTATATATATATATATATATATATATATATAATATATATATATCCAAAAATCTATTTAAATCCAAATAACACTTTAAATGTCACATATCCAAATATTTAATATATTTAAATATATCTACATATATGTAAATTCTATCCACAATAAACCAACTCAAAATAATAATAATAATATTTAAATAGAATGAACATATTTATTTAATCTCCATAAAATAACTTAAGTAATAATAAAATAATAAAATCATCCCAATGGGTGGACTTATACCGCACACCCTTATCCGGGTCCAAAAATTATACAATATTAAACATTATTTAATAATAATAAAAAATACCAATAATTGAACAATTAATTAAAATTAGAAATTGTGCATGAAATTCTAAAATAATTTAGGAAATATTTCTAAGTACATAAAATATGCCTACATGGCCATCTTGGTGACACTACATGCGTACTGGGCTTAAATTTGGTCAGGGCCCAGTTCGGGCTAGTTTGGTCCAACCGGATCATCTAAAAAATTAATATATAAAAATAATATTTAATTAAAATGATTTAAATGAGATAATTCGTAACTTGGTCTGGTTTTCCTAATTTGGACATCACTATCTAGGCTCCCCCCGGCATGGCTAGTACACTAGTCAAGGCACACTGCTACATCTTTCGTGCCAAAATTCATGGTAGTCTTGTGTTCCAAAACTCAACAATGGCTAAGGTCATCTTTAATATTTAATTACAATCATAAATTGCATAAATTCATTTTTAAGTCTTTTTTTAAAATTCCCAAAAATTTAGGGGTTTTACAAAATAGTTGGGTTGACTACATCAAGGCTTACGAGACTCAAAGCTGATTATCAACCAGGTTCGAAGATAATATGAGGGTCTGTATGAGATTTGCTCCCTTACCATCAGGCAGCAACATCATCTCCACAATCACATAGTTCTTTATAGAAATGTACCTCGACTGCAAAACTTAGAGGCCGATGCCCTTGTCGGTATAGCCTCCTTTCTGGCAGCTCCGTGGAACCCAGTACTCCATTACAATGATGGGTGAAGAGCTGGTTTGCCCAAAGAACAAACTATATATGTGTCTGAGCTACTCTGTACAAACGGACACCAATGTTGACATTCGGGACTAGCGATTCCCGTTCATAGACTATGCGGTCCACTGGATCCTACCTGAAGACCCGGAGGAAGCTACTTCTATCAAGAGGCGCTCGCTACGATTCTTCTATGACACAGCTAACAATATGTTATGTCGTCATTCCTACGACGGGCTTCTCCTTATGTGTCTATCTAATACTGAAGTAAAATAAGCACTTGGGAGGCGCATGATGGTACCTACGGAGCTCATCAACTTGGTCCTAAGTTACAGGACCGACTATAATTTAGCAGATTCAACAAATTCTTCTAAATACTACTTAAACAGTAATTAATCAATTTGTTGGATAATAAAGCAAGAAATTATAATGAAAAGCCCCAACTCAAATCCAACCCTAGCACAATCAAAGTTGAAACCAGTAACCGATCTTCGATTAAACCAAGCAAAACTTAAAATAAACTTTTAAACAAAATTACACAGGAACATAATATAGTTTGAACTTCAGGATTAAACCCAAGAAAATTATAAACTACTACAGCCCATCAACTTCATCCCATCTAAGTCCCCAACCGAATATATATATCATATCAGAACCCAAGCCTGCAGACCCACCCTTGTCAATGTTAAGAGTAGTTCAAAAAACCCACCTATAACCTGTCATTTAATTTGCAATAAAACCAACGCACCAAAAATATACCAACCCAAAGCCAGGCATCCATTTGAACTCACAGACACAATCAAATCCCACAAAATCCATAAGAAAAGTTATACAGAAATTTACATACGAAGGTATAGAATCAAATTAATAGTTCCCAAATAAATTTTCCAAATCCCGCCAACCTACTTACACAAAAGTCGTTTTAACACCAATAGCTAAACATAAATAGATACAACCAAATCAAAATAACTCTATAATAATTATACATCAGCCGAACCCAAAAATCAACCCAAATAATCCCTACAGCAGACACAAGCTCTAATCCAACGGCAGTTCGAAATATATAGCTATGCCACTGCTATATTCCCTCTGAAGTCAACTTCAAATGGACACAACACCACAATATAACCAACTGAGCTAATGGCCACCCATACGGTACGACACGAACCAAACTGGACACGCTAATGCCTGGACACAATTAAAACCACAGTGATCAGATCCCCAGTATTGTATTCCATCAGGATTCGTAACAACAAGATCATCATCAAAGAGGGATATGACTTATACCTCGGAAGAGGAAATCGATCGGGAATAAAGACACCGGTCCTGGAAGTCAGACAAAGTTAAACGTGTCGGACGTCGACGCTTGTGTCTCAAAATCGATCGCTACTTCTCCAGAAATAATTTGACGAACACGTGGTGTTAAAAAACAGACGAAAAAAAATTTAATGATCAATTTCAACTCATAAATTGGATCAGATGAAAGAAATCATATCAAAACAGGGATCGATCATCAAAAATTAGAGTTGATCCAAAATGATCAAGAGTCGTCATATTCTAATTTTGAACTGAAGAATCCATGTCTTATGCCGTCGACCAATCTAAAGTGGCCGATCGACCAAATGTCTAAAGAAAATTTTTATCGACTCGATAAATCAATCTTCTCGATCTGATTGATAGATCGATTCAAAATAGGGAAAAACGAGAAAGAGGCACTCACCGAAATTTGCCTGCTACTCGTCGTTCACTACCACGTGGAAGTCGCTGCTGCACCGCCGGGGATGCTTGATGCTCAGTCACCACTTGTCGGAATGGAACGACCTCTACTCTGTCTCCGTTGCTGTGGTGGGGCCCTCGAGAAACTCGTCGCTTGAGGAGTGGCCGTCGCTCGTCGTCGACGCTGTGAAGGAGGAGTGGCCGAAGAAGATCCCATAGTCAAGGGCCATCGTCGAAATCGCCATCGGGAGGTCTCGATGTCGCCATCGGGAGGTCTCAATGTCACCACCGTCGAGATTTCCATCGGGGATGGTGGCATTGCTGCTCTCATTCACCGAAGAGAAGAAGAACGCCGCCATAGCCGATCGTGTCGCCGGGAGTGGGGCTCCGTAAGGACTCGTTGCCGAAGGATGGGGCTCCCGTCGATGCCATCGACATCGTCATCGTCATCGCTGGAGATTTATGGTTAGGGTTTCTCGATCATATTTGGGGAAAGGAAGAAGCTGCTCACAAATTTTCTGGGAGAGATTAGAAATAATGCCACACTCTCTCCTCTCTCTCTATTAATAAGAATCAGTAATAGAAAGTCACATTTTACAAATAACCTCTCCCCTTCTTAGTAATTACATATTAATCCAAAGGTTGTTTAAAATGGTTACATAATCTGTTAGGAAGTTGGTTATAGGATTGGGGACCACTTCCAATTAGTTATACCTGACTAGGAATTTACATCCTTGCCACTAATAATAATTGAAACTTTCTTCAAAATAAATTCTATAAAATTATAAATGGGGAACACAATTAAATATATTAGAATATTCAAAATTTTTAAAACCAGAAAAGTGGGGTTACAAATCTTCCCCCAAGAAAATTTTTCCCTCGAAATTCAAAGAGGTACATCAACCATGATTAAGCAATCAAAATAAAATTTGAGACTGAGCAAATAAGTTAGACATGTCATAGAACTAAGTCTAGTCATGGCTAGAAGAATAATTTATTTAGTACGATCACTAAGCAAGGTCCAAATCAAAATTGAGGCACGATGGAAATAAAACAGTAATGATCACGGTCAACACCACCTAGCCATGATCAAAACGGAATTCAAATCATCGACATGATTGATAGATACAAAGTATAGTCATTATAACATATTGATATGATCAGGATTATTTAGATATGATCAGAGAGGAATTTGGAAGGATTTTGCACGACAAAAATAAACGGTAACATGTCATGATTGATAATTATCAAAATTGGTTAGACACAAAGTGTAGCGAAGTTTGATGAAGATCAAGTACGATATAGGGAGTAAAAATAACACGTTCTAACAATGATCAAGAATTTAAATAGGCACGAGGTGACATGAATTTTAATTATGACTTAGAGGATTAAAATCATGAAGGCACGATCTGTTAAGCACGATCAAAATCAAGAGTTTAGGACAAGTTGACTAGAACAAGATAGAAAGTCACGGTTAGATAAACGTGATCAAAATCAAAGTTTAACAAAACATGATCAAAGTATAAGTACAGTTTATTGAGAAAATCGAATGATTTATCCATAAGATACAAGGGAAAATTGTCAAGATTGATCAAGAGGGGGTATAGAGTCTTCCAGAAAGATGCTAGTGTCAAATCAAGGTGAAAGTGCAAGGATTTGTGCTTCTCGAAAAATCAATAATCATACGAAAAGGAAATATAGTCTATATGGTATCCGAGAACATATAGATATTTGAAGTCACTTTACTTAGAATCCCTGCCTCGCAGTATACGTCTGGCTGCAGTGAACTTTCGGTTCCATGACTTAAATAACAATATGTTACCGAATAACATATCAACTTTAGCCATTTTCAAAAAATTATTAACAAATCAGCTCATGAAATCTAAATATGAAGTGTTTAGAACAAAGTCTCAATAATACTCGAAAACCTATAAATGTCTGAAATCACTTCAATCTTAGAGTTCCTGCCTCACCAGTCCGCTGCTGGCTGCAGTAAACGTACAGTATCCGTAGTCCAGATAATGACTGCAGCGCGCAACTGCGACGCCCCAATAGATCATCGAATAGTCTTTCAATCTTATCCATAGAAAATTTAAAATTTCAAGAATTCAAAATGAGTTCTGGTAGTCTAAGTCAAGATAAAAGGTGATGTTATCTGTCTTTTAGAAACAAGGGGTTTATTTGGTACTTAGAAGCACAAGGGATCTAACAAGGGGTAGTGGTACTACAAGGGATCAACAAGGAAAATTTAAATCTCGGACAGGGAACGATGCTTTGAGTAGTAACCGGAATCTCAATTAAAATTTGGAATGATAACAAAATTTTGTACATGGGACATAATCCCAGATAGGTAACAAAATCTCAAGGTGACATAAAAGTAAGGTACCAGATAGAAAACAAAGTCTTGTACTAAGGACAAGAAACATTGTACAGGAATCAAAGTATAACAAAATCTTGAACGACAACGAAGTCCGAACAATACCTCGAATGAAAAAGGAATTTCAACAGAAAACAAATCTTAGGTAGAAAATCAGACATCAACAAAATCACAAATAGGATACAAACTCTTGAATATAAATTTTGAATAAAAAACAAGTTTATGAAGAGTGAATGGAGGAATACCAATCAACGAATAGGGTACAAGGTCTGAATCATGAATATGGAACAGCAAATTCTCAAATAAGGTCGAAACAAAATCGCGAATAGAGATCAATCTCGAACAGAAAATAAGTCATGAATAGGAAATATAATTCATGTAGGAAACTAGTCAAAGTCTGAAAACAGAAAACAAAATCTTCAAACGATGTCTCGAATAGGGACTAAATCTCAAGCAAGTGTCAAGATAGGAGTGAAGGTTCAAACAATGTTTTGATTAGGAAGAAGTTTCAAAATGAAATTTCGGATAGGAATAATCTCGAATAGCACATGGTTCGAATAGGAAAATTTCAAATAGAAGCAAAAACCAGGCCATAAATAATGAATATGAAACATTGTATCGAATAGTGGATTCCAAACAATTATCAAATTGTGGATCTGGAAAAAGTTTGCCTAATAGGAAATAATATCTCGAAATAAGTTTCGAACATCAACCAAGGGTTCAAAATAGAAGACAAGAAGTTTTAAGAAATGATCAATGTGTTTGGAGGAATTTAAGGGGAGACTGGATTGCGAATCAAGACACATGGGTTTCCCAACCATGCAAAAGAAACCTTCTGCCTTCAATCTATCTTCAGTTTTTTCGGGACTGGAATCTCTTCAATCTTCTTCAACTGTCCTGACGTAGACTGGTCCCTACAGTAGTGCTCCATGTTGTTGCTAAATCTGGAGAGGCGATCCTTCTGCTGCGTATTGGTGCTCCTCGTGCTAGTCCTTGGGCAGTGTGATCAACAGTCTCTAGGCAATCCTTGACTTGATGGGTAGGCGATCCACAGATTAATATAGCTTCAGCCTCTTGTTGCACCCGTCGTAGTGGTGGCCCGGGCGGCAAAAGAAATTGTAAGTAATCGTCGTCTGAATATGAGTCTGGATCTCCCGCTGGGATAGCTGAAGTACAGGGACTTGACAGGAATATACGGTTGCTGGCGTGCTGGCTGCTGAAATCCTGATGCTCCTTGACCATTGTGATCAGCAACATGCTGGCAATCCTTCAATAGGTAGGCAGAACATTCACAGTATAAACAGAGTCCGAGCCACTTGCGACACTTGTCAACATGATGTCATGTCCTCTCACAGAGCACACAACGAAGGTAGCCTGAATCTGCATCTGATAATGCAACTGATGATGTGACTGAAGAAACACCGTCTGAGTGTTGCGATGCTTTGCGGGTCCAAAGTAGCTAGTATCTTCGTCATACGTCTTCATGCCACTCTTGGCCTTCAACTTCCCATCTTGTTGTATGTGCTACGAGCTAGATCTCCCGGTTGATGACTTCAATCTTCAAAGGAGTCGGATCCTAAAAGACTTGGATGATCTTGAGTGGCTGCTCCACGTTCTCGATCTGCTCCTTGGTGCAAGATATGCGCTCGGTGTCGGAGAAATCCAAGGATCAGAAATCCTTCCTGGCTTGGAGAGTGTATCCACAAGTCTGGCTTGGAAAAGGATGACATGCACCCTCTGGGTGTCAAGGAACTCTTCGAACATCTCCGTCAACTGCGTACTACCCATGGGGATAGTAGGGTGGTAGAAGGTAGTAGAAGCTCGAAATCCTTAAGTGTGGTGGATCAACTGTTCTGGTGTTGCGTGTTTGAACTATCTGAAAGATAGAAAACTGTTAAAATGTCCTAATACTAAAACAACAAGTGTTTATTGACATCAATATACCTGATATACGTATACCCTTATTTCTCGATTTTTAATGTTGTGGTCAAGTTTTCCTAGTTTTAACAAGTCCCCCAATAGTACTCTAATACCTAGGTACTATTAGGATAGACCTGCATGGGCCACCACTAAAAACATGTCACGACCCGCTCCCAAATAATCGGACACTAGTCAGTCACGCCCAGCCTTCGTTGTTAGACACGACGAAGTAAGCTGTACCAAGC
Organism: Iris pallida; assembly: GCA_029216955.1. NCBI lineage: Eukaryota > Viridiplantae > Streptophyta > Magnoliopsida > Asparagales > Iridaceae > Iris > Iris pallida. The sequence continues at coordinate 1,794 of JANAVB010020582.1, read as the reverse complement.
TAGGGAAATCTAACCAGAAAAACATGAATGTGTACAATCATAGCATCTATAAGACGTTCCCAGAATGATTACCATAATCACCGATCATAATATCATAAAAGTACTAGAGACAACAAGAAATACAATATTTAGAGGAATAGGTAAAACAATCTAAACATGAAACCTCAAGCTATGTCATGACTCCATCCTGCTCAGCTAAGTTCCCGAGCTCCGGTCCATAATGTAGAATAATGTCCTGCAAGTATACCTGTAATATATCCTAGTCAGGAGCAGAGCTAAGTATATCAAAGGAAATGAACATGAACATCATGGTATGAAATGGATACAGGAAAATATAAAGTACGAGAAATGAGAACATGACATAAAATCTAAATATAAATACTGAAAAGTAAATACAGGGAACAAGAAATGAATACTGAACATGAAATTCACAATGAACCTGAAGTGCACAATATATCGAAATACATCTAGAGTGTGTGATCGGCTTGGGTAGATTCAGGGAACATGAAATAGTACGGCTTCGGTCCCGCGTGCACGATGCGGGGACTAAGCTATTCACATGAATAGTAACTTGTGTTTGATCACACATCTGTAGTATTTCCCCTCCCAGACACAAGTAAACTCAAGGAACCAGATACGAAACAATCTCATGAAATATCGTGTCAACCATGATACAAGAATGAATATACAAGACATGAAGAAATGGACAAGTCCGAGGAGTATACTTGCCTTGCTCAGGGTGATCGAGAATGGGTAGTTAAACTGTATGTCCACCTGTTTAATTGGGTACAAGTGGGTTAGGATCTAAACAACGATCATTTATTAATCTATTACTTGCTAACTTAACCATTTCACTAGTTAATACAGTATTAACTTCTATCCTATACACTTGCTAACCGGTGGCTCCAATCTATACACATAATAGCCAGGGTACTATGTACTAATTAACAAGGTTTAGCTTGGTAGATCTAAAGAAGACTACTACAAAATACTCTCTAATATAGACATAATACTGTAATTTAGCAGATTCAACAAATTCTTCTAAATACTACTTAAATAGTAGTTAATCAATTTGTTGGATAATGAAGCAGGAAATTATAATGAAAAGCCCCAACTCAAATCCAATCCCAGCACAATCAAAGTTGAAACCATTAACTGATCTTCGATTAAACCAAGCAAAATTTAAAATCAACTTTTAAACAAAATTATCCAGGAACATAATATAGTTTGAACTTCATGATTAAACCCAAGCAAATTATAAAACTACACAGCCCATCAACTTATCTCATATAAGTCCCAAACAAAAATACATATATCATATCAGAACCCAAGACTGCAGACTCCCACCCTTGTCAATGTTATGACTAGTTCAAAAAACCCACCTATAACTGTCATTTAATTTGCAATATAAGCCAACGTACCAAAAATATACCAACCCAAAGCCATGCATCCATTTGAACTCCACGGCTACTATACTCTGGATTAGAAGAAGAGCAAAACACACACAATCAAATCCCACAAAATCCATCAGAAAATTTATATAAAATTTACATAAGAAGGTATAGAATCAAATTAATAGTTCCCAAAACAAATTTTCCAAATCCCGCCAACCTACTGTTACACAAAAGTCGTCTTAACACCTATAGCTAAACTTAAATAGATATAACCAAATCGAAATAACTCTAAAAAATTATACATCAGCCGAACCCAAAAATCAACCCAAATAATCCTACAGCAGACAGCAGCTCTAATCCAACGGCAGTTCGAAATATATAGCTATGCATTGCTATATTC
>JANAVB010020581.1:0-37757 GCA_029216955.1 Iris pallida | reverse complement strand
GAGAAGAAGAAGAAGCGAAGAAGAAGATCTGCAACAAGAAGAAGAAATCGGAACAGAGAAGAAGAAAGCAGAAACAGAAAAGAAGAAGAAGAAGAAGAAGAGAAGAAGACCATGGAGGAACCACTCGAGCCCGTGGTCGTCGACAGAGGAGGCCATGGAAGAACAACTCCAGCCCACGGTCGTCGGCAGAGGAGAGCCATGGGAGAAGCACCCAATCTTTTGGGTACTAAACTTATCTTTGTAAATTCAGTCATGAAAACACTTGAGATCCAAAAAAATTGCAATTTTGACGTTGTGTTTTTATTCCCAACTTTCCACTTTCATATACAAGCATTCCTCTCTCTCTCTCTCTCTCTCTCTCTCTCTCTCTCTCTGGCGGACACAGGAGAATTTTATTCCCAACTTTCCAGTTTCATATGCAATTTTGACGTTGTGTTTTTATTCCCAACTTTCCAATATCAAATAACAGAGAACTACTCCTGCTATATGCCATGGGAATACCAAGTTTTTCGTTCTGTTTTTATTCCCAACTTTCCATTCCCTCTCCTAATAGTAGCTTGACTATAGTGTATACTTCAGTCACATGAAACAAGTGTTTTAAAATTCCCCAGAGCTGACACAGAAGAAAGACATAAAAATTCTCCTGTAGAGAGTGAAGGTTTTAAAATTCTCATTTTTTTCGTCTGTAGCTTGACTATAGTTTATACTGGCATCTCTGGGGAATTTTGACAAGAGAATTTTAAAACATTCGCTTCTATTTTTATTCCCAACCTTCCATTTATGAACTATTGTACTTACATATTTGATATATGTTTTGTAGGAATGGAGGTTCATCCAAAAATTGGGATGATATTTGACGACTTAGACCAACTATGGGACTGTTATGAAACATATGCAGAACAAACTGGATTCCCGGTGAGGAAACGAACATCAAAGAAGAATGAAGAAGGAATAGTTAGAACAGTAACATACTGTTGTGCTCGAGCTGGTAAGCCTTATAATACATGTCAAAATCCATTGTTGCCGCGTAAGAGCTTACGGTGTGGGTGCTTGGCTAAGCTCACTGCAAAGTTGGATAAAAAGGGAAGATGGATCATTAGTTCACTCACTCTCAACCATAACCACCAGTACAGTCCGAGCAAATCTAGGTTCTTTCTTTGCAATCAAAGGATTAGTGGACGTGCAAAACGACAACTTAATCTTTTAGATGAAACAGGGATTAGACTGAATAAGAACTATGCTACACAAGTACACGAGGCAGGTGGATATGAGAATGTTGGTTGCACTGAAAAAGATGCGAGAAATTACATTGAAGAAGTAAGGCGTCTACAACTCGGCGAAGGAGACGCAATTGCAATCATCAAATATTTTTCACATATGGCTGCAGAGAGCTCGGGCTTCTACTTTGACGTGGAGTTAGACGATGAAGATCATTTGAAGCATGTTTTCTGGGCCCATGGAAGGAGCAGAGAAGCTTACAAAGAGTTTGGTGAAGTTATTACCTTTGACACCACATACTTGACAAATAAGTATGACATGCCATTTGCTCCCTTTGTTGGGGTGAATCATCATGGACAGTCTCAGATATTTGGATGTGGATTAGTTTCGGGTAAAACTACAGAATCCTTTATATGGTTGTTTACGACTTGGCTTAAATGCATGTCTGGCGTTGCTCCTCAGGGAATAATCACTGACCAGGATAGAGCTATGCAAAATGCAATTGTGCATGTGTTTCCTAACACTAGGCATAGGTGGTGTTTGTGGCATGTAATGAAGAAGCTTCCCGACAAGTTAGGAAAGTATACTCAACATGAAGAAATCTCGTATGCAATGAAAAATATTGTGTATGATACACAATATCCGTCACACTTCGAAGAACTTTGGGAGAAAATGATTGTGCAATATAGTTTGGATGGATGTGAGTGGTTGCATGGTTTGTATCAACAGAGGGAGCGATGGGTACCGTGTTATGTTAAAGACACATTTTGGGCGGGGATGTTGAGTACCTAACGAAGCGAAGGTATGAATGCTTTTTTTGATGGTTATGTCAACTCCAAAACTACTTTAAAGCAATGTGTGGAGCAATATGAAAATGCTCTTAGGGATAAGGTAGAAAAGGAATTACGTGAAGATGCAGAATCCTTTTCAAAGTTGATACCAACTGCAACTAATTTTGAAATAGAGAAGCAGATTCAGGGGATGTACACCCTAGCAAAATTTAGGAAGTTTCAGATTGAATTAACTGGGACAATGTATTGTACTCTACTAGAAATGGAGGAGGGGCCTTCACTTACGAAGTATGTCATCCGTGAGATTATACAAATTGAAAATTTAAAGAAAAGAATGAACTTTGATGTTTGTTTCGATGAAGAACATTCTGAAGTGTATTGTAGCTGTCGAATGTTTGAGTTTAAAGGTATATTATGCAGGCACACACTATCTATCTTAATTCGTAATGAAGTTGATGTCCTCCCAGATAAGTACATTCTCAGGAGGTGGAGAAAAGATGTTCGGAGAACCCACACGAAGATGAAGCTCAGGTTTAATACTTGGCAGAACTCTACTGAACAAAAATGCTATAAAGAGATGTGTGTTTTGTTTGGCGAGATAGCAGACTTTGTAGCGCCAATTGATAAGAAATATTTTAGAATTAAATAGTGGTTAGTAAGTAAGATGCATGAACTGAAATTAGAAGTAGCAGAGGAGAAGGAGGAAGACCAATACGAAGAACAAGAACTGGATGAAGAAGGAGATAGAGAAGATGAACAAGAACAAAATGAAGTAGAAGATGGGGTAAGTGGAATTGTACGTATACTTGACCCAGTAAGTAAGAAACGTATAGGTCGCCCCCGAATTTTACGAATGAAGAGGCGCAAAAGGATAGCTAATAAAAACTTTCATGTAAGTTCTTTTATGCATATTTTTTTTCATAAATTGAGCACATTTTTTTTTGACACCATTCTCTAATTTTTCAGCAGCGTGGTACTTGTGTGGCCCTACGATCCCAAGAGACTAGTCCAAGTATCATCCAACAATAGGGAGGTGAACAAGGTTGATATCTTTTGCATTTTTATTGTGACAGATGAAGGTGTTTTTGATACCATTCTCCTCTCTGTTATTGATATCTTTTGCATTTTTGTTGTGACAGATGAAGGTGTTGTTGGTATCAGAGACTCTCTGTTATTTGACGTTGTGGAATGCATGTATATGAAACTGGGAGATCATGAAACTGCATTAATGAGAAGCTGCATGTTAAATTCCTGTTGTATTGATATCAGAGACTCTCTGTTATTTGGCGTTTTTGTACTATTTCTGTTGTTGATATCAGAGACTCTCTGTTATTTGGACTGCTTGTATATGAAACTGCATTTTATATTGGAAGAAACTCAGCTGGAAGAAACTGCAAATTAAGAGTTTATTTATGTCTGTGACTTGGTAAATTGTTGATATTAAGAGTGTATTTATGTCTGTGACTTGGCAAATTAAGAGTGTATTTCAGGAAGAAACTGCAATTTTTGTACTCTCCCTGTTATTGATACAAAATGCAATTTCAGGAAATCATTCAGAAACTGCAATTTCAGGAACTCATTCAGAGTGTATTTATGTCTGTGACTTGGTAAATTGAGGTCTATCTTATTTTGTAACTTTGCAGTAGGTTAACTTTGCAGTAGGTTTACTAGTTTAGGCTATAGACAAATGTGAAACCCACTTGGCTTTGTTAAGAAGAAACAAAGATGTATTAACTGAAGTATCAATTTGAAGGTCTCGGTTATGTTATTTATTATATTTGTCAATCACAGTGCAGACTAGCTGAGGCCCAAGTTTTCACTTGGTAGAACCTACAATCTGTAAATTATGGTTGAAGATAAGTGATGGTATTTTTACATTCAGCATACTAGTATCTGTTCCTTTTTTTTCGTTATCTTCTTAAAAGGATCCCATTCTGGGTGTCAGAAACTACATTTTGTATGAAACTGTATTTTGTATGAGAAATGTTAAATTCCTGCATTAATGAGAAGAAGTGTTAAATTCCTGCATTTTGTATATCAGAGACTCTCTGTATGAGAAATGTTAAATTCCTGCATTAATGTGAAGCTGCATTTTGTGTCAGAAACTGCATCTTAAATTCCTGCTTGTATGAGAAGCTCAAGTTCCTGCAAGCTTAAGTTCCTGCAAGCTCATATTGTACTCTCTGTATGAGAAATTGCATTTTTGTGGACTGCTTGCATATTGTACTCCCTGTAAGCTTAAGTTCCTGCACACTTAAGTTCCTGCAAGTTCCTGCAAGCTTAATTTACTGAAAGCCATATTGTACTCTCCCAGGATTTTGTGGACTGCTTTCACATATTACAACATGCCACTTAATTTACAACATGCCACTAAAAGCCATATTCCTACTCATTACAACACTTAATTTACTGAAAGCTTGAAGCTTAAATTCTGGACTGCTTGCACATGTAATTATTCTCCCAGGAATTGTTGTAGCTGGCTACATACACAGATCACTTAAGTGGACTCAAAATTCAACCATAGCCATAACCAATAATTTGCAACAGATGCCAAACAATAGGCATAGATAAGTTTTGCAACAGATGCCAAACAAATAATTTGAACTTACTTGAAATTGAACACATAGCCAAACAAATAATTTACAACAGATGCCAAACAATAGGCATAGATAAGTTTTTTTACAACCAGAATTTTGCCAAACACATGGCCAAAGAAAATTAGTATTCATGGAACACATGTTCATAAACTACATCTACTTAAACTGCGCCTTCTTCGACATATCATTACAAAGCCCATCTAAACTCACTTGTACTTTCAAATTGTATTCACCATCTTCTTTGGCTTTCGATGCTATTGCAGAAGATAACCATTGAAACTTGTCACATTTACAACACTTTAAATATGAGATGCCATGATTGTGCTCTGTTCCATATATAGACAATCTTCTTATACCTGAACATTTTGGATCGCTGCATGGTGTATCCTTCCAAGGACATGACTTAAAAAGGTGGTTAGTACGTCCACAACCGAGACATACATTCCCGTATGAAGCAGAACAGGTGGAGGATGTAACATCATCAAACCACTGAAATGAATTACATTTTGTGCAGGTAAAAAACTTCCTTTCCATTGAACTAGGCCTAGTGGAGAGCAACAACTTTCTAATGCCATCACAGGTTCGATTTCTACATCTCGTATAAACCCATGGGCAAGCAATTGAAGTGTGACCATACTTATCACACATCTGGCATCGTTCCTGGTAAAACCAAAGAATAAAAGTTTAAAAATTATAAATAGCAAATCAACATTTGGCATTGTTCCAGGTAAAACTAAAGAATAAAATTTTAATTACAAATAGAAATCATGATATTAACAATGAAAATTTAGTTCCTTTCTATGAGATGAATAAAAACATACACACATAATTTAAGAAGACACATAAACATTAATTAAGTTAGGATTCTACCTTTGAAGTATCTAAAGAACATTCTCCCCTTTTCATGGTTTGAGCAAATCTTTATGTTGTTGTTTAGATTATCTTCTTGTTCAAAATGGAGGATTCAAAACCCTACAAGTAAACAAAGTTAGATTATTTCAACCATGTCCAATCCACAGTTGGAGTGTTGTGTCCAGTCCATAGTTCAAATTTGAACAGATTACAATAGCATTTTTTTTCCCAATGGATGCATAATCTATGTGCTCTATGAAGAGATTCAACAGTTTAAATATGCACTGAAAAAAAAATTTAACACGAAAAATAGGTTTAATTACAGTAGATAGCAAAAATTTAACACGAAAAATAGGTTTAATTACGAAAAAAAATTTCCCTCTTGCCTATCTTCTTCTTCTTCTTCTGTTTCTGCTTTCTGCTTCTTCTTCTTCTCTTGTTCCCGATCTTCTTCTTCTTGTTGCACAGCCGATCTTCTTCTTCGTCGTCTTCTTCTTCTTCTTCTCCTCCTCCTTGCAGAGTAGAGAGAGAGAGAGTGTGTGTCTCAGAGAAGGGGGAAGAGTAAAGTAACCCTCTCTCTCTCTCTTCTCTCTCCTTTGGACCACGAGCCACTTTCCATTCTTTCTCCTTTTTTTTTCCAAATTCAGTCATTTTTTTGTTTGACCAGCCACCTCAGCTTTGCGGTATACTTGCGGGCATGTTGTGCGGTTCAAGTAGCATTGTTGTTCTTAATTTACTCTATATGTATTGATAATTTGTGTTCTGGAGTTGAAATTTTTCTTCCAAGTAAGGATGGGCATTGTGGAAAATTTTCTTAGACCCGGTGGAGATGACAAGGGTGTTTTGGGATGAGAGTTCAATTTACTCAGTTTTAATCTGAGTCAAAATAGTCAAAACCGAATAAACATATTCTAGAAATTTTAATATCAAAATCAAATCAAATCAAATTAGCCATCATGAAAGATTACTAAATCAAAATCAAACAGAATACATATTCATAAAAAAATATGAGACTAAAGATGAAAATGTTACAAAAGCAACACCACAAATTTACAACAACTAAGCAGAATCTACTAAGCAATAACTAAAATTTGGAATTGTGTCCTCCTTATGATTTATTTTACTCAAAGAAGAAACTTGAGAGAACGAGCTTTTATCGGCTTCTTACCCCTCTTCTTCCTCTGAATTCTTCCACTATTATTATCCACATTGCCAACAGGATTTTCGTCGTCGTCGTCGTCGGTGTCGTCATCTAGATCGCCACCAGCTATCGAAGCATCGGACACGTCTCCAGACCTGAACATATTATGTCCTTCCTTTCCAGCAGACTTCTTATTTCACTAATTTTGGCCTGACTTTAACATCTTCTTTTCTATCATTGCTCCTGCTCTTCCCCCGTGACACGCCAAACCCGAAATAGTAATAGTAGCCATCCCCGTCTAACTTATCCGAAGCAGCAGCGACCGTCGTCGCCTTCGTCTTCCGCTTGCGGTGCTTGACCGGAGGAGGAGCATGACCGGGCTTGTTATGGCTCTTGACTGCACGAACAACATTGGGTTCTGACTCAACAACTTCTCCTCTTCTACCAGCAGCAGCAATGTTGCTGGTGTTGCTCACTACCAGAATCTGTCAGATTAGCGACGTTTGTAAACGTTGCTAATGCCGACCAAAACGTTGCTAATTTAAGTTAGCGACGTTTCTAGCATCATTTTGGAAACGACGAAAAAAGGGTGTCGCTAATCGGTAAAACGTCGCAAAACGTCGCTACGGCGACGTTAATTAGCGACGTTACAAACGTCGCTAAGTAGCGACGTTATTTGCGACGTTCGTTTGTGGTCGCCGTTTAGCGACATTTTAGCGACGTTTTGGCGACGATGTGGTGAGGAAAGATTCTTTGCCACGTCAGCAATTTTGTGATGTTATTAGCGACGTTCATAAACGTCGCTACATAATAGCGACGCTAAGAACGTCGCTAAATTAAAAAATACAGAATCTAGACACTACTAAAATAAGGCAAATTAGCGACGTAACGGTACGTCGCTAATAATGGAAAATACGTCGCTAATCTTAATTAGCGACGACTTTAACGACAAAAAATAAAGGTCGCATTTAAGCAAGTCGCAGATGGCACATGCGTCGCTCTACGTCGCTATTTGCGACGTCAAAGTCGTGTCGCTGAGGCGTCGCAAATTTAGCGACGTAGAGCGACGAAAGTTTACGTCGCAAACTAAGCGACGTCGGGCGACTACGTAGCGACGTCCTGTTCTATTTACATGATGACATGGCATGTCTGCCACGTCAGCAATTTGGCGACGTACAGCGACGTAACGCCGCTAATCAGCGACGTATAGCGACGTCCCAATACGTCACTAATACGTCGCTATCCGTCGCAGAATAATAAAAAAATATTTAAAAAAATAAAATGTGTATTTTTGTTATGCTGTGTGTCTGTGTTTACAGTGTGTGTGAAGTGCAGTGTTCGAACCATCGACAGTTTTGCTTACTGTTCTATATTTTATCTTGATAAAAAGAGCAACAGTTCAGGGTGCACTTCTCAAAGCTTTCTCTTCACGTCCTTCACCTTCTCGGGATCCTGTACGACGTCCCGAGAGAGTGAAGGATGTGAAAATAAAGCTCTCAGAAGTACACCCTGAACAGTTGCTCTTTCTGTCCAAGATAAAACATACAACAGTAATCGAAACTATCGATGGTTCCGAACACTGCATTTTACATACACTGTAAACACAGACACACATCATCACAAAAATACACATTATATTTTTTTAAAATTTGGGCAGCACCTCCTTTGTATATCAGATCATCGCATATAACCCAGTGCAGGTATATTTGTCATCTCCGTCGCAGATATCACAAAGTAAATATCACAATGAAAATACCATCAAAGTAAATATCACGAAGTAAATATCCAACCAACTACACTTCACAGACACACATCATCATAAACATCCAATAGAGTAAAATAAAAATGAAAGATGATAAAAAGTCTTCCACCAAGTGTATAAACAAATGTGTACCAATAAACAATTTGCCCATAGGGCCAATACATACAACTCATAAAAAAATTAATAAAATCACTGCGGACCCCTGCCGCGCATCTGGGATAGCATGTACTCATACTGCTCCTGTGTGAGCTGCACCGTAGGGGCAGTAGGAGGCAGTGCAACGTCTAGAGTCGGCATCGTCGATGGACCAGGAGGACGCATCTGCTCCAGCTCTCGCAGTCGGTCACCATGCGTAGCAAGGGTACTCACCATCCTTTGAGTACTCTCCTCAAGAGAAGTATACAGCTAGGTAAGTGAGGCAGCCACGGTCCTCTGCGATCCCTCCAGCTCGACCTGTCTATGCTCTGTGTGCTACGTAGACTCGGTGAGCGTGTGTAAGCTGGCAGTTGTAGCCTACTGCAGACTCATCATCTCCTGTATACTGCGCTCGACCGTATCAAATCGTCCGGTGATCATCGGATCGTCGGATCGTCGCTCTGCCCCAGCTGCCTCAAAAATCTGCTGCTGCAACTCGCGACGTAGCTCGTGGAGCTGTCTGCGCACATCCTGCGCTCGTGAGGACGCCTGTGAAGCTGGAGACTGTACACTGACAGAAGGGGCCCGGGATGACTTTGAAGCCAAATAGGCGCCGTAGGATCCCGTACCGTAGTACGTACCCTTCTGAAGACCACCAAACCAACGGCGGTCATCTAGAGCTCATCCGGCGATGGAGCTGTAGGCGGCTGGGAGGAAGTACCAGCCCCTCCCTCTGCTGGCGTACTAGTAGCAGCAGCCGCCTCCTCTTGTAGCCGAACAAACTCGGCCTAAAACAATGTTTGCTAACGTATAAGTGTTTGCTAAAGTCTATATTGATATCTATTTTTCTGTTTTCTAAATTATAGTAAATTAATATAAAGAATAGAACGTATATATGCCTGTGTCGCCCTCTCGTCAATGAACTCCCCAGCCCTCCGATGGATGACCAGGAAGACGGTCACCATGTTGGAGCCCTCACCCTTTTTACCTGTTAAAATATATTATCTACTATTAGTATTAAATATTTTATCCAACTATATATAAAATGATATCCGTCATAGGAAACGTACCAGACGATGAAAATGCTCCGTCATCGGAATAGAGCCACCATACCACTTACCGGCGTTCGACCGCGCCACCTTGGCCTTGTCAGACCGCTCCTGGTACCTGGGCTCACTGAATCTAGCCTTCATCGCAGTCCACTGCTCTGGCGTGATCCAACCATGGATCGGTTGTCCGGAGCGATCACGAGACTTCTGGTCGTGGACCGCATCACGGATGAGCTTGCCTGCGACGGCAGAAAATTGGCCCTCGATCTTCGCCGCCCGGTGTGGTGGATAGAAATAGGTCCTCTACAAGAAGTAAAATAGAAAATATGTATAATATACACAAATGATTTTTAAAATTTAAAAATAAATAAATTTTTTTTCTTGAAGTGGGCGAACCAAAAGGCCTTCCTATCTGCGGGAGCATCTGAGTAGTTAATCCAAGGCCCACCATAGTTCTGCCTCAGAAATACCCCCAGCTGTCTCTGTACTGCAGGAGGCCGATATCTATACAATAATAATTCTCATAAATATATATATATATACATATAATCATTTGAGAAATATATATTAACTAATTAACTTACTTCGTAGGCCCGTCCGTCCAAATCTCCATACGCATCTCGCCCGGGGGAGCGCATGGAGGGTCGCTCTCACATGTGCCAACTCATATTTTCGGCCGTCTCTTTCACCATAAATAATCTTTGCAACCGCGACGTTAAAGGCAAGTAGTGCATTGAATCGGTAGGTCTTCTTGCACCGGTAGACCTTCCTGTACTAGTTGTCTTATAGCGATCAACACCATAAAATCTGCACACATCTGCGTCCTTGTCGTCTTTGTAGTACAGCATGCACACATTGCGACAAGAATCGATTTTCTTGTATCCCATCCAGAGCGATCTCACCATCCTCTTAGACCGATAGAACTCTTCAGGTAACTTAGCACCCGCCGACAATATCTCTATAATCAACTCCAACACTCGGTTGTAGCATTCTTGCGACATGTTAAAATTTAACTTAATGCTCAACAATCTTGTAACCACCTCCAACGGTAAATGATCCTCATAACCAGGATACAATGGAGTCCTTGCATTCTCCAGCAACTCCATGAACTTTGCAGCATCGACATTCGGTGCCTCCTCAGCTGCATCATGAACGAAACTAGGTCCCACAGCGTCGAAACTATGTTCACGCACCCATCATCGTATGCATGATTATCTGAAACAAAATTAGGTCCTGCATGCATATACGGCTCAACATAAGGCTCCGGCTCTGATGCTAAAGACACAAGTTCTCCGTGTGCGGTCTACTGATATTAATTAGGCGTTAAATCTCTCGAGTACAAATGATATGTCACTTCCACTTCTGGATAATATTTTACGTTATGATATTTCACACACGGACACTTCATTTTGGTGCCGTCCATGTACTGAGAGAATGCCTTAGCAAACTGCAGGAACTGCTCTACTCCCGCTATGTATTCATCCCGTACACCACACATATCATCAGGACGACGATTGTACATCCATGAACAATTTCGCAAGTAGTAATTCATATCCATTTGGAAATAATTCTGCAAAGATGGACACACATTATTCAATAGGCACAAATTCGTATATTATGTCTTATTATAGGACATACATTAGTAGCGGACAGTTACTAATAATAATGTTAGGCATGATTTCTAGTGCATGATATGCAATCTAGGTCAAACTAGGTTGTACTAAGTCAAACAAAGTCAAACAAGGTCAAGCTAAGTCAAATAAAGTCAAACAAGGTCAAACTAGGTCAAGGGTTGACCTATAGTTGACTTTGTCAACTCTTAGTCCAATCTAGGTCAGATGTTGACTCTACTTTGACTTTCAGTCAAAATAGTCAACCTTGCTCAAACAAGGTCAAATCTAAGCCAAATATCCTATTTCTAGTCATTACCTACCAAGGTACCCTTTACCTTATCGCTATTGGTATCCCAATACCAATACCTTAAGTTGGAATCTCAATATCTTAGTCTAGGTAACTAATACCTTAACATCCACTTTATCTTAGATACTAGATAATACTATATCCTAGTAATATCCTACCCTTAGGCTAGTAGATAACTCAATACCTTAGGCTAATAGATATTACCATCTACCTTAGGCTAGTATCTATCCACCTGTCTTAACATCATACCCATTACCTTAGCTAATACCTTATCCTTAGGCTATAAGTAATTCTCATTACTTTGCTAATACCTTAGATACCTTAGGATACTAACTCTACCGTTCTAACAATATACCAACACTCCTAAGATACTCTAATATTTACATAGAGATATACCCTATAGGGTATCCTATTACCATAGACTAATCTAGGACACTCTTAAGATACTAGGATATCTAACTATCCTAGGATACCAAATTCTAGCCAAGATACTAACTTAGGGTACTAACTTCTAGCCCATATCCTAATATCCTATTATCTTGATACCCTCAAGATACTAGCATAATCTAACTACCCTAAGATACCTAACTTAGGATACTAACTTATCTAGGATAAATAGGATACTAACTAACCTATCTAAGACACTAACTAACCTATCTAGGATACTAACATCTAGTATCCTAAAATATTAACTCACCTATCTAACTCTAGGATACTAACATCCTAAACAAGATATTAAATTAGTGCCTAGGATACTATCCTAAATATCTAACTTAGGATACTAACTTATGTGTAGACACTAACATACTCATCCTAAAACAAAACCACACACCCCAACATAATAAGAGACACTAGATTCTAGTCACTATTACAGCTGCTGCCCTCACTGCTCTTGCTACTGCTGTTAGCAGCTGCTGCTGGCATTGCAGCTACTGCTGCTACTACCCTGCAGCACAAGCTGCTGCTGCTGCCTTTGCAGCCACTTGTTCCCCCCTCCCTCTTGCTACTCCATCATACCCTCTCTAACACACACACAACACTCACTACCACATCTAAATCCCTCTCACCTTTCTCACTCTCAAACACACACACACACACTCTCTCTCTCTCTCTCTCTAACACTTATCTCAATATCCCTCTTCACTCACACTCACACTACCATACTACCACATCTAACCTCCCCTTTCTCAAACACATACTAAAAAAACACAATCATACACTCACACACTCTCACATCTCATCACAAGTACAAACACACTACTAAAACAATATCTAATCCCTTTCTTCAAACAAACACACATAACCACAAACAACCAACCACCAATCCAAGCCACAAACACACAAACCAAAGGCCAAATGGATAGCCAATAACTTGCCATGCTTCCCCCTCTCTCACTCTCACACCAGACACAACCGCACACACTATATATTTATAAACTTTTATCTAAAATAGTCCACATACATAAATATATACCAATTTATATATATTTACATATATATATATATACATGACTTGTGGGTCAAAAATACATAGATATATATAGGAATCCATATGAAAACCAATTGGGATACATTAACCATGACTAACCTACCCTCATTTATGCACAAAACTAAAATTAGGATTCTAAATGACCTATTGGGCATTTCCACAAATACTTGGTGTGTCACCCTCCGTGTGTGTGTGTGTGTGTATGTGTGTGTGTGTGTGTGTGTGTGTGTCTGTGTGTGTGTGTGTGTGTGTGTGTGTGTGTGTGTGTGTGTGTGTGTGTGTGTGTGTGTCTATGGGGGGAGAGAAGGAGGAGGAGGAATTAGGTTAGGGTTTACAGCCGGAGAGGAGGAGTAGCTCGGATTGGGGTAGGAGGATCTCGACGGGGGGGGGAGGGAATCGCCGGGGGGGAGGGGGAAAAAAGAGTTTCGAGTTTTCGATTTTTCGAGTGAGGGGGAAAAAGGAGGCCTGTGCCCTAAGTAAAAAAGTTAGCGACGTCAAAAGTGGACGTCGCTTACCGTCGCAAGAATTTTAATATAAGCGACATATTTTCTTAATATGTCGCTGAACGTCGCTATTCTGCGACATACTTTATCTAGTGTCGCTGAACGTCGCTATTCAGCGACGTTTTGCGACGTCGTTAGAAAGGAGTCGCTATATTATATAGTTAGCGACAGAATTTTCATCCATCGCTAAACGACGTCGCTAATAGAGCATATTTTAGTAGTGAGAATGCAAATGGAGCTGGAGCTGGGGCTGGAGATACAATCCAGAGATTGACACAGTACTAATTTGTATATGTTTTGTAATTCCAAAAAAGAAACAAACTAGTAGATAGTCCAATACAAAATATATCCATAAAGCAAGTACAGCTGGTAATAAGTACTAATAGTCCAATACAAAATATATCCATAAAACTACACTACACTAATGACGACCACGCAGCTCACACAAACGCTCAGTGATACGATCACACAACCACTTCGAAAAAGTAGGATCGACGGCGCCAGGAGAGATGCAATCCACTGCAGGTGCTGGATGAATAGAACTCCCGGTCTCACTAGCTACCAGTGCCACTTCCTCCTTAACAGTAGGAGGAGCCACCTCAGCATTCAGTGTTTTCTTCAAACGACGTGCCGCTGCTCGGGTCATGGTGCCATCTGGTAAGATCGATATTCACAAAGAATATAATTGTAACATAAGCAAGCTAACTAAAGGAACCATCATCTCGTTTGAGTACATTTTTGAAAGCAGATAAAAATGTTATATTCGATTTTTTGCCAAGTGTGAGAACGGATGGCTCAGAACACAACCCAAAATTCATTCTAGCATACATTAGTGTGAATCATCTATGTTCTGTACATATGGTGTAATATATGTTCTTATCGAATCTAGTATCTGAAGGATATAACAGAATCAAGATGAACCCACATAATGTAATACTATGACATCATCTACTATTAAAAGATATAGTGATAGGTTATCGTATCATCATTGCCGAGGGATGGGGGTCAGAGGACAGTCAACTTTATCTACGGCTACATAGTTATGGGCTCGCCAGTCGAATGGCTGCAGGGACTATGTCCTGATCACCATGTCGTACCTTAAATTAATGCAAATTCCTTATAGAAGCTGAACTAATAGAATGATTTTCATTTTTAGTATTTTTGAAATTAAATAAAATAGTAGTCATTATTACCCGATTGGTTTATGTACAATAGAATGATTTTCTTTTTTTACATAATTTTACAACCTTAGTACGCTTTAAACCCTTGTGATTTGTCTTTTTAGTTTAATTTTCTTTGTTAAATTAATTGGAAAAGAGATCCCCAACGTCGGTATCGGTCAGTATCGGGTATCGGTCATTATCGGATCGGGACATGCCAAATCATATCGGTATCGGCCGTATCGGATATGTATCGGTCGATACTTTAAACCATGCAGTGTAAAATATATATATATATATATATATATATATATATATATATATATATATATATATATAAACTGATACAATACTATAAAGGTATAATATATCATATGACTAATATATAGTAATGTTCTTGAACGATATATTTTACATGCTTAATTGCCAAGTGTGGGGACGGATGGCTCAGAACAAAATCTAAAATTCATTCTAGCATACATTAGTGTGAATCGTCTATATTCTGTATATATGGTGTTGTCACGATCCGCTTTCGAATAATCGGGTATGTGTCGGACACGTCCAGCCTTCGTCGATGGACACGACGAAGTAAGCTGTACAATGCTAAGGAAAACTCCAAGTCACAATGTAATGTAAACATCCACAGCTTCTATAAATAACGTTCCCAGAATGATCACCAATATCCATCAAGTCATTTTAGTACAAAGTCATCCAGAGACAAATCCGGTCAAATAAAATATACAATGATAAAATCATAAAAATACAATATCCAGAAAATGAATAAAATAAATGCTGCAATATCCAATGCAATCACATATTCCATGTGGCCTCAAGCTCACCTGCAACGTATCCTGTCAGGAAAAGAGTAAAGTACAACCCCGATAAGAAGCACTAAACAATGTAAACTAAAATGCATGAAAAAGAATCACAATATGAACAATAGTACAAGACAAGAATATGAATCTGTGGTACATAAATAACGATGAAACTATAGTACCAGATCCTGAACAATGAACTAGACTATCAGTGTAACATGCAAGTGAAATAACTATCAGAGTATGTGACCGGCTGGGTAAACAATGAACAAGAGCACATGAATAATGGTACGGCTTAGAGTCCCTCGTGCACGATGTGAGACCTAAGCTATTAGTCAATGCCTAACTAAAATAGGATTGGTCACATATCTATAGTATTTTCCCACCCTAATGTACAAGTAAAAACAATGAACGATGAACAATGAACGATGAACAATGAACAATCGTGTGTACATTGTGTCAATATGAGAACATAAAGCAAGACAGAAATACAGAGTAAAGGGTTTGAGTCGGTGTACTTGCCTTGCTGTTGTAGATGTCAAGTCCAAGAGATCCAGAGAAAATCTGCGTCAAGAAGACATAATATTCTCAGAAAAATTATTCAAAACCTTTATCATAATATATTATTCTATAATCTTATTTCCTTAATTATTCTCTCATTACCAATCTCTTACTAGATGGCCTATTAACTTCTAACAAATTTATTCAGCCAATCAATTACTTACTAATCTCAATTAGCCTTATTTAGAAATCTTTATGGTCTCCTCTTATCAAAGCCTTATACTTAGCTAAATTATTAAAACTTAAATCTTGATTTAAACCTAGGACACTCTCTTTGTTGACTGGTTATGAACCAAACTGAGGAAAGGAGGCCAACAATCTATACCTACTAGTAAGCTCAACTAATACCATTGACCTATAGTCTTGGAATAGAGACTGCTTATGGGCAGCCCAACAAAACACAATCTATTTTATATCAAAACAAAATGACTATAACTCCTCTACTTCGGGACTGTCCTACTAAGAGCCTACACCCAAATTGGTCCAGACTAGTTGTTGGCCAAAATTCGATGCTGGCTTCCAATTCCTGCTTAGCCTATACTAAACCAAAAAGTCAATGTCAACCAAACTATCTGGTTTCTTTTTAATGGGCCCAGTATTAAGACCAACCAACACTAGGTCTGAAAATAATTTATTAAGTAGGTCTAACCCACAAGTCAGCCCATAGCTCAGTGGTGATAGCCCAAGACCAATAGGGCCCAAAACTACTACTGCAAAATATGCTGTCAGCCATATCTGAACCCAATATTATAAATTATTTAAACTAGTTCTCTATCTAGTTCCTGTGTGCAACACCAAGGGTGCTGTAACACCCAGTTTTCTGAAATTGGGATATTTTAAAATTTTATTATTTTTTATTATTAAATAATGATGATTTAGTCATGTTATGAATTTTGGTGATTTTTAGATAGTTTAAAACTATTTTCTAAGTCATGGCTTATGACTTTGTGATTTTACTAGTATAACCCTAGTGTAAACCCTAGAGATTTCATAACCGAGAGACTAACCATGACCAGGTAAGCCTAACCATGTGATTAGGATATCAAATTACCACTTTTTAGTTAAAAGGGTATTTTGGTAATTTATTAGAATTTATTTGGATTTATGTAATTTATTATTCTTTAATTAGTTGATTAGTGTCATGTTAGCTCATAACCTAGTTTAGCACTAATCTAGGGGTTAGCCACTAACCTAGAAGACTAAGTGTAGGTATTTACTTTATGTTGTAAATATCTTAGGATTGAAATATCTTAGATATTTGCTTTATAGGATATTTTTCATGAAACCTAGAAAGATCTTCAACCCTTTACCTAGAAGTCAATGTTCCTTCACCTTGAAGCAACCCAAGGACACCCCCTACCTCCTTGGCCGGCCATAGGACCACCCCCTCTATATATGTACACCCCTTCACAAAAAGTTCCATTTTCATTACTTTGAAACCTTGATTTTTCCCTCAACTTCAACCTTCCACAACTTAAGCCATTTTAGCTCCAAATTGAGCCTAGTTTCTTGCATTGGACTCCCCTACACTAGAGGATACCCGTTATGGCTTGCTAGCAAGGATGTGTGAAGCTTTGGACATTGGAAGTTGAAGGAGGTTTTCATTCAAATAGACCTATTATTGAGGTTTTCCACTCGATAGGTAACATGCCCTAAAACCTATTAATATTATGTTTTATCTTCATGGTTGCATGCATATAGGTATACCCTAGCTGTGGGTCAAGTTTGGTAGGAAGTAGGTTTGATTTGGTGTCCGTATCGGACACGTATCCATGTTTGAAAAACAGTGTTTGGTGGAATGCCACTTAGGATTTAATGTTGTGTTTTTGTAAAACAAAATACATTTTTGGGTAGCCCTAGGCTTGTAAGACACAACCCTAGTTGACTGAGCACGAAATCGTATCGTGTCTGTGTCCAAATTGGACACGAACACACTGTTAAACACCACACTGTGCACACTGTTAAACCCCACTGTTTGACACTTCGTGTCGTGTCCACACGTGTCATGGACACGATACAGGAACTTGGACACGTGCCCTGACACCCCACCTATCCTAGGACACGACCACGATACCATAGGTTGTACACACGTGACCCTAGACTGGCCGACACGCGCGCACGAGACTGTGCACGCTGTCCTGCTACTCGACACTGATTGCGAACACGACCCAACACGTGGACATGTGCCACTTGGCACGAGGGTAGGGGCACCCTCTGACAACCTACCCACGAAGTTTCATGCGACCACGTATCGTATCGGACACGAAATCGCCTCTGCACTGGTCACTCACTGACACTGTAAACACGAACTCGAGGCTCTTATACGCCTCTCTTACTTGGACACGACATGTCCCCGACTCGATTCAGGGTACTGGACACTTAGAGTAACCCTAGGCGAATCTACCCACGTGATCACAAGACTTCTAGACCCTTGTGTCGTGTCCACGAGACACATGAACTCGTGCACGACGCGGTGACTGAACTGTTTACCCGATTTGGTATTTTAATACCTAGACACGCCGTGTCGTGTCGTGGTGCACACCTGGGGACACCTACGACACGTACACACCTAGGGGCACGATTACCAACCACTGTATGGGCATCTTAGTTAGGTTTTGGGCTTTGAAATCGGGTTTCCCCCAAATATCCTCACTGTGTTCAGTGTTCCCATTTCAGTGTATTTTTCAGGTTTTATATTTGAATTTCAATTCGATTTTTGAGTATATATATATGTATTTGTGTATTTATACATTGTATATGTGAGTGTATGTGTATATGAGTGTGTGTGTCTATGTATAGTGTATGTGAGTGTCTATATATGTATATATGGGTGTGTGAGTGTGTGTTAGTGTATGCATGTGTGTGTGTGTGTGTGTGTGTTTTGTGGCCTATTTCAGTTTCTGAAACTGAGTTTGAACTCAGTCCCCCAACCCCTTCATAACCCTAACCCTTCACTACCTCTCACATCTCTCTCTCTCTATTGTTCTCTCTCTCTCTCTCTCTCTCTCTCTCTCTCTATATATATATATATATATATATATATATATATTATATATATATATATATATATATATATATATATATATATATATATATATATATATATATATATGTATGTTGTATATATATATGTATATTGGTTATATATATATATATATATATATATATATATATATATATATATATATATATATATATATATATATATATATATATATATATATATATATGGTATATATTAGTATATATATATTTTGATATATTTGTATATATATATATATATAGTTATGTATATATATGTGATACTATACTTTCTAGATATAGGTTTATATGGAAACCTATATAAAATTAGCCTATGGTCTAAGTTACTAGCCTATGGCCATTAGGGGCTAACCCTAATTGACCTAATGACCCATGACCTAACTAGTTGACCCTTATTTGACTAGAGTTGACCAAAGTCAACCTTAGGTCAAAACTTGACCTAATTAACCTAGAATTGATTAGGATTAACCTAAAATGACTAGTTTAACTAGTCTGACCATGTTTGACCTAACTTGACTAGTAGACCTAGTTTGACTAGATAATTGACCATTGTTGACCAAAGTCAACTATAGGTCAACCATGACCTAATTAACCTAGAGATGGCTTAGATGAACATAGAAGGACTAATTGACTAAGGTTTGACTAAACCCTAACTAGATGATTAGGTTAACCATATGGATTATGAGGGTAGTCCTATGTAGATTAAGATATGTATGGGGTTAAGTAGAATACTTAGAGTTGAGTCATGACTTGAGTTGGAGTATGGGATTAGCTTGATTATAGGATTAAGGTTGGTATTATATATATGTATTTATGTGTGATATACTTTGTATAGGAGATTGGTTATACCTTAACATTGTGGTATAGTATCTTAGGTATCCTAAGACATGTTAGCCTATGATGGTTTGAGTTAGCCTTATAGAGTTGACCCTGGACCTAATTACCTTGTTGACTAGTCTATGTTTGACCAAAAACCTTAGTTAGTCTAAGATTGACCTAGTTTGACCATATTGACTAGTAAATGACTATTCTGACCATTGTTGACTAAACCCTAGATAACTTGACTAGTTTGACTAGAATGTTGACCAAAAGTTGACTTTAACCTAGATTAGACTTGTTTAACCTTGTTTGACCTTGTATGACTTAATTTAACTTCTTGTGACCTAGTATGACTTAGTTTGACTGTAGTGTTGACCAAGTTTGACTTTGACCTAGATTGGCTTAGAAATCATATAGATTGCATTGTAGATTTCATTTACCTTCATATTAGACATGTCGTAACTGTATTGCTCTATTTTAGGACATTGTGACCCTGGTACAGACATCTGATATCACACTACTCTTTTCAGAGTATCTGGCGAGTACATTCTCTGATAGTTCTCTCATTTATTTGTCAATTACTGTATTTCAGTTCTAGTTAGTTCTATGTGATTCTCTGTATCAATACGCATGGATATTTCTGGATTCATATATCGACACATACCTTACTTGTTGGCCTCTATTACTGGAGTCATTGGAATCATTCCGGAATCATTTCTGGAATCATCATGTATTGGCCAGACTCATCTCGATTCTTTTGTCGATTTTGGATTCACTTGCTGGGCGGGGAAATATTGAGTAAGACATGTAGACATACCCTAAATCCGAAATCTCCTACTGGAATCTACCGGAAGCATAGCCATCTCTTGCCCGATCAGTGAGAGATGTGCCTGAGACCTACAGCCGTTTACATGTCGACCTTGGTATTTTAAAATACACCGTTAGATCATAGTTGGACTCATCCTGGATTCATTGATCACTGTTGGACTCATCTTGTACCGAAAATCATTTGGTATCGGATTATATGGACTGGACTCACACTGGGATTACCTTAGACTTATATCGTACTGTCTGGACTCATACATGTTATTCTAGTTCAGTTAGCTTTTATTACAGTCTTCATTGCCATGATTCTTCTCTCATTTTAGTTACCTTTCTTTTTTTGTATCTTACTGATTCTCTATGCTATCATTACCTGTATAAAACTACCATGCTCATCAATAAAACTGTCTATAACTGCTTTATAGTTCTTTGTCATTTACTTGGATTTTCTAGATGAGTTGTACTCGTTCTTGTCCTGATTAGACCTGTTAAAAATATTACAAATGATAATCCTGAGGATACATGCCCTACTTACCATGGACCTGGCGAGGGATTAGCTACCTTTGGTCCCGACTCTCAGGAGTGATTCAGGAGATTAGCTAGTAGACTACTTTAGCTTTCATGTTTTGACTTATTGTATTAAAGTTAAGATATTGAGTTTGTATTAAGTTTGTTTGAGACATTGTTGTATTATTTTAGTAGTTAGTTGTTGTTGTCTTTAATTCCTTAGGTATAACTTCTGTGTTATCTTATCGTGTTTTAGACTGTGATTGAGTATATCCTATCCTTTACTTGTCCTCCATTCGGAGCTGATATCTGGACAAGTACTTTATATTCACTGTATGAGATTAGTTAGCAACCTAGGACAGCTTACTACCGCCGACACTGCGGCGTAGGCTGGACGTACCCACTTCTCGTGTCCCTATACAGGGTGCGGATCGTGACACATTTTTAGTGGTGCCTCCATGCAGGTCTCGAGACTAAATTGTTTGGTTACGTTATTGTACCAAGCATGCCTGCAATTAGGAACTTAAGGTAATTAGACAACATTAGGAATGACGCTTAGAACACCTAGAGGAATACTAGGATTGCAACATAGGAAATACATCACATGCTTGCTATTATAATTAGATTTTCTTGTCTATGATTGTTTTGCTTTAAAGAGTCCTTATAAGTCTTTTTATTGTAATTAGATGGTGCTTACTCGTTCATCCCAGTATGTCACACCTGAGAATGGCACGCTCCCCATCCAGTCAGCTGACCAGTTAACTGATACACCTCCACCTCCACCTACCACATTCCCCCACTCCACAGATCCATAAACCCAGATGCCTCCACCACCTTCCACCTCACAGTCCCAGCAGGATCCAATACTTTCACCACCCCCTATCACTATACCTACCCAGGCTTCCGTCACACTCGACGGGAACCAACTGCTCACTCTGATCCAGGGGTTCCTAACAACCCATCAGGAGCAGACCACCCTACTCCACCAGAGCATGGAACATCCTGAGGAACGTACCGTGGTCCCACCACCTGTAGAGCCGCGGCAGAGAGCGGGGACGATCAAGGACTTCATGGGTCTGAACCCCAAGGAGTTCTTAGGGACTGAGGGCATAGTAGTAGCAGATGACTGGTTAGACTCGGTAGAGAGGAAGCTCCTTGGAGTTAGGATGCCGGATGACCTCCAGGTCGAGGCAGCGGGATTTCTGCTAATAGACTTGGCAGGAGTTTGGTTCCGGAATGAGCCGCTATTCGCGAGAGGGAGAGCCACTTGGGATCAGTTCAAGACCCAGTTCAAGAAGAAATTCTTCTCGACCACCGCTAGGGTAGCCATGGGGCTACGATTCCAGAACATCCAGCAGGAGAACCGTTCTGTTGACGAGTATGCGGCAGAGTTTAGTCGCCTGAGCCGTTTCGCTCCTAGTCTGGTTGCTGACCCTGAGGAGATGACGCGTAGGTTTTACTATGGTCTAGTTCCAGACATTAGCATTCTTATAGTGGCGAACGGTATGACTGACTACTACCAGAGCTTAGAGTTAGCCCGGAGTATCGAGGAGCGTCTTCTGTCTTGCAAGAGGCCGGCTTCTGTACACATTGAGGGACCCTCCAAGCATCAGGCTTTCCAGCAGAAAGTGCCGACGCTACAACAGCAGACATATCATCCTCCCACACTACATCATTCGACCCCGCCAGTTAGAGCCCCGGGACTCCAGCAGCAGAGGCCATTTCAGCAGGTGCAGCATCAGTATCGGGGTCAGGACCCGAAGACGATCAATTGTTCATACTGCAGGAAGCAGGGGCACACCAGGGAGCAGTGTAGGAAGAGGCTGAAGGTTTGCTATACCTGTGGGTCTGATACCCACCAGAGGATGGATTGTCCTGTTGTACCTCCTTATAAGGGTGCTAGGCCACCTGTAGCTCAGCACCAGAGGGGTGGAGCTTTTGCGATGACGGTCGAGGAGACCAATGCTGCAGGTGACGGGTTAGCAGGTTTGTCTTTCCTGTCCTTCCTTTCCCATCTTGTTGTGTGATTCCATTAGTACCTGTCAGGATATGCTTGTGATATACTAGATAGTGTAGTTACCCTGTTTAAGACTGTAAAATCACGACCAGTAGGACTATGATTGCACGTTATCTTTTGACTTTGATTGACTGGAGGTTTGACCTAGAAGGAGTACGACCATTTTAATTTCGAGGACGAAATTTTTCTAAGGAGGGTAGACTTGTAACACCCAATTTTCTGAAATTGGAATATTTTGAAAATTTATTATTTTTTATTATTAAATAATGGTGATTTAGTCATGTTATGAATTTTGGTGATTTTTAGATAGTTTAAAACTATTTTCTAAGTCATGGCTTATGACTTTATGATTTTACTAGTATAACCCTAGTGTAAACCCTAGAGATTTCATAACCTAGAGACTAACCATGACCAGGTAAGCCTAACAATGTGATTAGGATATCAAATTACCACTTTTTAGTCAAAAGGGTATTTTAGTAATTTATTAGAATTTATTTAGATTTATGTAATTTATTATTCTTTAATTAGTTGATTAGTGTCATGTTAGCTCATAACCTAGTTTAGCACTAATCTAAGGGTTAGCCACTAACCTAGAAGACTAAGTGTAGGTATTTACTTTATGTTGTAAATATCTTAGGATTGAAATATCTTAGATATTTGCTTTATAGGATATTTTTCATGAAACCTAGAAAGATCTTCAACCCTTTACCTAGAAGTCAATGTTCCTTCACCTTGAAGCAACCCAAGGACACCCCCCTACCTCCTTGGCTGGCCATAGGACCACCCCTCTATATATGTACACCCCTTCACAAAAAGTTCCATTTTCATTACTTTGAAACCTTAATTTTTTCCTCAACTTCAACCTTCCACAACTTAGCCATTTTAGCTCCAAATTGAGCCTAGTTTCTTGCATTGGACTCCCCTACACTAGAGGATACCAGTTATGGCTTACTAGCAAGGATTTGTGAAGCTTTGGACATTGGGAGTTGAAGGAGGTTTTATTCAAATAGACCTATTATTGAGGTTTTCCATTCGATAGGTAACATGCCCTAAAACCTATTAATATTGTGTTTTATCTTCATGGTTGCATGCATATTGGTATACCCTAGCTGTGGGTCAAGTTTGGTAGGAAGTAGGTTTGATTTGGTGTCCGTATCGGACACGTATCCATATTTGAAAAACAGTGTTTGGTGGAATACCACTTAGGATTTAATATTGTGTTTTTGTAAAACAAAATACATTTTTGGGTAGCCCTAGGCTTGTAAGACACAACCCTAGTTGACTGAGCACGAAATTGTATCGTGTCCGTATCCAAATTGGACACGAATACACTGTTAAACACCACACTGTGCACACTGTTAAACCCTACTGTTTGACACTTCGTGTCGTGTCCACACGTGTCGTGGACACGATACAGGAACTTGGACACGTGCCCTGACACCCCACCTATCCTAGGACATGACCACGACACCATAGGTTGCACACACGTGGCCCTAGACTGGCCGACATGCGCGCACGAGACTGTGCACGCTGTCCTGCTACTCGACACTGATTACGAACACGACCCAACATGTGGACACGTGCTACTTGGCACGAGGGTAGGGGCACCCTCTGACAACCTACCCACGAAGTTTCATGCGACCACGTGTCGTATCGGACACGAAATTGCCTCTGCACTGGTCACTCACTGACACTGTAAACATGAACTCGAGGCTCTTATACGCCTCTCTTACTCAGATACGACACGACCCTGACTCGATTCAGGGTACTGGACACTTAGAGTAACCCTAGGCGAATCTACCCACGTGATCACAAGACTTCTAGACCCTTGTGTCGTGTCCACGAGACACATGAACTCGTGCACGACGCGGTGACTGAACTGTTTACCCGATTTGGTATTTTAATACCTGGACACGCCGTATCGTGTCGTGGTGCACACCTGGGGACACCTACGACACGTACACACCTAGGGGCACGATTACCAACCACTGTATGGGCATCTTAGTTAGGTTTTGGGCTTTGAAATCGGATTTCCCCCAAATATCCTCACTGTGTTCAGTGTTCCCATTTCAGTGTATTTTTCAGGTTTTATAGTTGAATTTCAATTCGATTTTTGAGTATATATATATATGTATTTGTGTATTTATACATTGTATATGTGAGTGTATGTGTATATGAGTGTGTGTGTCTATGTATAGTGTATGTGAGTGTCTATATATGTATATATGGGTGTGTGAGTGCGTGTTAGTGTATGCATGTGTGTGTGTGTTTTGTGGCCTATTTCAGTTTCTGAAACTGAGTTTGAACTCAGTCCCCCAACCCCTTCATAACCCTAACCCTTCACTACCTCTCACATCTCTCTCTCTCTATTGTTCTCTCTCTCTCTATATATATATGTATATATGTATGTTGTATATATATATATATAGGTTATGTAGATATATATATATGGTATATATTAGAATATATATATATATTTTGATATATTTGTATATATATATATATATATATATATATATATATATATATATATATATATATATATATATATATATATATATATATATATATATAGTTATGTATATATATGTGATACTATACTTTCTAGATATAGGTTTATATGGAAACCTATATGAAATTAGCCTATGGTCTAAGTTACTAGCCTATGGCCATTAGGGGCTAACCCTAATTGACCTAATGACCCATGACCTAACTAGTTGACCCTTGTTTGACTAGAGTTGACCAAAGTCAACCTTAGGTCAAAACTTGACCTAATTAACCTAGAATTGACTAGGATTAACCTAAAATGACTAGTTTAACTAGTCTGACCATGTT
Organism: Iris pallida; assembly: GCA_029216955.1. Taxonomy (NCBI): domain Eukaryota; kingdom Viridiplantae; phylum Streptophyta; class Magnoliopsida; order Asparagales; family Iridaceae; genus Iris; species Iris pallida. Next base: position 11,722 of record JANAVB010020581.1, on the reverse strand, counting down.
TGACCTAACTTGACTAGTAGACCTAGTTTGACTAGATAATTGACCATTGTTGACCAAAGTCAACTATAGGTCAACCATGACCTAATTAACCTAGAGATGGCTTAGATGAACATAGAAGGACTAATTGACTAAGGTTTGACTAAACCCTAACTAGATGATTAGGTTAACCATATGGATTATGAGGGTAGTCCTATGTAGATTAAGATATGTATGGGGTTAAGTTGAATACTTAGAGTTGAGTCATGACTTGAGTTGGAGTATGGGATTAGCTTGATTATAGGATTAAGGTTGGTATTATATATATGTATTTATGTGTGATATACTTTGTATAGGAGATTGGTTATACCTTAACATTGTGGTATAGTATCTTAGGTATCCTAAGACATGTTAGCCTATGATGGTTTGAGTTAGCCTTATAGAGTTGACCCTGGACCTAATTACCTTGTTGACTAGTCTATGTTTGACCAAAACCTTAGTTAGTCTAAGATTGACCTAGTTTGACCATATTGACTAGTAAATGACTATTCTGACCATTGTTGACTAAACCCTAGATAACTTGACTAGTTTGACTAGAATGTTGACCAAAAGTTGACTTTAACCTAGATTAGACTTGTTTAACCTTGTTTGACCTTGTATGACTTAGTTTAACTTCTTGTGACCTAGTATGACTTAATTTGACTTAGTTTGACTGTAGTATTGACCAAGTTTGACTTTGACCTAGATTGGCTTAGAAATCATGTAGATTGCATTGTAGATTTCATTTACCTTCATATTAGACATGTCGTAACTGTATTGCTCTATTTTAGGGCATTGTGACCCTGGTACAGACATCTGATATTACACTACTCTTTTCAGAGTATCAGGCGAGTACATTCTCTGATAGTTCTCTCATTTATTTGTCAATTACTGTATTTCAGTTCTAGTTAGTTCTATGTGATTCTCTGTATCAACACGTATGGATATTTCTGGATTCATGTATCGACACATACCTTACTTGCTGGCCTCTATTACTGGAGTCATTAGAATCATTCCAGAATCATTTCTGGAATCATCATGTATTGGCCAGACTCATCTCGATTCTTTTGTCGATTTTGGATTCACTTGCTGGGCGAGGAAATATTGAGTAAGACATGTAGACATACCCCAAATCCGGAATCTCCCACTAGAATCTACCGGAAGCATAGCCATCTCTTGCCCGATCAGTGAAAGATGTGCCTGATACCTACAGCCGTTTACATGTCGACTTCGGTATTTTAAAACACACTGTTAGATCATAGTTGGACTCACCCTGGATTCATTGATCACTGTTGGACTCATCTTGTACCGAAAATCATCTGGTATCGAATTATATGGACTGGACTCACACTGGGATTACCTTAGACTTATATCGTACTGTCTGGACTCATACATGTTATTCTAGTTCAGTTAGCTTTTATTACAGTCTTCATTGCCATGATTCTTCTCTCGTTTTAGTTACCTTTCTTTTCTTGTATCTTACTGATTCTCTATGCCATCATTACCTGTATAAAACTACCATGCTCATCAATAAAACTGTCTATAACTGCTTTATAGTTCTTTGTCATTTACTTGGATTTTCTAGATGAGTTGTACTCGTTTCTGTCCTGATTGGACTTGTTGAAAATATTACAGATGATAATCCTGAGGACACATGTCCTACTTACCATGGACCTGGCGAGGGATTAGCTACCTTTAGTCCCGACTCTCAGGAGTGATTCAGGAGATTAGCTAGTAGACTATTTAGCTTTCATGTTTTGACTTGTTGTATTAAAGTTAAGATATTGAGTTTGTATTAAGTTTGTTTGAGACATTGTTGTATTATTTTAGTAGTTAGTTGTTGTTGTCTTTAATTCTTTAGGTATAACTTCTGTGTTATCTTATCGTGTTTTAGAATGTGATTGAGTATATCCTATCCTTTACTTGTCCTCCATTCGAAGCTGATATCTGGACAAGTACTTTATATTCACTGCATGAGATTAGTTAGCAACCTAGGACAGCTTACTACCGCCGACACTGCGGCGTAGGCTGGACGTACCCACTTCTCGTGCCCCTATACAGGGTGCGGGTCGTGACAGGTGCCCACCCAAAAACTATACAGATCCCTCGTATCGATCCTAGATACGAGTCTGACACAGAATTCAACTATATATTACACCCGACATATGCCTATCACCAGTTCGTTGCCACAACCGCCATTGCTCCTCGGTCTTAAGAACAGAAGAAGGAAGAAGTCATACTTAAACCACCATGGTCAACCGACTCTTCAAAATTCGAAGCAGTGAGTGACCCCTCGGTTTTTAAGGAGTCAAGGACAGACACCCAACAATGCTTAAGTCACATCCCCACTCCCAGCCCAAAGGTTGACCCAAACCCATTAGATTTAGGGTTAAAACAAAAAAAATCATTCCCCAGGAGAGAGACAGCACTCCTCTCTTAGAATGAAAAAAGAGGGAGAGAGAAGATGGTTCAAAAAGGGAAGCAGTGGTGGTTACCTCTGTGGAGGCTCACACTGCGAGGCCGGACGACCCGTGGAGGAGGAAGGAGCCAGGATCGATCGTCGCAAGCGGGGTCGAAGAGTGCTCATGAGTCGGAGCTCCTGATCTGGAGGTGGTGCTTCTTGGCCACAATCGGCCAGATCCGGCCTCGACACAGCTCTCGGGGACGCGACACTTCGAGGCCACGGCGGAGCCAAGGAAATGGAGGCGGTGGTGGCATAGCACGGCGGAGGAAATTAGAGATGGCCGGGGTCTAGATCTGGTCAGACGACGGCTCAGATCCTTAAACGCGGTGGCTTTCGTGAAGTCGGATGGTGCATCGGAGAAGACGAAGCTCGACGGAGGTGAGGGATGGTTTTAGTGGTTACCGATCAAGATCCAGACCGGCCAAAACTGCTTCGAGGGTCCACGAACTGGATCTGGCACCGCGGGGTCCCGGAGACGGCGGATCTGAAGGGCACGGCTTGACAGTCGAGGTCGACGATGAGAATCTGTCGTTCGACCAGTGGGGCTCCCGGTACGGTGAAAGAAATCATGGGCCGGCGTACGGGGTCTTCGAGGGGATGCGCAGCAGTCGAGGGGGTACTCTGCAGTAGTGTCGAGAGCCTGCTCACTCCTGTCGTCGAGGCGAGCTGTGACGTGGAGTTCCTCAGTGAACTCCGGGGAAGCCCTCGGCGGAGCTGCGGTGACTCTCGGCCGAGCAGCGGAGGTGCTCAGTGATGGTGATGTGACAGTGTATTGGAGACTGTGCGTGGCTGTATTAAAAATTGTGCAATAAAATAATATTTATAGTAAAATATTTGAGTGGCATTGCTGTGATTAGATGTAGATCTGGGGGCAAGAAATTAAATGTTGTAACTAACTTGTAACTTACTGCATAATTAATTAACCGACAGTTTAACTAACAATTAAAGTATTAATAACTAAATAACTGAATATAAATTATATAATATTTCTAACTGAAACCAAATTCTGTTTTCCTCAAGTAATTATTGCAGTTAGTTATAATTAAACAGAATTAGTCCAAAGATATAATAGATAATTCTCAGCAGGCATTGATAAAAGTATCAAATAGGAGTAATTTAATTAACATAATTAATTAAAAGATACTATTAATTTAATAATAATAATTAAACCAATAATATGAACCAAAACCTGTTAGCTATAGAGAATTTTAGGTTTACAAGAATTTTTAAAAATATGAACTTGAATAATACCATAATTGTACATTCTCTATTCAAATTAATTGCTTGGATTTATCATAACCAAAGATAAAATTAACATCAGAACTCAATCATTAGAATAAATCACTATTATTCAATATTAATTGAAATGGAATTATTTGTTTTCAAAAAAATAAATTTACTTATTCAACAAGTTTATAAAAATTATTATCTTTCCAAGAAGGAAAAGATATAGAAAATCCAGAAAATTCACAAAAATGGATTTAAGGAGTTACAAATCTACCCCTCTACAAAAAATTTGTCCTAGAAATTTTAGATGACATGGCATGTACAATTAAGGATAATCAAATATGAAAATGATTAAAACTAGTTAAATCTATAATCCAAATTTAAGTACGACTTGTATAATCAAGTGATCTAGAATGTTTAAAATGTTGACAAAATCGTGACTAAATAAAATTATGACATAAGTCTAATAAAATCGTTTAAGCAATAATTATGGCGACTACGACAAATAAAATGTGATCAAAATTATTTAGGCCTGATAAGTGCTAAAATATGCTTACTACAAAAATGATACGACTAAGAACAAGGACTTTTGAAAACTCAAAATATGGGACCATTAACAAATATATGCAATACACTAAATTAAACCATAAAAGAAATTAGGCCAGCAAATATTAAAGAAAGGATAAATTCCTAAGATAAATCAAGAGAAGATGAAATCAATTTGCAACATAAGATCAATATCAAGATGATTTCGATAAGCTTGCCAAATGGTGATAAAAGATCAACATGGAATATAACACGGATATAGTCTCAATAATATCCGAAAATCATACATATCCGAAATCACTTTGCCTAGAGTTCTTATCCCGCCAGTGTAGTGTATATCTGACTGCAGTGAACCTTTTGGCTCAATGACTCAAATAATGATAAATTACCGAATATTTCTATCAACTTTATCCATGTTATCGGAACAACTCAAGAAATCAAAAGTTTATAATTTTAGGACATAGCATCAATAATATCCGAGGACCTATGTATACCTGAAATTATTTTGACTTAGAGCTCATGCCTCGCCAGTGCGCAGTTGGATGCAATGAACCTTCGGTCTCCATAACCCAGATAAATAATTGTAGTGCGCATCTGCCATGTCATAGTAGGTCGTCGAGTACTCTCTCAACTTTGTCCTTAGAAATTTCAAGGAGTTTATGAAAATTCAAAAAGTTCTAAAAGTCATAATCATGACGAAAAATGATGTAAGTATCTGCTCTTTAAGAAATAAGTTTTATATGAAACAACAATAAGACAAAGTGACTACAAAAGAATCTCAATAGGAAATAATATCTTGAATTGAAAATAAAGTCTTGAATATCAATAAGAAAATTTAGAAAAAATCACGTGCTAAGAGTAAATCTAAAGACAGATCAAATATTAGTTAATCAAACAATTATACTAGCAAAATGTATATAGGAAATAACTTCAAAAGTTTCAAGTGCAAGAAAATTGATAACCTTAGTGTTGCGTGTCTAAACCACCCTGCAAAACAGAAAATTGATTAGATAGGCCTAACTATAGGATAATAAACAAATTTAGTAAAACCATACCCATAACTATTTCCTACGGATCCTATGCTGTGATGAATTTTTCTTAGTCTAACAGGTTCCCCAATAGCACTTTATAGCCTAAGTGCCATTAAGACAGAGACCTGCATGGGCCACCACTAAAAACATGTCACGATCCGCTCCCGAATAATCGGGTACGTATCGGACACGTCCAGCCTTCGTCGATGGACACGACGAAGTAAGCTGTACAATAATAAGAAAAACTCTAAGTCATAATGTAATGTAAACATCCACAGCTTTTACAAATAACGTTCCCAGAATGATCACCAATATCCATCAAGTCATTTTAGTACAAAGTCATCCGGAGACAAATTCGGTCAAATAAAATATACAATGATAAAATCATAAAAAATACAATCTCCAGAAAATGAATAAAATAAATGCTGCAATATCCAATGCAATCACATGCTCCATGTGGCCTCAAGCTCACCTGCAACATATCCTGTCAGAAAAAGAGCAAAGTATAACCCCGACAAGAAGTACTAAACAGTGTAAACTGAAATACATGAAAAAGAATCACAATATGAACTATAGTACAAGACAGGAATATGAATCTGTGGTACATGAATAACGATAAAACTATAGTACCAGATCCTGAACAATGAACTAGACTATCAGTGTAACATGCAAGTAAAATAACTATCAGAGTATGTGACCGGCTGGGTAAACAATAAACAAGAGCACATGAATAATGGTACGGCTTAGAGTCCCACGTGCACGATGTGAGACCTAAGCTATTAGTCAATGCCTAACTAAAATAGGATTGGTCATATATCTGTAGTATTTCCCCAAACCAATGTACAAGTAAAAACAATGAACGATGAACAATAAACGATGAACAATAAACAATCGTGTGTACAACATGTCAATATGAGAACATGAAGCAAGACAGAAATACAGAGTAAAGGGTTCGAGTCGGTGTACTTGCCTTGCTGTTGTAGATGTCAAGTCCAAGAGATCCAGAGAAAATCTGTGTCAAGAAGACACAATATTCTCAGAAAAATTATTCTAAACCTTTATCATAATATATTATTCTACAATCTTATTTCCTTAATTATTCTTTCATTACCAATCTCTTACTAGATGGCCTATTAACTTCTAACTAATTTATTCAGCCAATCAATTACTTACTAATCTCAATTAGCCTTATTTAGAAATCTTTATGGTCTCCTCTTATCAAAGCCTTATACTTAGCTAAATTATTGAAACTTAAACCTTGATTTAAACCTAGGACACTCTCTTTGTTGACTGGTTATGAACCAAACTGAGGAAAGGAGGCCAACAATCTATACCTACTAGTAAGCTCAACTAATACCATTGACCTATAGTCTTGGAATAGAGACTGCTTATGGGCAGCCCAACAAAACACAATCTATTTTATATCAAAACAAAATGACTATAACTCCTCTACTTCAGGACTGTCCTACTGAGAGCCTACACCCAAATTGGTCCAGACTAGTTGTTGGCCAAAATTCGATGCTGGCTTCCAATTCCTGCTTAGCCTATACTAAACCAAAAAGTCAATGTCAACCATATTATCTGGTTCCTTTTTAATGGGCCCAGTATTAAGACCAACCAACACGAGGTCTGAAAATAATTTATTAAGTAGGTCTAACCCACAAGTCAGCCCATAGCTCAGTGGTGATAGCCCAAGACCAATAGGGCCCAAAACTACTACTGCAAAACATGTTGTCAGCCATATCTGAACCCAACGTTATAAATTATTTAAACTAGTTCTCCATCCAGTTTCTGTGTGCAACACCAAGGGCGCCCATCCAAAAACCACACAGATCCCTCGTGTCGATCCTAGACACGATTCTGACACAAAATTTAACTATATATTACACCCGACATATGCCTATCACCAGTTCGTTGCCACAACCACCATTGCTCCCCGGTCTTAAGAACAGAAGAAGGAAGAAGTTATACTTAAACCACCATGGTCAACCGACTCTTCAAAATTCGAAGGAGTGAGTGTCCCCTCGGTTTTCGAGGTGTCAAGGACTGACACCCAACAATTCTTAAGTCACATACCCACTCCCAGCCCAACGGTTGACCCAAACCTATTAGATTTAGGGTTAAAACAAAAAAAATCATTCCCCAGGAGAGAGACAGCACTCCTCTCTTAGAATGAGAAAAGAGGGAGAGAGAAGATGGTTCGAGAAGGGAAGCAGCGGCGGTTACCTCTGTGGAGGCTCGCACTGCGAGGCTGGACGACCCGTGGAGGAGGAAGGAGCCGGGATCGATCGTCCCAAGCAAGGTCGAGGAGAGCTCATGAGTCGGAGCTCCTGATCTGGAGGTGGTGGTTCTTGGCCGCAATCGGCCAGATCCGGCTTCGACACAGCTCTCGGGGACGTGGCGCTTCGAGGCCACGGCGGAGCCAAGGAAATTGAGGCGGTGGTGGCATAACGCGGCGGAGGAAATTGGAGATGGCCGGGGTCGAGATCTGGTCCGGCGACGGCTCGGATCCTCAGACGCGGTGGCTCCGGTGAAGTCGGATGGTGCATCGGAGAAGGCGGAGCTCGGCGGAGGTGAGGGATGGTTTAAGTGGTCATCGGTCAAGATCCAGACTGGCCAAGGCTGCTTCGAGGGTCCACGAACTGGATCTGGCACCGCGGGGTCCCGAAGACGGCGGATCTGAAGGGCACGGCTCGGCAGTCGACGTCGACGACGAGAATCAGTCGTTCGGTCAGTGGGGCTCCCGGTACGGTAGAAGAAATCGTGGGCCGGCGTACGGGGTCTTCGAGGAGGAGCGCAGCAGTCGAGGGGGTAATCTGCAGTATTGTCGAGAGCCTGCTCACTCCTGTCGTCGAGGCGAGCTGTGACGTGGAGTTCCTCAGTGAACTCCGGCGGAGCTGCGGTGATTCTCGGCCGAGCAGCGGAGGTGCTCAGTGATGGTGATGTGACAGTGTATTGGAGACTGTGCGTGGCTGTATTGAAAATTATGCAATAAAATAATATTTATAGTAAAATATTTGAGTGGCATTGCTGTGATTAGATGTAGATCTGGGGGCAAGAAATAAAATGGTGTAACTAACTTGTAACTTACTGCATAATTAATTAACCAACAGTTTAACTAACAATTAAATGATTAATAACTAAATAACTGAATAGAAATTATATAATATTTCTAACTGAAACCAAATTTTGTTTTCCTCAACTAATTATTGCAGTTAGTTATAATTAAACAGAATTAGTCCAAAGATATAGTAGACAATTCTCAACATGCATTGATAAAAGTATCAAATAGGAGTAACTTAATTAACATGATTAATTAATAGATACTATTAATTTAATAATAATAATTAAACCAATAATATGAACCAAAACCTGTTAGCTATAGAGAATTGCTCAATTTAGGTTTACAAGAATTTTTAAAAATATGAACTTGAATAATACCATAATTGTACATTCTCCATTCAAATTAATTGCTTGGATTTATCATAACCAAAGATAAAATTAACATCAGAACTCAATCATTAGAATAAATCATTATTATTCAATATTAATTGAAATAGAATTATTTGTTTTTTCAAAAAAATAAATTTACTTATTCAACAAGTTTATAAAAATTATTATCTTTCCAAGAAGGAAAAGATATAGAAAATCCAAAAAATTCACAAAAATGAATTTAAGGAGGTACAGGTGTAGTATATGTTTTTATCGTATCTAGTATCTAAAAAATGTAACAGAATCAAGATGAACTCACATAATGTAATACTAAGACATCATCTACTACTATATAAGATATAGTGATAGGTTGTCATATCATCATTGCCGAGGGATGAGGGTCGGAGGACAGTCAACTTTATCTACGACTACATAGTTTCTGTCTCGCCAGTCGAATGGCTGTATGGACTATATCCTGATCACCATGTCGTACCGTAGATTAATACAAATGGAGCTGGAGCTGGAGCCAAAATAAAGAATCCAAAATACAAAATACAGAATCCAATCCCTAGGTTCGCCAAAAATACAAAAACAAAGATTAACACATAGTACTAATTCATATCTGTTTTAAGTGTGAGAATGGATGGCTCAGAACACAACCCAAAATTCATTCTAGCATACATTACTGTGAATCATCTATGTTCTATACATATGGTGTAGTATATGTTCTTATCGACTCTAGTATCTGAAGGATATAACAGAATCAAGATGAACCCACATAATGTAATACTAAGACATCATCTACTACTAAAAGATATAGTGATAGGTTGTCGTATCATCATTGCCGAGAAAAATGGGTTGGATTGCCGTATCTAGAATAATACCAATCCAACCCATTTTATGAATAAAATGTTACCAATTAACCAACCAACAAAACTACTTGTTACAAATATCGGCACTATCGGTGCTTTCGAATCGGAGTATCAGATTTTTCGGTGTCGGAAAACAAATAATTATTACTAAATTATCATATTTTTCGGCACTATCGGTGCTCCTGAACAAGCCCAACCGCACCCCTCCTCCTACACCACCCCTAACCCTAACCGAACCCTATCCCTAACCCCTCCCCCACCAGCCCCCCTCCCCCCTGCTCCCCTCCTCCACCAACCAACCCTAACCCTAACCCGAACCCTAACCCTAACCCTAACCCTCCCCTCCCCCCAGCCCCCCTCCTCACCCCCAACCGCCCTCACCCCCCCCCCCCCCGTCCCTCCCCTCCCCCCCCCCCCACACACACCCACCCCTAACCCGAACCCTAACCCTCCCCTCCCCCCAGCCCCCTCCTCACCCCCAGCCTCCCTCCCCCCCTGCCCCACCCCCCAGCCACCCCCCACTCACCACCAAACCACCCGCATCCCCTCTGCCCCTCACCCCCCCATCGGACCATTCCTCACCCCTCAACCACCCGCACCCCCTGCCCCTCCCCCCGAGCCACCCGCACCCCCCAACCACCAACAACCAAAATAGAGAGAGAGGGGGGGAGTCACGTACCGGAGAGGGAGGAGAGTCGCCAGAAAGAGTGAGAGTCGCCGGAGAGAGTGAGAGCGCCGGAGAGGGGAAGGAGAGAGAGTGAGAGAGTAAAATGGAGGGAAATGAATCGTTAGGGGGGAATTTAATTAGAATTTAGCGACGTATATTTTAACATCGCTAAATTAGTCGCTATTAGCGACGTCATAGCGACGTTTCGCGACGACTAGCTCATTTAACTAATATACGTCGTTATCAAGTCGCTATTTTCATCGCTAGTAGCGACTATTAGTGACGTTTCACTTAAATGTCGCAAATGTGCAAAATTTAGCGACGTTATACGAACGTCGCTAAATTTACGTCGCTAATAGAGCAGATTTTAGTAGTGGCTGCTGATGTTATTGTACCTGGTGGAGCTGTAGGACTTGAGCTGAGTGAGGTGGTGGTCGCAGAGGGTGTGGTGCAGGTTGGCCGGCCTGTTGCAATGTCATTCCTTGCCGTCGTTCTTCTTACAGATTTCCATCATGTGGGCGGTGCCGGTGCCGGCACCGCCGACACTCTTAGCGATAATAGTAACAACACTACTAGTCTTCTCCTTGTCGTCATCGTCGTCATTCTCCTTCTCATTTTTCTTATTCCTCCTCCTCTTCTTCACCTTCTTCTTCTCATCGTTATCGTGTTCGTCTCGGCAGTCGAAGTATGGCTCAGCTACTACTACACTACTGCTGCCAGCGACGACTACGTATATTATAACTAAGAGCTGCTATAATAAGCTAAAACAAGGAAATGCGCCATGAAAAAATAGACCTAATTTTTCGAGGTCGGCAACATAACATACCTCTTCGTGATATCTTCCGAAATTCCGAAAATGCCCTCCAGATTTCCGAACCCAAGTAGATCTCCTATAATGCCCTTCCCCTCATCTCCTTCTGCTGCTTCCTTGGGATACAAAATTGAACCGACAAAGTAAAAAAGTTGTTGACACAGAGCTACGGAGGAGAAGCAATAGGTGGAAGAAGAGTGATCCACAACAGAGGGGCAGAAGCGGCTGCTTCGATTTCGTTCGAAATCGATCGAATTAGGAAGGAAGCCCTAAATTTAATTACATGTAAACCCTAAAAAAGAATAAAAAGAAAAGCAGGGAGGAGGGAAGCGACGATCAACAGTCTAATCTGGCACTTCCATTTCGATCCGAAAGAGAATAACATCAATTTGATTTGGGAGAAAAAATTAAAGAAATGGAACCCTAATTTTGGTATATATTTGGTTATGGATCTGACCTGTTGGTGGTGAAGTAGAAGTGGTTGTAGTCGAGCTCGAGCACGTCCCATGGGAGCAGTTGAGCTGGCATATAAACAATGATCCATGTTCGGCAACAGACTGCTGGTCGTACTCGTCGTCCGCCGGCGGCGGTGGCGGCGGAGAATATTGTTGCAGTGGACGAGCAGAGCCTAACAGCAGCTGCGCCGCGTGCTTTCGA
>JANAVB010020580.1:0-47038 GCA_029216955.1 Iris pallida | reverse complement strand
TTGATGAAGGACTTCGACATCGATTTACAGTATCATCCCGGGAAGGCAAATGTGGTGGCGATGTGCTGAGCAGGCATCCGATGGCATGGTATCTGATGATAGATCGACATTTGCGGGAAGATCTGGAGAAGCTCGGTATCGAGATAGTTCGGCCAGGATCAGTGATACAGATAATGGCGCTCTTGACATTCAGTCAGGTTTGATAGAGCAGATCAGGAGGCACAGTCTACAGATGAGAGCCTTCACAGACTTCGAGCCCAGGCTTTTTGGATTGCTGGATGATTTCACCGTAGCAGAGGATGGATCCTTGAGCATGGCAGCCGATTGTGCGTACCGAAGGAGAGCTGATAGAGGCAGTCTTGCAGGAGGCACCCGATCGAGATATTCTATTCACCCTGGTGCTAACAATGTACCGTGACTTACGGGAACATCTTGGTGGCACGGGATGAAGAGTGTATTACGTTTTATTTCGAGATGCCTAGTTTGCTAGCAGGTCAAGGCGGAGCGCCAGAGGCCAGCTGGTCTATTGCAGCCGTTATCCATTCCCGAGTGGAAATGGGAATATATTACGATGGACTTCGTCTCAGGCTTCCTCGTTTCCAAGGAGGGAAGGATGCCATTTGGGTTATCGGGACAGGCTGACGAAGTGTGCGCACTTTATACCCTTCAAAGGTGGGCTTTCTACCGAAAAGTTGGCGGAGCTATACATGCAGTAGATAGTGCGCTTGCACGAGTACCAGTGAGCATCGTATTGGACAGAGACAGCAGATTCACGTCCCACTACTGGAGGAGGAGCTTACAGGAGGAGTTGGGCAGTCGGCTCAAGTTCAGTACGGCGTACCACCCGCAGACAGATGGGCAGTCCGAGAGGACGATACAGACGCTGGAGGACATGCTGAGGACTTGTGTGCTGGACTTTGACGGATCATAGGAGAGCCTCTGCACTTGGTAGAGTTTTCATACAACAACAGCTACCAAGCCAGCATCGGTATGTCTCCTTTCGAGGTACATATGGACGACGATGCCGTACACCGCTCTTTTGGGATAATGTTGGGGACAGAGTTATGTTTGGGCCAGAGATGATCACGGATGCAGCAGAGAAGGTTGGGAATGATCAAACAGGCTCAGAGTATCTCAGTACAGGCAGAAACACTGGGCCGATGCTAGTCACAGACCGATGGAGTTTGCTGACGGAGATATTGTGGTGAAGATATCACCTACTAGATGGACGATCCGGTTCGGACGAGGAGGCAAGTTGAGCCCAGATACATCGGGCCGTTCGAGATACTTGGCAATCGGAGAGGTAGCTTACAGGGTTGCACTTCCACCCAACCTAGCAGGAGTTCACGATGTCTTTTACGTATCCCAGCTGAGGAGATATGTTTCGGACCCCAGCCATGTGCTAGATCATTCAGAGTTGGAGATCGGACCGAGCCTTGCAGTTACTGAGCACCAGTGGAGATATTGGCAGGAGGGAGAAGAGGCTGAGGAACAAGGTTATACCCTTAGTACGAGTAGCTTGGAGCCGTCACTCTCCGGGTGAATCTACTTGAGAGAGGGAGTCGACATGGAGGGAGAGATATCCTTACTTGTTCGACCCACCGCTGCGAGGGAACCACCGTTCCCGCTTGATACCTTAGAGGTTAGTTTCGATCGTAGCCTTAGTCATTTGTTGCATTGCTTGCTATGTTAGAATATTGTCGGGTCTTCAATCCTTGTGAATTTCGAGGACAAAATTTTTAAGGAGGGAAGATTGTCAGACCCTATTTTTTAAATTTAATTTAATTAGTGTTAATTAGTTGCTAATGACATATTTAGCTTAAAATATTATGATTTTTAGAAATTTTCTAAAATTTTTAAAAATACTTTTAAATAGTTTTTAAGTTAAAATATTCATTTTGTAATTAACTAAATTATTTTAATATCGTTTTGTAATATTTAAATTTGTTTTAATATCGTTTCGCAAATGAATTAATTTTTTAATAGGAGTTGCAAATGATATTTGCAAACTATTTGGTTTGGGGTTGTTAGCAAATTCCTAAATCCTAAGGACCTAGCTGCTAACCTACCTACCTCCCCCACGTTCTCTCTCTCTCTCTTCCAACTGCTCTCGACGACCGCCAGCTGCCGACGACCGACCAATGACTTCCCCGCTATTTCCGGCCAGCCCACAGCCCCAACCGACCTCCTTTTCCCCTATAAATAACCCCAGACCCTAAACCCTAACTCGCCACCACCAACGACTACCCCGACCCCTTCGTCCCCGACGAGAGCCTAAACCCTAACCCTAACTCCGGTGAGTGCAGTGCCGTCCCCCCCCCCATAGCGACCATCACCGCCACAACCGCCACCACTCGACGCGCCACGCCGAGACGGACCCCGCCACCTAAGCGCCACCGCCACGACGCCTACACCCCCGATCGCCTCCTCAACAGCAACCCAAGCGCCGGACACTACGTATCCACCTCTGTTTTGTGTCGTACGTGTCTCAAATCGACACATGTGGTTCGCTCGGCACGATAACCCCAACCCTGTGCTCGGACACGCGTATTAGGACTCGTGCATGTCGTGCTTGGCACTGATACAAGACTCGTGTCCCTAACTGTCAGATACGAGGATACGAGAATAAAATTTGAACAACTAACGGGTTCGAATTTGGTTTATCGGGTTTAAAACCCATTCACCTAACCTAAATAAATCTAAACCAAACCCTACCCCTACACACCTCGGACTGACCCCCTGGCCAGCCCGACCGAGCCCAAGAACCCACCCCCTTGGACCGAGTTCGAACCCCCTTCCCTCTGTTTTTGTTTTCTTTTTTCTTTTCTTTTTTCTTTATTTTTATATTATATTTTTTTATTTTTATTTATATATATATATATATATATATATATATATATATAAATATATAATATATAATATATATATACTGTTAAAAAAAAATATATATTATATATTATATATACTTTATATATGTATATACAGTATTTATATATATATATATATATATATAGATATATATATATATATTATATATATATTATATATATATACCACACTTATAAAATAAAATACCAAATATAATATATATATATATATATATATATATATATATTATAAGTGTATATATACATATATGTATTTATGTATAAATATGTATTTATGTATAAATATGTATATATGTATATGGGTTCATGTGTATATATTATTATATACATACTATTATATATAGTATGAATTTGTATATATATATATATATATAATTATATATAATATATATCTATATTATATAGATATATATATATATATTATATATATATATATATATATATATTATAATATATATATATAAAATATTTTGTTATATATATGTATTTCAATTCTACCTATATAAATATTGTTATGTAAAATTTCACAAGTTATTTTATTATATTTTGTGACTTGTATATTTTTATCACTTAAAATATATATTATTATTTAAATTCCTGTATTTTATTTGTTATGGCCAATTGCTGTCCAAACCTAGCATGGGTTTTTGGGTCCAATTGTGTCTAATATTCAGAGTCTATACAAGTCATATTGGACTTGATTCATGGCTCTGGGTCCTGTATCTGGACTTCGGTTCAATTCGAATACATGGACAAAAATAGTAAATAATTAATTAATTATTTTCCAGAAACTGTTGCTTGCTATTTTTGAATTTTTATATATATTTTAAGTACTGTAAAAATATGGAAATTGTATTTAAATACTATGTTAATTTAGACAATTTATTATAATTTTTCCAACATTTATTAAGTGCTGTTGGTATTTTGTAAAAATAGGAAAACAGAACTCATTTTCAGTATATTTATGTTTGTTGATTTTTAATAAATATTTATGAGGATTTATAAATTCCAAAAAAATTAGTATAAATTTCTATAATCAACAAGGATTATTTTGGTACGTTATTTTATGTAAAATGGGTTTTTGTTTATCTCAAAAATTGTTGAAACATAGTGTACAGTTGATTTAATTATTGAATAATTACGACTTGCAACTTTTTGTGTTGTTTTTTTTTAGTTATACTGAACCTCACCCCGCACTAGTGTAAAGACCCTATAAAGTTAGTTTGAGTATTGTGTCGCCCCACATTGGTCTTCATGCTAAAGTCACCATTTGGCTAGGTGTCCAGTTAGAAAGTCGTGTTGCACCAATAGTGTCTTAGGTTTAACTTAGTGTAAAAACTAATTTATGTATTTATTTCTACAGTGACGAGTTACCAGGCAACTATAGCATTTTTATCGCTGCTTTGCTTTGCTAAAGGCAAGTACTTTCTACAAACTTTACATACTGCTATAAACAATAAAGTGTGATTCACCAACCATGTTAAATGCTGATCCTTGGGTAGTTAAAATTTTACAGTGTATTCTTTCAGTCTCTACATGTTTAGGACAGTTTTTCATATCTTTCACATGTTTAAATAACGGTTAAGGGAAAACTGTTAGTTGTGTACGTGATCATGACCCCCTTCTCCGTATGTATTTACCGAGCACTGTTACATTCTATATGTAACTTTGTCGTATGTCTGATCTCGTATTTGTGTATGGACATACACCGATACCGTTAAGGGTACGTATGTACGCTTCAGAAAATTGATATATACCACTGTACATCCTGATTACCTATTGACTGATCACTCACCTACTACAGTTTTAAACTTTAAAACGAATATCTATTGCCATGATAAATATACCTAAAACTGAACAAACATGAGATATGTCATTTCTTTTCATCCCATGATCAGTATTATATGTTTGTTAGATCAGGATTCATGTCGCAGGAATGATCGAACTCGGAAAATCAGGATGCGGCAACTTTGATTGTCTCGACTTGTCGATTTGATGCGAAGGACAATTTGAGGATGTTAGGACTTGCGATGGATGAATGAAATAAACTTGAGGATTGAGTAGGTCCAATCCGCGTATCGAGAATGAATTAGTCTAGACTCGAATGAAAGTTACGTTCCGATGAGGATGATTATCCCGCGGGAGCGTGCATGGTGATTCATGTCCACCGTAGGTAAACTGAATCGCGTGAGATCGGGACGCATATATTTAAGCTAGACGACCTCATGATCGATTACGTGAATTGGAATAGATGACTTAGGAAATATGAAATATGAATTATAGTTTAGCGGTGAATTGCGTAGTAGCGTGCTTGACTTAAGAATGATTGATAGGCGTATTATGTCGAAGGTGTTCGAAGGAGTAGACTATGCGAATGGCTTGAGGAACGAAGTAATATGATATATCAAGGAATTGTTTGAAACGTGAGTTATCGTAGGATGGCCTTGCTGAACGACTCGAACCCCGTATGACGAATATTGGGATGTGCGTAGGAAATCGATGCTCGATGTTTAGAAATCGGAGTGACGCGAGCTTGGATATAAAACCCCGTACTATCAACTTGGTTTGACCTTAGGATGGGATCAGTATTGATATTGTTGTTTGGGAACTATGATTCCAATACTGACGGAAAGACATAGCCTAGCGTTAAGGCAGACGTTCCGGTACGGAGCGATAGGAATTGTCGAGGCACCACTCGCGAGTCTCGGTTGACATGTACGTATATCAGGGACGTCCGAATATGTACACGATTTGACTCGAGTGGTGATGGTGGATTCTCTATCACGAGGCTTGGCTGAAATGTATGTATTTTGGGGATGCCTAGAATATGTGCACGATCCAACTAAGTGATACGTTGAATCAAGTGAGACTTGAGGAATGGGAAAGTGTCGAGGATTTGAGATCGTGAGTTTAGAAGAAAAGGATTGTGGATAGCACGAGCGTGGCTCGGATTGAGAGAACGCATAGGAAAAATGTGTGCGAGAAATGTAGGATGTTGAGTCGAGTGATAAGTCGATAAGTGTACTCAGTTAGTTTCGAGGACGAAATTTTTCTAAGTGGTGTATGATGTAGTGCCCCGTCCGCGCTCAGTCAATCGGAGGAATCGAAACGCCAATGGCATTCAGACTTAGCCTTGCAGCGGCTGCTTGAAGACATCGCTCGATCTAGGCGACCGCTCGCTCATGTGGGATAGTTTCGGTAAACTCGCATCATCTTTGCCTTCACATAATAAATCACATGTTTTCAACTCGCACAAGTAGCTTGATAATAAAAGAGACGAATCCACATAGCTAAAGGGAATAATCCCGACAGGTTGAATTGGGTTGAATATGGAAAGGTCCAACGGTCGACTTAGAGTTGGTGCACGACGTGCTTAAAAATGACACTCGATCCTTCATCCCGTGGCTTGGGAGAAGGAAAGTTAGTTGAGTAGGTGAAGTCATGAATCATAGCCTAAGTCATAGGCGTCGCCCGCATGAATACTTCATAAAGCATGTACGGTCACATCGTCTAAGGCTTGGCATAGCCTTGACCCGCCCCATGAGTTAAGTTGCGTTGTATGGCTTATGATATAAGTCTAGGCACCCAAATGACTTGGTCGTTCAGAAGTCGAACGCATGCGCGCACGTTTCAGCAATGCGAGGCTTGACGTAGTCTTTGCTCGTCGAGTCGTTGTGCGTTTAAGTCAGACAAGTTATGTTAGGCTATCAGAGTGGTAGCAAGCACGGTCCTACGAGTTCTACGGTTGGATATAACCACATAGTCTTACGGTCTCAAGGCCCATCGACTTGGGCAGGAGTGTCGCATAGAGCACGATTGGCTTAAGGCACGATACACGGACTTAGTGTTTAAGGCATGAACCACGGTTGATTTAATGAGTTTTGGAGAAAAAATTATCGAATAGGCATTGAGTTGAATGAAATAATATGGTAACAGGGAGAAGGCTCGCGGTCGTGGGTCGTCGAGGGATCTCAAGGAGCATCAAGGGAAGGCTCGCGATCGTGGGTCGTCGAGGGATCTCAAGGATAGAAGTCTTGATATTGGTTTGAAAGAGATGGTAACATTGGAAGAGGAATGACTGTGTGAGACGTCAGTTTGTATCGAGTCTTGCATGGTCATTGGACAACTTGTCGACAAGGAAAAGTTTCCACGAGCGACAACCTTGGGCGCCGAGGGACCGCGTCGTTCCGGAGGGAAACACGGTATAGCCGTAGCTGGACGAACCACTCGGGTTATTCGGGAACTTTCTTTGGGGCTAGCTACTTGCGATGAAAGGGTCTTCGAATAACAAGGCTATAAGTCCACGATAGCTTGTGGTGTTAGTGACCAATTCATAGATGGGTCGACGAGCGGCAATCCGCGTGTGTGCCTTTGGATTTAGTCTAGTTGAATGTGTGTATGGTTGGAATACAAGTGTTTGGGCCTAAGAATGGCTACAACATAGGCGACGTGCTTCAGCACGAGATGTGGCGTCGAGTCTTAAGTTGTTGGCATATAAGTTGCATAAGTTGGTTTGAGTTGTCTTGAATTTACGTCAGAAAATGCCGCAAAGGCAAAGTTGGTCGAGTGACACTTAGTTCACAAGTTGGATGGTCAGTTTGATTTAGTAGAAAAGGCCGCGGCGGTGATATGATTGAGTCTCATTGAGTTGCGAGGCACGGCCTCAACAAGGACTTATAGCACGGCCACACGGGAAATGGAGTCTTATCGCGTAGTTGCGTCTCTGATTTGGCTGAAAGGCAAACACGACTTGATAGGTTAACGTTATTGGCACGAGAAAGGTCTAAGGCAAAGTATGAGTTAACGTCGTTGTGCAAGCACGAGATGGTCCTCAGACACAAGTATGCCAAGGCGTCCGTCATAAAACTGATCCTAAGATAAGAGTAGAAAGACAATTGATAAAAAGGGACTATGTTGCACAAAGTAAATCTAACGTGTTGGTTTTGTATGGGTGGGCGAGGAGCTCATTTCACCAGTACAGTTGAGTACTGACACCCACATAGTTTCCATGTGCAGGCACAGGTAGAAGCTCGTGGCACGGAGCTCGCTTGGATGCGTCGAGGTACGGAGTTCCTTGGCGATTTGAAGCATACGGCCGTATGGAGTAAAGACTTATACAGGACATAATGTATGGACGTCGCCTTCCGAAGCTTCCCCTGGCTCAAGACTGTATTTGAGAGATGAGAGAGCTGAGTGAACTTGTAAAAAAATGTGAGAAGAGTGAGCTTGAGAGATTATAATCTTGGCCTTGCGTCCCATTGTAACCTTTATTTCAATATCAATAAGAGCTTCTTTGCATAACTTGTGTTTGTTCTAATTTTCGCTGCTATTATTCAATGTCTCTGCATGGGACTTCTGTGCGACGACCCGTCGCAGCCGTTGAAATCGGCCGTTATGGAACCCGCCTTGCACGAACGCAATCTAGGCTCATGCGGCATCACGCCTTAGCGAGGACGATCGCTCCTACGGGAGCGGGGCGTGACATGAACAAGGTCTAATGATCCAGCCAATCATACGTGGAGTGTAGGATTGGCATTAAACAAGGTCTACAAGAATAAACAAGGCAGATAATGACCACACATCTACACTAGTACTCCCCGCCCTCGACTAGTATTGTGGATCCAACCATGACACATCATGACACGCGATTCTCTGAGAGGGTAGCTAGCCTTCGCAGGAATCGCGTCTATACGATGCACAAGGAACAAAAAAGACTTGCACATGATATACCAAAGAACACAAGGAATAACCTCTCATGATGGGTGTCACCCCCAGTTTTCGAATTAGGGGTATTTTCGTCATTTTTTAAGTTTTATAATTTTTAGGAATTTTATTTGATTTTATGTGATTTTTTGGGATTTATTTGGGTTGGTTTGGATTTTATCCAAATCGGACTCAAATTGGAGACCCGGGTAGCCTGGACCCTAGTGGGACCCACATACTAGCTGGACTTGGCCCACATACCATCCAAATTAGGTTAGAAATCATAAACCCTATTCCATGGCTTAATTAGTCATTTAGAGCTTAATTAGTATTTAGAAATTAGACCGAACCAACCCGAAACAAACCGAACCCAACCTAAGTCTATTGGGTTTGGGGCTATTGGATCCTACCCAAAACCCACAAACCCTTTCCCCCTACCATGGCCGGCCATATATAGAAGCACCCCCCCTTTTCTTCTTCTTCATTAAGTAATTCTCTCCCTCTCTCAAATTTCATTTCTTTCCTCCAAGCTCCTTTCTTCTCCAAGGAAACCTAGCTTAGGTAAGCTCTTAAATTCTCTATTAATTCCTCTTTTCCATTTAATGTATTCACTAATTGGAGAGGATGAGATTCTCCACACTTTGCCCCTAGAATTATTAGGTTTCCTAAATCTAGGTTAGAAGATTTATTTGGGGGTTTTTCTAACTAGAGTGGTATATATATATATTATATATATATATATTATAATATATATATATATATATGTGTGTGTTGTGTGTGTGTGTGTGTGTGTGTGTGTGTGTGACAAAAAAAAATATATATATATATATTATATATATATATATATATATGTGTGTGTGTGTGTGTGTGTGTGTGTGTGTTGTGTGTGTGTGTATGTATTATATAAGTATTTATGTGTAGAGTGAGAGAGTGGTGGTGATTGTGTATGTGTGAGATTTATAATATATTGGATTATATATATATATATATATATATATATATATTATATATTATATATATATATATACATTTGTGCATGTTGGGGTGTTTTATATAGGTATGTGTATATATATTTGCATATGTATGTATCAATGCTTAGAGTTGTGCATTTGAAATAATAGTTGTGCATTAGAGCCTTAAGTTGTGCATGCATGAGCCTTGTAGTTGTGCAGGAATGCCTTAGAATGTGCAGAATGCTATTCAGGAAAAACTGTGCAGTAGAGCCTTAAGGTGAGCAGAGGAGCCTTAAAGGTGAGCAGAAGTGCCTTAAAGGTGAGCATGAGAGCCTTAAAGGTGTGCAGGTTGTCCCAGTATGCAAAAATCCGAGAAATTGAGTATTTTGTGTGTTTGTGCTTTATGTGCGTGTGTAAAATTGGAGAGTGTGTGTGTTTATATATAGATAGATACATAGAGAAGATTAGAAGAAGTTTAAGAATTAGAAGAAGTTAGAAGAATAGGAAGAAAAGTGAGAATAGGAAATAGAGGGAATCGAGTTAGAAGGAGAATCGGAGCTCGGAGTATCGGAATGAGTTGAAACTTGGCGTGGGCAAGAATACGTGAATTAGATTTTGTGGGTAGGCTCCCGAGTGGAAATCGGGGTTGTAGGGCGCCGGTATCGCGCCGTACCATTGCGTATCTTAAAATATTCAAGATATCGGCAATGGGCCGTATCATGGACTAGACGTCCACTTTACCTAGGTATTTTGGTAGGTAATATATCTATAGGCTAGTATCTTACTACCCTAGGGAGCACGGGTCAAAATAACAAGCATAGGTAGGCTAACTAGGTTTCCACCTAGGCTAGAATTTTACCTTAGAAAAGGTAAAAATAGGATATTGGCCTACGGCCAAGATTTAGGTTTCGAAGTCCAAGATGGACTTGGATATGGGTTGTAGAGGTTGGTAATGATTAGAAATAGTCACCTAGACCTAGTCTTGACCCCGGTTGACCACGGTTGACTTTTTGGACCAAAAGTCAACTATGGGTCAACACTTTGCCCAATTTAGTTCCAAATTCCATTAGACTTGTGTAGTTGACCGAAAGTCAACTATTAGTCACCATTGACCTAGGATTGACCCACGGTTGACCAGAGTTGACCACGTTGACCAGAGTTGACCAGTTGACCAAAAGTCAACTGTAAGTCAACCATTGACTCAAATTGACCTAGATTAATTCCGTTTGACTTGCATTGACCCAGTATGACCTAGCTAGACCTAATATGACTTAGGTTGACCTCGTACAGTCTAGTTTGACGCGTCTTGACCTAGAATGACTTAACAGGATTCAAATTGATTTAATTTTATTTCCTAAGCATAGTATTGATACGTCTTGTTCTCTATAGGTCCTCGAGACGCTGCATTTGCTCCGGTTGACGTACCATATCATATTTCAGGCGAGTCATTCTCTGACACTTTTTCAATTTATAATGATTGTTATGATTCATGTAATTAGTGTGGATATGCTTGTTCTCGACACATTGGTCACACGGATTGGTATCATGGATCCCGACATGAGATGTTTTCCTCGTTATCTTGGTATATCTTGTGCAAGCTCCCTTGTAGTTCTTGTGCAGTATATGGATACCGATTCTCGAGGAGACTTGCTCCCTTCTCGTAGAATCTCGTGTCGTAACGTGTCTTGCTTGGATCCACTCTACCAGTCGGGGACGGGGAGTACTAGTGTAGATGTGTGGTCATTATCCACATTGTTTATTCTTGTAGACCTTGAATGCTACCAATCCTACACTCCATGTAGGATTGGCTGATCAGTAGACCTTGTGCAGACCCAAGCCGGCCACATATTGTAGCTAGTACTCACATACCTAGAGATATGATTCTTGATTCTTGTACATGCCATGATCAGTTTACTTGCCTTGTTCTAGCTCTAGTTTTATAGCTTACCTTGCCATGATACTCACATGTACATTTCATAATTTTTTTTGTATATACTCTCTATTTACAGTCTTATAGCTTTTGTCATATCTTGTGAACTGTTGTTAGTAGATTGTACTCGTTCCATCCTGACAGGATATGTTGAAAATATTACAGATGCAGACGAGGGGGATTACTGTACCTACTACGGTCCGTTGACGTATGGGCGTAGACTTGGAGACCTTGGTTCAGCAGAGCTTAGCTCCGTCCGACGAGCCTCTAGCTTAGTTAGTTAGACTAGACATTTTGGACTGGACCTTGTCTCCAGCTTACTACTTGTTATTATATTATATTTTGGGATTGTATTAGAGACTTGGACTTAGACTTGTATAATTTGTGATGGACTTGACAGGTTATATTTTATAGTCTTGTTGTCTTTATCTTTCAGTCTTTACTTATGTCACGCCCCAGAACCAGAATACTGGAGAGCGGGGGCAGACATAGCCAGCTACGTTATTGAAATAGAATACATCTCAACTATACGGTCACGGCTGTCTAGATATGAGGGTTTACTACAAGCCAGCAGTCTCTTAAGGTCAAGCCTATTGTCTCAATCTCAAGCAATTAACAGAGTTACAAGATATTAGAGCATCAAATATATATATAAGGCATCCCAAATATTACATATTGGATGATCATGAAGCTAGTCGTACAAAATGATAGGACTAGCAAGAGTTCAGTCATACATGATCAACCCTAGGATTTGTTAATCATGCTTACAGCCCGTAGGCAGACAGTAAGTAAATGTGCATCGAGCTAACAGGTGCTCGTCGGCTAAACGCCTCAAAAGAATAAATTTACATATAAGTGGGTGAAACAAAGGAAAACACACTCTTGGCCCGGGTTCCGTCTAGTTGTCACCATTGGGCTGGAAGCTCGGTAGATCCTCGGGAGCTGCTCCGAAATCTGGCCACGCAAAACCAGCTGGGTCAAACCCCAGAAAGAGCAAGTGCCACAAAGGAGGCCACAAATAAGAACAAAAGCCAGCATATCAGAACATAAAGAATAAAAGGAAAGCACAAGTAATAAAAGTACACAGAGCGATAAACGACTAGGGACGTGGAACCATTCCGGGAGCCAGGTTACAATCCTTAAACCAAACAAGGACCGGAATTGTACCCCTTCGCCTGAATAGCTCACTGTCTCTACCCATTTATCGTTAGAGATAGTAAAACAAACATGCTCAGGAGATAGCAGGTACTGGAGCTAGACAAGACTTAGACAAGGCTGGACACCATCCATTCGCAATCGGCCAAACAAATACTACGGCTTATTACTTTAACTAACTAGGGTTATCACAAGCCTGAATTACTAACAAGATGCAAGTGAGAATTTCCAGTCCCAAGCCCTGCAGACTATCCCGTTATCCTTCCGCGGGTTGAGAGTTATAGGTGGGTACATTGCCCGGGAGACAAATGTACCCTTAGGTGACTTAAAAGGTGCAACACATGACAGTGTGCTGGAAATGTGCTCTACTCGTCGGCAAGCTACAAGTCCATTAAAGCGCCCAGATAACGAGATTGCCTGTGACTGGGAATTCTCTATGTTCTAGTTTGATCTAATAATTAGCCTAATCCAATTTAGCGTGAGTCCCTGGCCGTGGTACCCAGGAAGTCACGTCCTAGACATGATACACAGACAAGTGGATTGTACAAGCAAGCAAGCAGGAACACCCACGGTGTCAGTTGATTATACGAGTTAATTACAAGTTACAAGTCAAGTCAAGTCAGGAGTGCGCCGCCACGGGCCACTATCAAGTTATCAAGATAAATCATGTCAGGGTGCTGTCAGGAGTGCGCCACTACGGGCCACTATCAAGTCAGGTTGGTCATGCCAGGAGTGCACCACTACGGGTCACTGTCGTGTTATGCTAGTTTCTTGTCATACCATGCCGTGTACAATAGTCATTCCAAACATATTAAGTAAAATCAAGTTTATGACAAAAGGCGTAAGGATATAAAATGGGCGTAAAATCTAATACAATATCAATATATATAGGACTATAGAAGAGCCAAGCTTAAAGAAAATAAAACCAAATCTCCAAGAGCCAATGGTTTGCGCAAGGGGTCAGGGGGTTGGATTGCGCAGGAGTCAAGTGCGCCAGGAGGCCAACTACGCAGGGTGAGCTGCGCAGGGTACCAACTGCGCAGGAGTGAGCTGCGCAGGAGTGGATGGCGCAGCAGATGGATTGTGCACAGGAGGATTGCGCAGGGGTGGATTGCGCAATGGTCGATTGCGCAGGGGTTACTTTGCGCATGGCTGGCTTGCGCATGGCTAGCTTGCGCCAGCGCAATCCAGCGCAGCGCAAAGCACTGGCCAAGTGATTGCGCAATCGGCCATGCGCTAAGGAGCACAGGCCGGGGGTGCGCAATCGGCCATGCGCTAAAAAGCGCAAGGCAGAGGGGTGTTCTTCCTGGCCGAGAGCAGGTCCAAGAACACCAAGAACTTCAATTCTTCATAACTTAGCCAAATTAAAACCAAGTCTAGATTTTCAAAGTTCTAACTTGAGTAAAACCGAATTCTCTTCCACATGGAAGCATCAAAACATACAAAAATCAAAGTTAAATAGATCAAAACCATGTAAATCCGAAAATAATAAAACCTAGATCTAGAACAAAGGAAACTCCAAATCACAAAATGTCAAGTTCTAAAATTGTTCTCCATGGCCTAATCTAGCTAATGGACAAATAAAAGTGGTGCTTATTTGATGGCAAGGTGCACTTGCCTATGGGTTGGGGAGTTGTGTGGAAGAAGGAAGAAGAAAAAGAAAATTAATGGAGAATAAAGAGGAGAGAGAATTGGTAGAGATATAATGAGGGTGGGTGTGTTGTATTGAGGTAGAGTGTAGGTTAAAGTGTACCAATTCATATTAAACCAAACCTAATCAAACCAAACCAATTCCATAAAATAAAACCAAGCCATGGTCCAAACCCATTTACGGGAAACCAAATCCGCAAGTCGAGAAAATAAAATACGTGCCAAAAATCAAATTACGAGTACAAATACGAAATACAAAAAATGAGGGTGACAACTTATCATCTTAGAATTGTGATTGAGTATTCATATATTATCATTGCTTGTCCTCCGTTCGGAGTTGACCATATTCTCGACAGGTTTTGATATATATATAAACTGTTTAGAGTAGAAAAATCTACACGTTCCACGCCGATTTTTCGGTGAGGGCTGGGCGTTGTCGCGTCATGTGCCCTTTTAGTGGGTGCGGGTCGTGACATGTTTTAGTGGTGGCCCACGCAGGTCCTGAAGTCGCAATTAGTGCGATGTCGTAGTGGCGCTCGACTTAGAGTGCTATTACGAGCCTGCGGTACGTATCTAGGATAGGCTGTAGGCTAAGAGTACTCAATCACAGTAGGATCTTTCCTTGCTTATCTTGCTTACCATCTTTGATATTGATTTAATGCATTCTAGCTGTCCTCCTTTGATATAATCTTTCTTGTGCCATATTGATATCTTCAGGGCTTTTGCGATGGCAGTTGAGGATCCTGCACTGTAGCACCCAGTTTTCTGAAATTAGGGTATTTTTTTGAAAATTTATTATTTTATTATTAGTAGTATTTTAGTCATGATATGATTTATGGTGATTTCTAGTGTAATTAGAACCATCTTCTAAGTCATGCTAAGTCATGACTTATGACTTTGTGATTTTGTTAGTATAACTTAGTGTAAACCCTAGTTTTCCTTAACCTAGAAGTTGCCATGACCATGTGAGCTTAGCCATAGGCTTAGAACATCAAATTATTGATTTTTGGCCAAAAGGGTATTTTGGTAATTATTAGACTTTATGTGAGATTATATGATTTTAATATTATTTAATCATGGTTAAGTACCATGATTAGTCCCTAACCTATCCTACCCTAATCTAGGGGTTAGCCACTAACCTAGAAGCTTTAGGATGGATTTTTGGTTAAGGGTTAAAGTGGTATAAATATCTAGATATTACATTGTTGATATTTTTCTTAAACCACTCCAAATATCTCACCCCTTTACACAAGTCCATGCCTTAGCCATGAAGGAAGGGCAAGGACACCCCCCCCCCCATGCCATGGCCGGCCAAGGGCACCCCAATAGCATCCCACACTTCTATTTAATCCCATTCCATTCATTTATGAATAATTTACATGAATTTAAATCCTAGAAAATCCCATTTTCTTCAAACACCCACAACTTGATCATTCTTGATCCAAATTCACTCTAGTCTTTTGTATTGGGACCCTACAACATCAAGGGTGCTAAGGGAGGCTAGCAATCAAGAATTTGACAGCTTTGGACATCACCAAGTTGAAGGAAGTACACCCCCTTTTCATTAATTTTCCTTGGATTTGCACAAAAGGTAAATGCCCTCAAACTTAGTTAAAATCCTGTTTTTTCTTCATAGATGCATTCATATAGGACTACCATAACTGTGGGTAAAATTTGGTATAAATTAGAGTCGGTTAGGTGTCCGTATCGGACACGTATCCTAAGCTAGAAACCCTTGTTTTGAAATGCCACAGAGGATTCGATTTTGTTAAAATGTAAAACAAATTACATGATCATGTAGCCCTAGACATGTAGGTCACATACCAACTTGATTGAGCACGTTTTCGTGCTGTGTTCGTGTCCAAATTGGACATGAACCCGCTGTACGAGCACGCGCGTGCGTGCCCTGCTACCCCACCCTTCGTGCGCACTGCACAGAGCACTAGGACACGAGATATTTGACTTGGACACGGGGACAATGTCTGTGAACATGCCCCCAAAGTTTGGTGTCGCGTCGTGTCGTGTCGAGTGAGAAATCTCACTCGCACTGGACACGCGCTGTCAGCGCAGACGCGCGCGGGGCAACTTCGAGCGTGTCGTGTCGTGCGGACACGACACTTGGGTGTCTCGTGATGACACGGGCGTGTAGCCCTATTCGTGGCTTATACATGTGCACGACCACGAGACGTGTCGTGTCTCGTGGTGTGTCCACGAGTATGTGGAACGCGTGCACGACGCTGTGCACGCGTTGCGTATCAGGAATTTACCCGAGTGGGGATTTTGTGTGTTTTGATACATGAATTCGTGTCGTGGTGTCGTGTCAGGTACCTAGGACACTAGGGTATGTATGGGGCACCAGTTACCAACCATTTGAATCGAGCCTTAGCTCGTTTTAGTATGTGAAATCGGGTTATCCTAGTTTCGAGTTCACAGCCCATAGTTTCCAGGTTTTAGGATTTTTCAGTTTTGCAAAATCGATTTTCAAATCGATTTTGATTATGTTTATACTTTGTATTAGTGTATTTTAGTATGTATATACGTAGTAATATGTATATGTGAGTGTGGGTGAGTTTTGGGGATAAATGGTAGTGTATAGGTGTAGTTGTGTGTATATACATATGTGTGTATATATGGACTGTGTGTGTTTGGGGACCAATTTTGGTTCCAAAAAATCTGGAACCCCTCCCCCTTCTGTCCAGGTTAACACCCTCTCTCTCACTGTCCTGCACTCTCCCTCTCTCACTCTATGTCCCTCTCACTTCCCTCCTATATATTATAGTATATATAGATATATAAGTTATATATATATATATATGTATACTATATTGATATATATGTATACTTTTGTATTAGGTCTCATTATATCATATATAGTGTATTATATGTATGTGGGTTTTGTATATATATAGTATTTACATATTGATATTGGGTAGTGGATAGATAGTGTATATATATATATATATATATATATATATATTATATATATATATATATATATATATATATATATCTATATATATATATAATATATATATATATGTATATATGTATGACTTCTAGTTATATTATATGGAAACCCTATGACTAGCCTATGGCCAAGATTATTAGCCTATGGCTTGGGGCTAACCCTAATGGCCCAAAACCCAACTTGTTGACCCTTATTGACTAAGGGTTGACCAAAGTCAACCTTAGGTCAAGGTTGACCTAGTTAACCTAGAATTGACTAGGAATGACCTAAAAAAACTAGTTTAACTAGTTGACTAGTAGACGTAGTTTGACTAGATAATTGACCATTATTGACTAAAGTCAACTATAGGTCAAACCTTGACCTACTTGACCTAGAAATGACTTGATGGATAGAAGACTAGTTGACTAAGATTTGACTAAACCCTAGACTATTAGCTAGCTAATTAGGGTTTAACCTATATGAGTATATTGTGACTAGGATTATGTAGTATCCTATGTAAATTAAGAGTATAGGGTTAAGTGGGATACTTAGGAGTTGTGTCATGATTGGTGTTAGCCTTAGAGGTTGACTAGAAGTTGACTATTAGTCAAGATTGACCTAATTACCTTGTTGACTAGTCTTTGTTTGACCAAAACCTTAGTTAGTCTAAGTTTGACCTAGACTTGACCCAGATTGATCATGTTGACTAGTATTTGACTAGTTTGATTAAAAAGTTGACCAAGAGTTGACTTTTGACCAGATTGACCTAGAATTATGTAGTATGCATTGTATACTCTATTTTTACCATTGTGGATATGTTGTGACCTGTTTTACTCTAAATAGGACTCTGTGACACCAGTTCGGACATCTATTCATATCAGTCATACAGGGTGACAGGCGAGTACATTCTCTGATCTTTTCATACTTGTTAGGATTTATTCTTGCTCTAGAATACCTTACATGATGTTGTCACGTCATTATCACGGATTGGTACTATATGGATCTTGTCATGCGATGTTATCTCCCTCGGGGTACATCAGATACAGTTGTCATGTGCTTTGCACGAACATCTTTTATTTCATGTACACCGCTTTCATGTATACTCTTGTGCAATCTTGTACTCTCATGATCACGTGAGCAAACATGATAAAAACCTCTTGTACAAGGTAACGTAACTTGACTGGATCGTTGTGTATGATTGGAAAGGGTGAGTAGGAAATGGTTATGTGATCAAATCCCATCTTGTACAAATTCTTGTGAAATCTTGTATATGTCCTAAGCCCGTTTATATAACCATCTCATGCTCTAAATCACAGGTTACCTACAGTTCTTACTTATCGTATATATAGATATTTCCAGTTATCAAATCTCTCTCGTTTTATATATATTTCTTTACAGTCCATGTATCTTACTCTATGCATGCTTTTATTTCCCAACATGATATGAACTGCGTGAGATGTATTGTGCTCGTTCCTGTCCTGACTGGGCCTGTTGAAAATATTACAGATGATGATGGTGACTGTCCTACCTTCTATGGGACACATGAGGGTGACCTTCAGGAGCCTGAGGAGTATCTAGCTCAGTAGAGGGTGCCTAGTCTAGTCTAGTGTTTATAGTTTTCATTTTGTATCGGATTGTTCCGATTGTTAGTTGTGACTTAGTTATATTTCAGATCTTGTACTTATTGTGTTGGACATCTACTTTGTGTGGTGTGGTAACTCTATATATATATTCAGTTTCTTCCTTTCGTCTGATTCCATATCATGTTCTATCTTCCTAGACTTGTGTTTGAGATATAGAGTTGAGTTGTTTGTTATACCTCCGTGCGGAGATGACAGGTTTGTATATCTTGTTGTTAGATGTTAGATGTTAGATGTTATAGATGACCTATACAGTATTCTACCGCCGACACTGCGGCGTAGGCTGGACGTACCCACGCTCTCGTGCCCCTAATCAAGGTGCGGGTCGTGACCGCATTAGACTAGGAGGTAGGGTCTTGCTCTTTCTTTTACCTGTTTCTTTCCATCCATTGATTGATGATTGCTTTCTTAGTACCTTTAGTTGCATATGTGATGATCATGCTAGATTAAATAGAAAACCCCAATGAAGACTGCAATAACACGATACTGTAGAGATTTAAAACCATGCATGTGTTCTAATTTCTTGGGTTACATGTTATATAACTTAGGATAAAATTTAGTAGACCTTGATTGTTGGGTGCTTGACCTAGAGAAGAGTACGACCGTTTTAATTTCGAGGACGAAATTTTTAAGGAGGATAGATTTGTCACCCCCAGTTTTTGAATTAGGGGTATTTTTGTCATTTTTCAAGTTTTATAATTTTTAGGAATTTTATTTGATTTTATGTGATTTTTTGGGATTTATTTGGGTTGGTTTGGATTTTATCCAAATCGGACTCAAATTGGAGACCCGGGTAGCCTGGACCCTAGTGGGACCCATATACTAGCTGGACTTGGCCCACATACCATCCAAATTAGGTTAGAAATCATAAACCCTATTTTTATGGCTTAATTAGTCATTTTAGAGCTTAATTAGTATTTAGAAATTAGACCGACCAACCCGAAACAAACCGAACCCAACCTAAGTCTATTGGGTTTGGGGCTATTGGATCCTACCCAAAACCCACAAACCCTTTCCCCCTACCATGGCCGGCCACATATAGGAGCACCCCCCCTTTTTCTTCTTCATTAAGTAATTCTCTCCCTCTCTCAAATTTCATTTCTTTCCTCCAAGCTCCTTTCTTCTCCAAGGAAACCTAGCTTAGGTAAGCTCTTAAATTCTCTATTAATTCCTCTTTTCCATTTAATGTCTTCACAATAATTGGAGAGGATGAGATTCTCCACACTTTGCCCTTAGAATTTATTAGGTTTCCTAAAATCTAGGTTAGAAGATTTATTTGGGGGTTTTTCTAACTAGAGTGGTATATATAATATATATATATATATATATATATATATATATATATATATAAATATATATAATATATATATATATATATATATGTGTGATGTGTGTGTGGTGTGTGTGTGTGTGTGTGTGTGTATATATATAAGTATTTATGTGTAGAGTGAGAGAGTGGTGGTGATTGTGTATGTGTGAGATTTATATATATAGATATATATATATACATTTGTGCATGTTTGGGTGTTTTATATAGGTATGTATATATATATTGTATATGTATGTATCAATGCTTAGAGTTGTGCATTAGAACTTATAGTTGTGCATTAGAGCCTTAGAGTTGTGCATGAGAGCCTTGTAGTTGTGCAGGAATGCCTTAGAAGTGTGCAGAATGCTATTCAGGAAAAACTGTGCAGTAGAGCCTTAAAGGTGAGCAGAGGAGCCTTAAAGGTGAGCAGAAGTGCCTTAAAGGTGAGCATGAGAGCCTTAAAGGTGTGCAGGTTGTCCCAGTATGCAAAAATCCGAGAAATTGAGTATTTTGTGTGTTTGTGCTTTATGTGCGTGTAAGGGAAATTGGAGAGTGTGTGTGTGTTTATATATAGATAGATACATAGAGAAGATTAGAAGAAGTTTAAGAATTAGAAGTCAGAAGAATAGGAAGAAAAGTGAGAAATAGGAAATAGAGGGAATCGAGTTAGAAGGAGAATCGGAGCTCGGAGTATCGGAATGAGTTGAAACTTGGCGTGGGCAAGAATACGTTAATTAGATTTTGTGGGTAGGCTCCCGAGTGGAAATCGGGGTTGTAGGGCGCCGGTATCACGCCGTACCATTGCGTATCTTGAAATATTCAAGATATCGGCAATGGGACGTATCATGGACTAGACGTCCACTTTACCTAGGTATTTTGGTAGGTAATATATCTATAGGCTAGTATCTTACTACCCTAGGGAGCACGGGTCAAAATACAAGCGTAGGTAGGCTAACTAGGTTTCCACCTAGGCTAGAATTTTACCTTAGAAAAGGTAAAAATAGGATATTGGCCTACGGCCAAGATTTAGGTTTCGAAGTCCAAGATGGACTTGGATATGGATTGTAGAGGTTGGTAATGATTAGAAATAGTCGCCTAGACCTAGTCTTGACCCCGGTTGACCACGGTTGACTTTTTGGACCAAAAGTCAACTATGGGTCAACACTTTGCCCAATTTAGTTCTAAATTCCATTAGACTTGTGTAGTTGACCGAAAGTCAACTATTAGTCACCATTGACCTAGGATTGACCCATGGTTGACCAGAGTTGACCATGGTTGACCAGAGTTGACCAGTTGACCAAAAGTCAACTGTAAGTCAACCGTTGACTCAAATTGACCTAGATTAATTCCGTTTGACTTGCATTGACCCAGTATGACCTAGCTAGACCTAATATGACTTAGGTTGACCTCGTACAGTCTAGTTTGACATGTCTTGACCTAGAATGACTTAATAGGATTCAAATTGATTTGATTTTATTTCCTAAGCATAGTATTGATACGTCTTGTTCTCTATAGGTCCTCGAGACGCTGCATTTGCTCCGGTTGACGTACCATATCATATTTCAGGCGAGTACATTCTCTGACACTTTTCTAATTTATAATGATTGTTATGATTCATGTAATTAGTGTGGATATGCTTGTTCTCGACACATTGGTCACACGGATTGGTATTCATGGATCCCGACATGAGATGTTATTCCTCGTTATCTTGGTATATCTTGTGCAAGCTCCCTTGTAGTTCTTGTGCAGTATATGGACACCGATTTTCGAGGAGACTTGCTCCCTTCTCGTAGAATCCCGTGTCATAACGTGTCTTGCTTGGATCCACTCTACCAGTCGGGGACGGGGAGTACTAGTGTAGATGTGTGGTCATTATCCACCTTGTTTATTCTTGTAGACCTTGAATGCTACCAATCCTACACTCCACGTAGGATTGGCTGATCAGTAGACCTTGTGCAGACCCAAGCCGGCCACATATTGTAGCTAGTACTCACACACCTAGAGATATGATTCTTGATTCTTGTACATGCCATGATCAGTTTACTTGCCTTGTTCTAGCTCTAGTTTTACAGCTTACCTTGCCATGATACTCACATGTACATTCCATGATTTTCTTGTATACTCTCTATTTACAGTCTTATAGCTTTTGTCATATCTTGTGAACTGTTGTTAGTAGATTGTACTCGTTCCATCCTGACAGGATATGTTGAAAATATTACAGATGCAGACGAGGGGGATTACTGTACCTACTACGGTCCGGTTGACGTAGTGGGCGTAGACTTGGAGACCTTGGTTCAGCAGGGCTTAGCTCCGCCCGACGAGCCTCTAGCTTAGTTAGTTAGACTAGACATTTTGGACTGGACCTTGTCTCCAGCTTACTACTTGTTATTATATTATATTTTGGGATTGTATTAGACTTGGACTTAGACTTGTATATTTTGTGATGGACTTGACAGGTTATATTTTATAGTCTTGTTGTCTTATCTTTCAGTCTTTACTTATCATCTTAGAATTGTGATTGAGTATTCATTATTATCATTGCTTATCCTCCATTCGGAGTTGACCATATTCTCGACAGGTTTTGATATATATATAAACTGTTTAGAGTAGAAAAATCTACAGCGTTCCACGTCGATTTTTCAGTGAGGGCTGGGCGTTGTCGCGTCACGTGCCCTTTTAGCGGGTGCAGGTCGTGACAACGGGATCCAGAGAAATACCAATCCGTATAAACAATGTGTCAAGAGAACAAGGATATCTACACTAAATACAAGAAACATAGACGATATCATAAAACAGAAATATTATCAGAGAATGTACTCGCCTGAGATCTGGTAGAATATGTCAACTGTGAAATCTGGATCAGAGTGAAATCACAGACCTAAAGATGAGATATATATCTAATTAGGGTTCAACAGTGTTAGGCATGATTATATAGTATAAACTATGTAATCTAGGCCAATCTCAGTCCAACTAAGTCAAACTAGGTCACACTAAGTCACACTAGGTCAAACTGGGCCACAGAAAGTCAAACCAAGTCAAACTAGGTCAAACTGGGTCAATGGTTGACTTACAGTTGACTTTTAGTCAATTGGTCAACTCTAGTCAACTCTGGTCAACTCTAGGTTAAACTAGGTCAAATGTTGACTCTACTTCGATGTTCAGTCAAAGCAGTAAACAGGGTCAAGGCTAGTCTCTATAAACATCTACACTGTCAGCATATCAATTTCAGTGGTTGTGAAATTACTCGAATCGATGGATCTCAAAATACAACAAAAGAAGATTATAATAGGGTAAAAACCTACAGATGCTGTCAGATGGTGAAACAACCATCACCAACGTGTCCAGAATGGTCAAATTAGCTAGAATAGCCTGCCCATATGTCCAATTTGGACACAGGGGCAAAAATGATTTCGAGTCAAAATGGCATCCGTGTCAGACCCATTTTGCACCGAAAATATGCCAGAATAAAAGTTCCCAAACCTCGCAAAATATATGTCTACGAATCCAGAATGACGATACGAACTCAACGGTATATCCGGAATTGGATTCCGATGAGCCGATCTCAAAATGGCCCGTTGATCCGGATATTGGAATCCGATTTGCACGAAAATGCGTGTTGGAGTCAATGTCCACAAAACTCAGCAAATTATATGTCAACGAGTCCAGAATAACGATATGAACTCAACGGTACATCCAGAATTAGTTTCGATGAGCCGATCTCAAAAAGTCCCGTTGATCCGGACCGTGGGGCCCGCTTTACACCGAAATACGTGCCAGGGTCCACGTCCTCCAAATCTAGCAAACTTTATATAAAATATGCTAGAACGACGCCCACGAGTCTACTGGCGGTGTCAAAAATTAAATCCGGAGTCCCGGATTCAAAATTGGGATTTTACAAGTGCAAAATTAAGAATTCGGATGGCCAACTTTGGCGTCGAATTCGACCAACCAAACGTTTTCACAATGAAACGAAACTTAAGGGACAGGAAAAGGGTTATACCAGCCGTGCACAGGAACTGGTAGCACGCCAAACGAATGCGATGGCGGAGTTACGAGTCGGCGAAGTTGGCTCCACAAAACTGTCCAAAAAATACATAATTTAAAGCGTCAACTTGGTGGCCGATTTTCACATAGCAACGACGGAATTAACGGTTGAAACATCAGGAGAGTGAAGAGGTATATACCGAGATTGAGACGGAAGAAACGGTTCGACGATCCAACGGTCAAATTTCTCGAAAAACGTGCACGAAGTCGCTGCGACGAGGCACACATTCTGAATTTTTGTCCGCGCGCGCACCGACGGGATTCCGTGCAAAACGCATGAATCGACTGTTTGGCTCGTCGGGGAGATCGGGGACACACCTGGGGTGGTCGCCCAGGTGCGCCCGACCAAGGGGCTTGTGTGTGTGATGGTGATGGGTGAGAGGGTGGAGTGTAGGTAGAGAGAGAGAGAGTTTATATATATATATATATATATATATATATATATATATATATATATATATATATATATATAAGAGAAATAGATATTTGTATATAAAGAGAGATATTTGAGTAGGAGAAAAAAGGAGAAAATATCAGTAGGGTGTATAGGTAGACATGGTAGGGTCACACCAATTTGGGTTGGGTGTTGGGTCAAGTTTGGTTGAGTTGGGGCCAAGATTTAATTAAAATAACAAATTTAAACCAATTAAAATTATGGATGAAATGGGAGCACAAGGGAGATCAATTTGGTGGCACGCAAGTGGCACGTGCATAGTAGACTCAAAATAGGCCAGGGCCATATATTGGGTCGACTGGATTGGAACGATGTCGGGCCCGGAAATTAAGTTGGAAGTTAAGTCACGAATTACGGCAGACGATAAATTGGTCTAAATTGACCCGAAAGTTGCGCGAAGCAAATGGAGCACAAGGGAACAAGTTCGAATGGGACATGATATATCAAATTGAAGATAATCTCGTCTACTACAAACTTCAAGAAGAAAGTTTCCAGAGACTGGCATCCCTGATGCTCTAGAAATCAAAGTCATGGTAAAGAGCATTTAATGATCAAAATTAATTAAATAAAAATAAATTATCGATAATAATTCATTTAGAAAATTCAAAATAAATTCCAAAAATTCAGGGTGCTTACACTCCTCAATTTCTTTCACCCCCAAACATAGGAAAGTAATCACTCTCATTTCCCAACCCGATGATTCCGCGAACCAAACGAGGCCTAAATAAACTAGTATACACGCACATGCATTGCACGTATTTTAATTATCATCTAATTAACTGTGTATGTACTTGAAAAGAACAAAGACACTCAAAGTTTATCTTTTAATTAACTTTGTATATACTTGAAAATAGTAAAATGCACTCAAAGAATAAACTACTGCATTGAAATACTACAAGCCAGCTATTTAAGTACCTAACTACCCATAGTAAAAATATACTATTTCTTGTATTATAATAGATATGCAAATATTTTTGGAATGAAAAGTTTCACGGTGAAGCCTAACCTTTTGCATTATAAAGTAGAATAAATTTTTGTATAGTTAAGAGTTTCTACATATAAATTATATACACAAAAAATACTCGCCAGTGGTTATCCATTGATATCCTACACGTCAAAATAAAATGATCAATTGAATGGGGAGCAGATCTGCTGTCCCATTTAATTATGTTCAATTATGTCCCACTTTCTATTACATGTGGGCCACCATCTATATATCTATTCCTATGGCCCACATGTAATAGTGAGCGGAGACAGAAATGGACATGATTAAATGGGACAACAGATCTGCTCCCAATTGAATGAGGGCATGGACAGATATAATTGCTATAAGAGATTGAGATTTTCTCTCCATCTTAAGTTATTGTCACATATGATAGAAATCATATTGAGAGAAGTATTTTCTAAAATGAATTTCTACTGTAGAAATTATGGGTGAGCAAATACAGATCGATACCGAAAAACCGACTGAATACCGATTAGAAATATTCCAAAAAATCGAACCAAAATTATGTAGCGATACCGAATTGCCGAACCGACTAAAATTTGATATAATGGTCGGTAACGGTTTGAGTGTAATACCCTACCGAAAATACCAAATCGAACCGATCATATATATATACCAAATCGAACTGATCATATATATATATATATATATATATATATATATATATATATATATATATATACCACACACACACACCACTTTTTTTAGAATGTTTTTTCTGATTAATTTTATACGACACTTTCTTTTTTATCTTTGTTTTGGTCAGTTTCTTAGAACTTAGAATAGATTTTAGTGGACTTGAAGTTATGTTAAGAATGCTAAGAATTAAATTTTTGATATTTTGAGCTTATGTTTTCTTGTTCTCATAGAATTTTGACCTAAATTTTTGTTACTTAAATTTAGACCAAAGATTAAACTTGGTGACCGCATTTGATCTTTTAAGCTAAGTGTTTGCAACTTGTTACATACTGTTCTAATAATTTTGATTAATTGTTCGAGCAATGAAGAGAGAGCACTTTAATTTTCTTCATGGGCAGCATTAAAGCGGCGGGGGCGGGACGTTGCGTTGCAGTTCGAATTGGTATATACCTTCCAACGCGGGCTCTATATATTGACCTTAGAGCAAATCCAATGGTAGTTGCAAAATGGGTATAGCCATTGCCAAAATTTGGCACTAAATATGTGCATTTGGTGTCAAAATGCAACTCCCATTCCAGTGCATGGTTCTAAAATAGAACCAAACAGTTCTAAATTTAACTAACTTTTCTGCCACGTCACATGTAATTACGTTTTCAACCCCGATTCGACTTTTTTAATTATGTTTTAAATTCCAATTAAATACGTTTTTTTAATTTGGGTTTTTTTTAATTACGTTTTTTAATTACTTTTTTATTGCGTTTTTTATTACGTTTTTTTGATTAATATCGTACTGTATATTGAATAATAAAATTTAATTAGGAAATAAAATTAACGAGTTCATAGTACCCAAAAAAAAATCTAATTTATTACCTCATTTTGATGGGTCATTCCACTTTGATTTAGAAAATTGATGAGCTATCAAAAATGGCTGTCAAAAATTCATGAACTGTCAAAAATGGCAGTTGAAAATTGATGAGCTGTCAAAATGGCTCTAGCCATCCTTGGTTCCAAATTTGGCACCAGTTTTCCATTTTTTTTCATTTTTTAACTGGATTTGGTAGAAGCTGATTGTTGCATTTTCTGATTGCATTTTAGCAATGCAATCAGTTTTGGCACCTCCATTGGAGTTGCTCTAGGACTAGGATAATATTTATCTCTTTAAATACATGAAGATTGGTATTTTTATTCAAAAGGTGAACCACATATAAAATTTTAGTTCGTTTGTTTGGAATATCCTGTTCTCTTCTACTTACTATTCTAATATTTGATTTCTTGATCACCTTCTCTAGTTCCTATAATTTTTTAAATAAACCAATAAAGGTCTCAATTTTAAATATATTTTTCATACACTGCATTCAACTACTCCATGCATCGATAGTAATGATACTTGGCATTTATTTATTCGTGACATGATATTATAAACATGATTTAATTATTAGTAGGCCCATAACAAATAACAATTTACCTTTTCCTATGTCAGAGTGCAGCGGTCACAGTATGTAGTATGTAAACCTTAGAGCATCTCCAACCCTATTGTCTTGTTTTGTGTTGTAAATCATATGTGGCATGAGACATAAAACAATATCTTTCCTATGTGACAAGATGACATTCACACAAGACAAGACATGAGATAAAAATATGGGCTTAATTGCACTTGATACCCTCAACTATTCCACTTTTTTAACTTCATACCCTAAACTTTTTTACTCAACAACCAAATACTTCAACTATTATTTTTTCAACTTCATACTAAAAATTTTAAAATCCCAAAAATGTCCTTATCCCTTTCCTCTCCCCTTCTACCCCCCCCCCCCCCCACCCCACTCCGGCCACCCCCCTCCTCCAGCACTATAGCACCCAGTTTTCTGAAATTGGGGATTTTTGAAAATTTATTATTTTTTTTATATTAATAGTATTTTAGTCATGATATGATTTATAGTGATTATTAGTGTGATTAAACCATTTTCTAAGTCATGCTAAGTCATGACTTATGACTTTGTGATTTGGTTAGAATAACTTAGTGTAAACCCTAGTTTTCTCTAACCTAGAAGTTGCCATGACCATGAGAACTTGACCATAGGCTTAGAATATCATTTTAGTGATTTTTAGCCTAAGGGGTATTTTGGTAATTTTCTAGGATTTATTTGGAATTATTTGAATTTATGTGTTTTTATTATTATTTAATTATTGATTATTGTTATGTTAGTCCCTAAGCTAGTTTACCCTAATCTAGGGGTTAGTCACTAACCTAGAAGACTAAGTATAGATATTTACTTTATGTGTAAATATCTAGGTTGATAAATATCTAGATATTTAACTTTCTAGGATATTTTATAAACCTAGAATATCTAACCCCTAGTCAAAGCCTTAGAGACTAAGTCTTGCAAGGTGGAAGGGGACCCTATAGCCTACCCCTACCCCCCCTTGGCAGCCCACCATCCTATATTAACCCCTTGAATTAATTCATGAAAGATTTACATGAAATTAATTCCTAGAAAATCCCTTTTTCTTCAAACTTGCATAACTTGAGCAATTTTGATCCAAATCACCTCTAGTTTCTTGCATTGGACTCCCCTACACTAGAGGGTACTAGTTAGGGCCTGCTATCAAGGAATTTGGAAGCTTTTGGGCATCACCAAGAGGAAGAACACCCCCCCTACTTGGGTGTTTTTAAGGATTTTTGCACAAATAGGTAAATGCCCATAAACCTTGTTAAAATTGTGTTTTCTCTTCATATTAGCATGCATCTAGGTACTAGGGTACTGTGGGTAAAATTTGGTGAAGGTTAGAGTCGGTTTGGTGTCCGTATCGGACACGTATCTAGGTTTTAATTCAAGTGTTTGATGAATTGCCTCTGTAAATTAAATGTTATTATTTTTGAAAACTATTTAAACAAGTTTTAGCTCTATAGGTGTAGGTCATAGAACCATAACCCTGAGCACACTTCGAATCGTGTCCGTGTCCAAAACAGGACACGAACACACTGTAAACAACACTGTGTACACTGTTAAATCCCAAGTGTTTGACACTTTGTATTGTGTCCACACGTGTCGTGGATACAATACAGACACATGGACACATACCTAGACCCTAGGCCTACCCCCTGACACGAGCACGTGGCCCCACGTGCCACGTGTGAAGTACACAAACCCCCGACACTTGTGCACGAGGCACTGCGTAGCTCCCCTGCTACCAGACCCCTCGTGTGGACACGACACGACAGGTGGACACGTGCCACTTGGCACAGACCTAGGGGCAGTGTCTGATAAGACACCCCTAAAGTCTTGTGTCACGACGTGTCGTGTCGAGGGAGAAAATCCACTCGCACGGGTCGTACACTGGCACAGCACACACGTTTCAGACCTCTCTGATACGCACGTAGAACTCGGACACGCGGACACTTGGACACGAATCAGGTTAGTGGACACCAAGTAGACCCCTAGGCGAACTTTCCCCCACGAGCACGAGACACATGGACACGTGTGTCGTGTCCTAGAGTGAACTGCACGCGTGCACGACGCTGTACACGCGTGGGTGTATCAGGAATTTACCCATGTGATGTTTTTGAGTGTTTGGACACATTATTTCGTGTCGTGGTGTCGTGTCAGTGTCCTAGGACACTAGAGTATCTATGGGGTGTCAGTTACCAACCCTTGGTTGAGAGTCTTAGCTCGATTAGGTTGTGTGTATTCGAATTTCCCCATTCGAGTGCACTGTGCGCTGTCACAGTTTTGGGATTATTTCCAGTTTTTAGAAATCGAATTTCGATTCGATTTTGTTAATGATTTATACTTAGGACTAGTGTATTTTAGTGTGTAGATGTGAAGTATATGTGTATTTGTGGGTGTGGGTCGATTTTGAGGAGTTTTGGTAGTGTGTGTGTATAGTTATATGTATATACATATATATGTATATATGTATTCTGTTATGTGTGTGTTTGGGGGTATTTGGTTCCAGGTTCTGGAAAACCCCCCCTGTTTACTGGTTCTCTCTCTCCCTCACTGTCTACTCTCTCACAGTCTCTCTCTCTCACTCTTCCTTTCCCTTCCCTATATATATATATGAAATATATATATAGTTATATATATGTATTGTATATATATATATATATACATAATATATATATGTATATTGGTATTAGGTCTCTATATGTATATGTAGTGTATTATATACATGTGGGTGTATTATATATGTTATTCCTATTTTGGGTATATGGATAGTATATATCTATATATGTAGATATATATATATATATATATATATATATATATATATATATATATATATATATATATATATATATATATATATGTGACTTTTAGTTTTAGGTTATATGAGAAAACCCATTATTGCCCTATGGCCAGGGTTATTGGCCTATGGTTGGGGCTAGCCCTAATGACCCAAAAACCCATTGTTGACCCTTGTTGACTGAAAGTTGACCAAAGTCAACTATAGGTCAAAATTGACCTAGTTAACCTAGAAATGACTAGGAATGACCTAAAACAACTACTTTGACTAGTTTGACTAAAACCCTAACTAGTTGACTAGTGTTGACCTAACTTTGACTAGTTTGACTTTAGAGTTGACCAAGAGTTGACTTTTGACCAGATTGACCTAGAATCATGTAGTATGTATTGTATACTCTATTTTTACCATTGTGGATATGTTGTGACCTGTTTTACTCTAAATAGGACTCTGTGACACCAGTTCGGACATATATTCATATCAGTCATACAGGATGACAGGCGAGTACATCTCTGATCTTTTCATGCTTGTTAGGACTTATATTCTTGCTTTAGATTACCTTACATGATGCTGTCACGTCATTATCACGGATTGGTACTATATGGATCTTGTTATGCGATGTTATCTCCCTCGGGGTGCATCAGATACAGTTGTCATGTGCTTTTTACGAACATCTTGTATTTCATGTACACCGCTTTCATGTATACTCTTGTGCAATCTTGTACTCTCATGATCACGCGAGCAAACATGATAAAAACCTCTTGTGCAAAGTAACGTAACTTGACTGGATCCTTGTGTATTGATTGGGGAGGGTGAGTAGGAAATGGTTATGTGATCAAATCCCATCTTGTACAAATTCATGTGAAATCTTGTGAAATCTTGTATATGTCCTAAGCCCGTTTATATAACCATATCATGCTCTAAATCACAGGTTACCTACAGTTCTTACTTACCATATATATAGATATTTCCAGTTATCAAATCTCTCTCGTTTTACATATATTCTTTACAGTTCATGTATCTTACTCTATGCATGCTTTACATTTCCCAACCTGATATGAACTGCGTGAGATGTATTGTGCTCGTTCCTGTCCTGACTGGGCCTGTTGAAAATATTACAGATGATGATGGTGACTGTCCTACCTTCTATGGGACACATGAGGGTGACCTTCATGATCCTGAGGAGCATCTAGCTCAGTAGAGGGTGCCTAGTCTAGTCTAGTGTTTACAGTTTTCATTTTGTATCGGACTGTTCCGATTGTTAGTTGTGACTTAGTTATATTTCAGGTCTTGTACTTATTTGTGTTGGACATCTACTTGTGTGGTGTGATAACTCTATATATATTCAGTTCTTCCTTTCATCTGATTCCATATCATGTTCTATCTTTATCTTTCCTAGACTTGTATTTGAGATATAGAGTTGAGATGTTATGTTATACCTCCGTGCGGAGATGACAGGTTTATATGTCTTATTGTTAGATGTTAGTTGTTATAGATGACCTATACAGCGTTCTACCGCCGACACTGCGGCGTAGGCTGGACGTACCCACGTTCTCGTGCCCCTAATCAGGGTGCGGGTCGTGACACGTTTTTGTGGTGGCCCACGCAGGTCGAGAGTCGCATTTGTGCGATTTCGTAGTAGCACGACGACTTAGTTGTACTGCTACGAGCCTGCGATAGAATATAGGAATTAAGGTATTAGGATGAGAGTATACTCAATCACTGTTAGGATTTCATGAGAGATTCCGGGA
This sequence comes from Iris pallida, assembly GCA_029216955.1. Lineage (NCBI taxonomy): Eukaryota > Viridiplantae > Streptophyta > Magnoliopsida > Asparagales > Iridaceae > Iris > Iris pallida. Next base: position 14,724 of record JANAVB010020580.1, on the reverse strand, counting down.
CGACCCTTGAGAATCTTATTTTGAACTTCGATATTGAAAACCCTTTTCCTCTTGTTTTAATTCACCCTCACTCCTTGATGTTTAAGGGATCTTGGACTATTTAACCTTATTCATCATTACCTCCCTTATATTTTGACCTTCTTTACTGCTAATTTAGCCTTAGTTTTGCAAGCTTATATTTTATCGAGCTTGATCATGACATATTTTATTGGGGGCTAGTACCCACTAACATATTGTCTAATCAGGGCCGGTGCATGATGGTCTGATCAACCTATTGCACTTTGGTTCGCTTTCATATATTATTCTACATGGATGGAGCCACTTGCAGGTTCTGTTCTTTCAAATCCATTCCCATCTTGTTTTATTATATCTGTCTTGAAATCCAATTCCATATGCTCCTACCTAATTCTTATGAATTTGACCTGATAGTTCTTTTGATTTTATCTCTTACTTAGGAGTAGGAGTAGGAGTAGCTCTAATTGTTAATATAATCCTTTAGGAATGAATTGATGTATGTGCTATACCTTTGACTTAGAAGAGTAGCTCTAACCATAGAATGGTAAACCTCTTAACCCTATTGATTCATTGTTTTCTTACCTACCTAGTCTAATACCCATGGTCACAGACTATCCCATTTAACCTATCCTTGTACTACTATTGCATCACAACTTCTGGTTTAAATTTAGGCCATTGACCATTCCCACTCTAATTATGATCATCGTAGGCACATTACCATGACTTTTAAATTAGGAGCACAAGACTAGTTGTTTTCTCAAAACCAATTTCATAGGCATGACCTAGACTTGACAACCTACACCCATGACCTTAGTATCCCACTAAGGCACACCATTTTATACTTCAATTGCTTAGTATGACTTTCCTGACACAAGACTTCATCCTAAATTACCCCATAGAGTTACTTTTGATTCCAATTTAAATTGAGGACACCCTTGACCTAAACCTGCCAGTCCAATTTATTGGACATGACCCATGTATAGGTCTACTACCCACATTTTACTTGTTGACCTTGTATGCTGCTAAGTAGTAACTCTGACTTTGATTGTTGAGTGTTTGACCTAGAAGGAGTATGACCATTCTAATTTCGAGGACGAAATTTTCTAAGGAGGGTAGACTTGTAGCACCCAGTTTTCTGAAATTGGGGATTTTTGAAAATTTATTATTTTTTATTATTAATTAATAGTATTTTAGTCATGATATGATTTATAGTGATTATTAGTGTGATTAAACCATTTTCTAAGTCATGCTAAGTCATGACTTATGACTTTGTGATTTGGTTAGAATAACTTAGTGTAAACCCTAGTTTTCTCTAACCTAGAAGTTGCCATGACCATGAGAACTTGACCATAGGCTTAGAATATCATTTTAGTGATTTTTAGCCTAAGGGGTATTTTGGTAATTTTCTAGGATTTATTTGGAATTATTTGAATTTATGTGTTTTTATTATTATTTAATTATTGATTATTGTTATGTTAGTCCCTAAGCTAGTTTACCCTAATCTAGGGGTTAGTCACTAACCTAGAAGACTAAGTATAGATATTTACTTTATGTGTAAATATCTAGGTTGATAAATATCTAGATATTTAACTTTCTAGGATATTTTATAAACCTAGAATATCTAACCCCTAGTCAAAGCCTTAGAGACTAAGTCTTGCAAGGTGGAAGGGGACCCTATAGCCTACCCCTACCCCCCCCCCCCCTTGGCAGCCCACCATCCTATATTAACCCCTTGAATTAATTCATGAAAGATTTACATGAAATTAATTCCTAGAAAATCCCTTTTTCTTCAAACTTGCATAACTTGAGCAATTTTGATCCAAATCACCTCTAGTTTCTTGCATTGGACTCCCCTACACTAGAGGGTACTAGTTAGGGCCTGCTATCAAGGAATTTGGAAGCTTTTGGGCATCACCAAGAGGAAGAACACCCCCCCTACTTGGGTGTTTTTAAGGATTTTTGCACAAATAGGTAAATGCCCATAAACCTTGTTAAAATTGTGTTTTCTCTTCATATTAGCATGCATCTAGGTACTAGGGTACTGTGGGTAAAATTTGGTGAAGGTTAGAGTCGGTTTGGTGTCCGTATCGGACACGTATCTAGGTTTTAATTCAAGTGTTTGATGAATTGCCTCTGTAAATTAAATGTTATTATTTTTGAAAACTATTTGAACAAGTTTTTAGCTCTATAGGTGTAGGTCATAGAACCATAACCCTGAGCACACTTCGAGTCGTGTCCGTGTCCAAAACAGGACACGAACACACTGTAAACAACACTGTGTACACTGTTAAATCCCAAGTGTTTGACACTTTGTATTGTGTCCACACGTGTCGTGGATACAATACAGACACATGGACACACACCTAGACCCTAGGCCTACCCCCTGACACGAGCACGTGGCCCCACGTGCCACGTGTGAAGTACACGAACCCCCGACACTTGTGCACGAGGCACTGCGTAGCTCCCCTGCTACCAGACCCCTCGTGTGGACACGACACGACAGGTGGACACGTGCCACTTGGCACAGACCTAGGGGCAGTGTCTGATAAGACACCCCTAAAGTCTTGTGTCACGACGTGTCGTGTCGAGGGAGAAAATCCACTCGCACGGGTCGTACACTGGCACAGCATACACGTTTCAGACCTCTCTGATACGCACGTAGAACTCGGACACGCGGACACTTGGACACGAATCAGGTTAGTGGACACCTAGTAGACCCCTAGGCGAACTTTCCCCTACGAGCACGAGACACATGGACACGTGTGTCGTGTCCTAGAGTGAACTGCACGCGTGCACGACGCTGTTCACGCGTGGGTGTATCAGGAATTTACCCGTGTGATGTTTTTGAGTGTTTGGACACATTATTTCGTGTCGTGGTGTCGTGTCAGTGTCCTAGGACACTAGAGTATCTATGGGGTGTCAGTTACCAACCCTTGGTTGAGAGTCTTAGCTCGATTAGGTTGTGTGTATTCGAATTTCCCCATTCGAGTGCACTGTGCGCTGTCACAGTTTTGGGATTATTTCCAGTTTTTAGAAATCGAATTTCGATTCGATTTTGTTAATGATTTATACTTAGGACTAGTGTATTTTAGTGTGTAGATGTGAAGTATATGTGTATTTGTGGGTGTGGGTCGATTTTGAGGAGTTTTGGTAGTGTGTGTGTATAGTTATATGTATATACATATATATGTATATATGTATTCTGTTATGTGTGTGTTTGGGGGTATTTGGTTCCAGGTTCTGGAAAACCCCCCCATGTTTACTGGTTCTCTCTCTCCCTCACTGTCTACTCTCTCACAGTCTCTCTCTCTCACTCTTCCTTTCCCTTCCCTATATATATATATGAAATATATATATAGTTATATATATGTATTGTATATATATATATATATACATGATATATATATGTATATTGGTATTAGGTCTCTATATGTATATGTAGTGTATTATATACATGTGGGTGTATTATATATGTTATTCCTATTTTGGGTATATGGATAGTATATATATATATATATATATATATATATATATATATATATATATATGTGACTTTTTAGTTTTAGGTTATATGAGAAAACCCATTATTGCCCTATGGCCAGGGTTATTGGCCTATGGTTGGGGCTAGCCCTAATGACCCAAAAACCCATTGTTGACCCTTGTTGACTGAAAGTTGACCAAAGTCAACTATAGGTCAAAATTGACCTAGTTAACCTAGAAATGACTAGGAATGACCTAAAACAACTACTTTGACTAGTTTGACTAAAACCCTAATTAGTTGACTAGTGTTGACCTAACTTTGACTAGTTTGACTTTAGAGTTGACCAAGAGTTGACTTTTGACCAGATTGACCTAGAATCATGTAGTATGCATTGTATACTCTATTTTTACCATTGTGGATATGTTGTGACCTGTTTTACTCTAAATAGGACTCTGTGACACCAGTTCGGACATATATTCATATCAGTCATACAGGGTGACAGGCGAGTACATTCTCTGATCTTTTTATGCTTGTTAGGACTTATATTCTTGCTTTAGATTACCTTACATGATGCTGTCATGTCATTATCACGGATTGGTACTATATGGATCTTGTTATGCGATGTTATCTCCCTCGGGGTGCATCAGATACAGTTGTCATGTGCTTTTCACGAACATCTTGTATTTCATGTACACCGCTTTCATGTATACTCTTGTGCAATCTTGTACTCTCATGATCACGCGAGCAAACATGATAAAAACCTCTTGTGCAAAGTAACGTAACTTGACTGGATCCTTGTGTATTGATTGGGGAGGGTGAGTAGGAAATGGTTATGTGATCAAATCCCATCTTGTACAAATTCATGTGAAATCTTGTGAAATCTTGTATATGTCCTAAGCCCGTTTATATAACCATATCATGCTCTAAATCACAGGTTACCTACAGTTCTTACTTACCATATATATAGATATTTCCAGTTATCAAATCTCTCTCGTTTTACATATATTCTTTACAGTTCATGTATCTTACTCTATGCATGCTTTACATTTCCCAACCTGATATGAACTGCGTGAGATGTATTGTGCTCGTTCCTGTCCTGACTGGGCCTGTTGAAAATATTACAGATGATGATGGTGACTGTCCTACCTTCTATGGGACACATGAGGGTGACCTTCAGGATCCTGAGGAGCATCTAGCTCAGTAGAGGGTGCCTAGTCTAGTCTAGTGTTTACAGTTTTCATTTTGTATCGGACTGTTCCGATTGTTAGTTGTGACTTAGTTATATTTCAGGTCTTGTACTTATTTGTGTTGGACATCTACTTGTGTGGTGTGATAACTCTATATATATTCAGTTCTTCCTTTCATCTGATTCCATATCATGTTCTATCTTTATCTTTCCTAGACTTGTATTTGAGATATAGAGTTGAGATGTTATGTTATACCTCCGTGCGGAGATGACAGGTTTATATGTCTTATTGTTAGATGTTAGTTGTTATAGATGACCTATACAGCGTTCTACCGTCGACACTGCGGCGTAGGCTGGACGTACCCACGTTCTCGTGCCCCTAATCAGGGTGCGGGTCGTGACAAGCACAGCCCCAGCCCCCCTCCCTCCTGCCCCACCCAGGGGCGGATCTACATAGGGTCCAAAGGGGGCCACGGCCCCCCCCCAATTATTTTTTAAAAAATATTGATTATTATATAGAAACTTTTTTGTACTGTTAATATATATACTTGTTTCGCCCTCTAGTATATAGAGAACAAGTTAGTCTGGTGGTAGTGATTTGTGCTCTTAGTTGGGAGGTGGGAGTTCAAATTCCAACTTTGTAAATTTTCAAGCATTTTAAAAATATTTTATGTATATTTTTTTGCTTTCTTTTTCGTCACAATTTGAGAAATTAACTTTGCTATTTTGTTCATTCTTATTGAGTTATAGTTTTTTTTTTTTTTTCCTTTTGTTATTGAAGTTCAATTAACATGATAACTTTAAGGATTTTTGCATGTAGTAGTACGGTCCCTCCAAAATTTTGATCCTGGCTCCGCCCCTAGCCCCACCCCCCCTCCGGCCACCCCCCTCTCCCGCTTTCGGCCACCACCCTCCCGCTTACGGCCGCCTCCCCCCCCCCTCCTGCTTCCGGCCGCCTCCCCCCCTCCCGCTTCCGTCTACCCTCCCACAGCCACCCCTCCTCTCACACCTGCCGTACCCTAGGGGAGAGGCGGGGGCGGGTGGCCGGAGCGGGGCGGGGAGGGGGGGGGGGAGGCGGCCGGAAGCGGGAAGGGGGGGTGGGGGGATAATTTTCAAGTTTGATCATGGGTATTTTCGTCCAAAAATTTTTTTGGGTATCACTTGTTACAAAAAAAAATTTTAAGGTATGAAGTTGAAAAACAGGAATAGTTGAGGGTATCAAAGTGCAATTAAGCCAAAAATATGTTCTCCAATGCAAAAGTTTAAGAAGACAATAAAATTATTATTTTTTTCAACTTCCAAGACAACTTTTTCACTTCTTCTTTTATGTATATATATTTTTTTATTCATAATTGATGATGTTGACATAAAGTCATTGTGAAGTGCATTGTCTAGATCTAGACAACCAACTTCACATTCTCCTTGCCATGTCATTGTCATGTCAACTTCACACTTTATTTCACATTTGCATTGGAGAAGTACTTTTGTAAAAAATACTTGTCATTTCTATGTGGCAACCATTTTTTCCAAACTCACAACAGGGTTGGAGATGCTCTTAAGGCCTGGTTTGGTTCGCAGAAAGGAATGGAAAGGTTTCTTAGCATTTCTTTTTCTTTAAAAATTATAATTTTTATTGATTTTTCTTTTAGTTGTTCGAAAATGTCAAAAATTTAGAAATGAAAGTTAATACTTCAAAGTGAAAAGTGATTCCTTACTAGAATGGAATTATTTTTTCCCTAATTTTTCTTTCCTTGTAAATCATTTTTCTTTTCTCATCAAATTTCTTTGTTATCCAAACATAGAAAAATAATCAATTTTTTTTTCCAACCTCATGATTCCAGAAACCAAACGAGATCCAAGAACTAATACATGAACTACATTTATTTTGCTACTTGTGTTCTTCTAATAAGTATAAATTACATAAAAGCTTAGTCCTACATAAAAAAAATTATAGTTGAAACATATAATAAGATATTTTAAAGTAGATTTCGACAAGTTCAATATCATATTTTATAAATCAATTATAGTTATGTCCGATATATTGTATCAATATGTCACGTCTCAAGACAATCTTTGTTTAACATATGTTACAAACTTACAATAGAGCAATTGATAAATTATTCGGTGTACTAACCTTCACTAGCAATCGATCATCTCACTTACCAACTCCTAACCCTCTTTTTTTGTGACATTATTGGTGAAATTTGGTCACTAAACACCTTATATTTCATCACATGTACGAATGCATATATATATATATATATATATATATATTGTTAAGTATCAACTATCAATTTTTTTTTCTCAAAAAAAAAAAACTATCAATTTCTTACCTGCATCTAACAACTATAACGTCACACCCCCATTACATATGTACACGCGCACACATGCAACGCTAATGCATATCTTCATCCGTACGTGCTCGACATGGCTTCATCACTTTCCCTAACCACCTCCTTCTTCCTCTTCTTTCTATCGGTCTCCGACGCCGAGATCGAGACGCACCTCCGCTTCTACTTCCACGACATCGTGACGGGGGCCAACCCGACCGCCGTCCGCGTGGCGGAGGCCGACTCGGCCAGCACGTCCCGGTCCGGGTTCGGCATGGTGGCGGTGATCGACGACCCCCTGACCGAGGGGCCGGACCCGGGCTCGAGGCTGGTCGGGCGGGCGCAGGGGATGTACGCGACGGCGTCGCAGGAGGAGCCCGGCCTGCTGATGGCCATGAACCTGGCGTTCGTGGGCGGGGAGTTCAACGGCAGCACGCTGGCGGTGCTGGGGAGGAACGCGGTGCTGTCGGACGTGAGGGAGATGCCGGTCGTCGGGGGCACGGGGAAGTTCAGGCTGGCGCGGGGCTACGCGCTCGCCAGGACGCACGACGTGGACCTCAAGACGGGAAACGCCGTCGTGGAGTACGACGTGCATGTGTTGCACCTGTGAACGAGAGAGAGAGAGAGAGAGAGAGAGACACTACTGTTAAATTTGGTGCATGATGGTGTTCGGTGTTTGGTTACTCTTTTCGTGTATCGGACTCGTGTCGATATTTAAATATAGTGTTAAACATCTCAAGATCAATAAATAATACGAAAAATGCTTTGTTGTCCACAGGTTTGGTCCACGGGCCACGTATAGTATCTCCAACCGATTGGTCCCTCGCTAACTTTCGGTCTCATCCATCTCCTGACCAATCAGAAGGCGACACGTGGCCCGTGGATCAGAACTGCTGTCCAAGTTTGCGGACAACGTAGCACCGCCGTAAAAAAATATTGTAAAAAAATATTGTAAATGATCTTTCGATTGCATTTCAAAACTTTTTTTTATAACCTTTTTTGTCATTTTAATTGCATAATTTAAGGGTGGGACGTATGTATTTGGATACACTACTAGTTGGTTATTTAACCACCCATGTTGCAGGTGTTAGTGTTGCTGCTCTCCCACTGACAAAAACCAACTCCTCTTTAGTTCCACAACCAGGGCCGGCCCAGCAGGTTGGGTTGTCCTGGTCGGAACTAAATTTGGTTACCCCTTGTCCCTTGACTTCAAGAAAAAAAAAATATAACAAGCTGAAAGCTGTAAATGTAATAATTTTGATAAACACTAAGAAGCTAGTTGTCTCCGGTTCTGATGGCAGTATGGAGCTCAGATTCCGAGTTGCTCTCCTGACTCCTGACCTACGTCTCGAGGCCTTTCTAGTATAATACCAAAATAGGCACGGGAGATTGCCAGTTCAACTGACAATGAGGAGTTGGGGTGGACCGCAAAGGCTTGACGGAGAGTTGGAGAATGAGGACCTAGGAGGGGAGGGGGGTTGCCCAAGCCCAGTGGCTTGTCTGGCTTACCCTGGGCCCGGCCTTGTCCACATCGGTTGTGGTGTGAAATTATTTGTGCATATATTGTTAGTCCCGGGACTTGATCAAAGATGGTAGACTCGATGTTGAGATCAGAGGTTCAAACAAATGTTCACCTTCTGATAATTCTCGAGATCCAAGAGGAACACTATAATATGAATCTGATTACAAAAACAACAATAATCAGAAAATAAATCTCACATTCTTCCTCGCAATCGCAGTTATTGATGGACAAAACTGAGTTCAAAAAATAAATCTCACGTTCTTCCTCGCAATCACAGTTGCTGACGGACAGAACTCAGTTACAACTCAGATGAAGGAGAAGAAAGAAGAAAAAGGAAGAGGAAAGGTTCTTGCTGGGTTTATCACCGTTGCTCAAAGCAAGATTCGTCCCACCACGATCTGCTTCCAGGAACCAGTAAGTTTACGAAGAACTTCTGGAACGCTCGTAAGTCAATATTTGAGACTTAAACGGGCTTCCTGAACTCCCTTAACTCTCTTCTTGGTGCATCTTTCAAAGGAGGCCAAGGGACCTTATTTATAGAGTGGAGTGAGACTTCACCTCTTCTTCTATCCGATGTGGGACTAAAATACCAATACTAAAAAATAGAGTTTAATATTTTAGATCATCCCACAATCAGAGTGTGACTGTCCATGCCTACCCCCCGAACACTCCCGTGCATGCACGAGACATCTTGGAGTCCGTGTCCGAGTCCAAGTCCGTACAACAAAATCAACTTACATCTTTGTTGAAATTAATCCTTTTTTCTTCTAGAAAAATACTCCCACATGGCACACGCTTGTGCCCCACTACACCTCATGTGCACACCTCAACATAAGCAATGCGTTATATTGAGATACTATCTTTCCTAGTCCAAAGGCAAAAATACCAACATATATTGATTTGTTCCTTATTGTTTCTTTAATTAAAGTATTGTGTGGGAGTCCTGTGGGCATACGTGTGCGCCGCCGCCGCCGTCCGGTCCGGCTCGGCTCGGTTCGATGCAGGTAACGAGTGCGGGTACTTGCCCACATCTGCAGACGTCGAGTACCGATTTGATTTTCAGCCATGATCACTTACAAAGTTGTATGCCTAATGCCTATAGATTGTGCCTTCTTCTGCTCTCCTGCACAGAAAGTCTCTACGAAACAGGTAACTTTTAATTATAGTTTATTTTGTTTACAGATTTTTTGAAGATACAGCATGAACACAATAAAACACAAACACAGATACGGACACAGACACGAATACGAACACGACAACACTCAGAAGCACTCAGGGATATGTAGGACAATGACATTGTATCCTATAATATAACTCCCGTTCGAAGGGTCCAATAGGTATTGGCAAGAGCGTGCCATCCGGATGACACCCGGCCCCTCCGACCACCGACACCTCCCGCACCCGCACGTCCATACGCACGTCGGTCCTTTCCGTGCTGCCGTTCTAGTCGCCGCCGAGAAAAACAAAGTTCATAGCCATCAGAAGCGTCGTCCAGTGCCACCACGGTACCGAATCCGAACTTGGAGTTTCCGGACACGACCGGGATGGTGATCGGATCGGGTCCTGCTGTAACGTCGTGCAAGTAGAAGTGCATTTGTGTTCCGGTATCGAGTTTTGGTTTCCGAATTTTGGTTGAGCCGTGCTAGATTCGGGTCTAGTCGAGTATGGTCTTGTCATGTTCGTGCTGGAACCAGGTTTGGGTCATCTTCGGTTTTAGGTTGATTTGGGTCCAACCTAATAATCTAGATAAAACTAAAGAATACTAATACCTTTTGTGATTGTGTATTTTATTGGAGGAATTGCAATTTTCAAGCAGGTTTTTACAATATTTATAAATTTTTAAGATGGTTATCAAAATTATTCTCAAATTTTTATAGCTTTTTGAAAATAAATTTTGTAGCTTTTCTTGTAAATTAAGAATAATTTTGGTAAGCTTTTTGAAAGAATGTTGTTATTGGCTCTACAGAATGTTATTCTGTACACCTTTTTAAATTTCTATCGTTCAAAATTTTAATTTGTTCCTGCATTAACGTTATTGACACTCTTAAACTGTCATCCTGCACTTCTACCTCCATGCATGCACAGACTAGTGTCAGATTTAATGCATGAATAGATTTTATATTTGAATGATAGGTAATTAAGAGGAGTGCATGATGACATTCCTCCCTCCGTGCATGCACAAATTAGTGTCAATTTTAATGCATGGATATATAGGTTTAAAATTTGAATAATAGAAAATTAAAGAGAAGTGCATGATGACATTTTTTTTCCAATCTAGCATGATGATATTTTATGAGTGTCAAGAATGACACTCTTTTGAAAAATCCTTGTACATTATATTTTTTGGTCAATTACATGTCTCTTTTATCCAGGAAGGAATAAACATATTGTGGAACCTATTGCCACAAATAGACACGGAATTTTAGATTCTTCCTATACCAAACTAGTTGTCACGACCCGCACCCTAATTAGGGGCACGAGAAGTGGGTACGTCCAGCCTACGCCGCAGAATCGGCGGTAGAACGCTGTATATAACGTCTGTAAATACCTATGACTAACAGTTAAAATGTACCTGTACAGTATATACTCTCCGAATGGAGGTGACATATCAATACAGTCTCAATCACAGAATAAAACTAAGGTAGATAGCTCAGAGGAAAGATATATGATAGATGAAGAGTAAAATAAGTCCACAGTCTAATACAAGTCCAGATATATACAACATCCCAGAGTATCAAAATAGAATATAGAAACTACAGTCTGATAAGCTAGCTGGATCGCAGTCCAGTCAAACCTAGCTAACCTACACTACTCTGGAAGTACAAAATCTAGTGGCTCCACTATAAGGCCACGATCTAAGGCTACACCATCTGATTCGAGCCCATAATAGGTCGAGCAGTCCGCATCAGAATCATCTGTAATATATCATAACGGTATCCTGTCAGGAAAATGAGCAAGTACAAACACTAACAGCAGTTCCATGTGAATTGACAAGTTCTATAAGAGACAGTATAATGAACTACAAGACAAAGATGTATGAAGACTTGGGAACCGTTCGGAAGTCGAGTTACAACCCTTAAACCAAACAAGGACCGGGGTTGTAACTCTCCTCCCGAGCAGAACTTAGTCTCCAAATCAAGGTACAATGTAAAGGCATGTAGAGCATGTGAGTAACTGTATATCATGCATGGTGAGAAAGTACTGAATATAGAACAGAACAGGATATATGACAGAAAAAGTAAATATAAAATGTGCCTCGAATATTATAGCCTAATGTGATCGGTATGGGTCAAGCATCAGGCTTCCAGCCGACCGGCTACAAGTACGTGGACTCGGTCCGGCCGGGATGGTAAGCTATGGAGCGAGAAGTAACACAGGTCAGGCTATACCCATCGTGAGGTGAGGGTATGGCTATGGTGCAAGGAGTAACTCAAGGGGGCATTGATCACACTATCTATAATATTCTCCATTTCCCCGAGTAGTATACGGATCCGGACATAGCACGTCATGACGCGGGATTTCCAAAGAGGGAGCAAGTCCTCTTCAGGAATCTGCGTCAATACAAGTACGAGAATCAAGACCAAGCAAGTACCAGTATCCCAAGAAATCCAGGAATGACATCTCATGACAGGAATCCGACAATACTAGTCCGTGAACTATCGTGTCTGAGAATCAAGTAAGACACTACGACTGAATCGGATATAGCAAATATCAAGACAATGAAAACTATCAGTGAATGTACTCGCCTGCTGTCCTGAGCTGTATGGTATATCAATGCTCAGAGCGGTATCAGAAGACCTAAATATGAGATACTGTAAGTTAATTTAGGTTTAAACAAGTTTAGGAATGATTTACAATGAATGATATGCAATCTAGGTCAAACTATGCCTCACTGAGTCACACTAAGTCCTGTCAAGTCAATCTAGGTCAAATCAAGTTATATCAAGTCATTCTAAGCCTAACCAAGTCAATCCTAGGTCATACCAGTTATCACGGGTCAAAACAAGTCGAAGAAAGTCAAACGGGATCAAGAGTTGGCCTACAGTTGACTTTTGGTCAACTGGTCAACTCTAGGTCAACCATGGTCAACCCTAGGTCAATGGTGACTAATAATTGACTTTTGGTCAACTACAAAGTCTAATGGAAATTGGAACTAATTTGGGTAAAACGTTGACCCATAGTTGACTTTTGGTCCAAAAAGTCAACCGTGGTCAACCGGGGCCAAGACTAGGTCTAGGCGACTATTTCTAACTATTACCAACCTCTACAACCCATATCCAAGTCCATCTTGGACTTCGAAACTCATATCTTGGCCGTAGGCCAATATCCTATTTTACCCTTTTTAAGGGTAAAATTCTACCCTCGGCGATAATCTAGATAGCCTACCTACGCTAGTTATTTTGACCCGATCTTCCTAGGGTAGTAGGGTACTATCCTATAGGTTCGTTATCTACCATAATACCTAGATAAAGTGGACGTCTAGTCCACCTTACGGTCCGTTGCAGAAATCTTGAATATTTCGAGATACGCACTGACACGGCGCGATACCGGCGCCCTATGACCCCGATTTCCACCCGGGAGCTTACCGCAAAATCTAAATCCCGTAACCTAGGCCTATGTCAAGTTTCATCGCGATCCGATGCTCCGGGCTCAATTTCGCCCTCTAACTCGATTTCTAACAAAACCTTCTCTTTTTGGCCTCGCACCCAACTTCTTCTTTAACCCCTATTTTAGTTCTTCCTCTTCTTAACTTCTCTAATCTTATTCTCCTAAATTTAATCCTCCTCATACTCCTCCTTCCTACTCTCTCCTCTTTTTGATCTTTTCTAATTTCTCTCATTCCCCTTCTCAACTCTATTCTTCTCTTTTCACTTCTTCTAATTTCTTTTCCTTCCTCTTCTTACTAATTTCCTTATCTATCTATCCATATATATACATATATATCTACCTATATTATACATGTAATATATAACTCTAGGGGTTTATGGTGTACAGGGGGTGAAATAGGGGGGGGGGGAGCTGCTGTAAGCAGCTCCTGCTGCTGCTACTGATACTGCTTGTGCTGCTGCAGCTGGTGCAGCTGCTGCATATGCTGCTGGCTGCTGCTGCCACTTCTCTCCCTCTCCTCCCTCTATGTATATACATATATACTTCCCTATATTATATATATATATATATATATATATATATATATATATATATATTATATATATATATATCTATATACATATTCCTACAAACTAATTAGATATCTATATATCTATATATATATCTATCCATCCCTCTACATATATATATAAACACACACACACGACCACATATCCATATAAACACACACACACATATACATAACATACATATATATTCCTATATATATATATATATATATATCTATACTATACACATATATCATATTATATATATATATACATATATTATATATATATAATATATATATATATATATATAATTAACAATAAAAAAATCCCTAAATTAACCACTAACCAAAATTCTAGAGAAAACCTACAAAATAGGGGCAAAGTGTAGAGAATTTCATCCTCTCTAATTAATGTGAGGGAAATAAATGAAGATGAGTAATAAATAGGGAGTTAATGACAAACCTAATGGAGAGAGAGAGAGCTTGGAGGAAGAAGAGGTTTTAGAAAGAGAGAGAGATGGATTACTTTGTGAAGAAGAAAGAGGGGGGGGGGGGGGGGGGGGGGGGGGGGGTTTACATGGCCGGCCACTCCATAGGGGGTTATTGGGTTGGGATCCAATAGCCCAAACCCAATAAGCTAGTTTGGGTTCAAATCCAATTCGGGTTGGTTCGGTTTGATTCGGTTTGTTTCTAAAGACTAATTAAGCCTCTAAAAGACTAATTAAGTCATAGAAATTAGGTTAATAATTTCTAGCCTATTATGATGGTACATGGGCTAAGTCCAGCTAGTATGGGGGTCCCACTAGGGTCCAGGCTACCCGGGTCTCCAAATTGGGTCCGACTTGGATAAAATTCAAACCGACTCAAATAAATTCCTAAAAAATCATATAAAATCCTAAAATATTTTAAAAACTTGAAAATGACGAAAATACCCCTAATTTGAAAAACTGGGGGTGACACTAGTATATAGGCACGTGCCTTGAAACGTATTTTAAAATATTTTGGAAAAACAAATAATAATTTTTTTTATTT
>JANAVB010020579.1:0-66943 GCA_029216955.1 Iris pallida | reverse complement strand
TATAGAATATCAATATACCCGATGTACACTATTTCCTATGCTGTGATCAAGTTTCCCTAGTTTTAATCAAGTTCCCCAATAGTACACTAATACCTAGGTACCATTAGGATAGACCTGCTTGGCCACTACTTAAAACATGTCACGATCCACTTCCGAATAATCGGACATTAGTCGGCATGCCCAGCCTTCGTCGTTAGACACGATGAAGTAAGCTTTACCAAGTTAGGAAAATCTAACCAGATAAACAATATACACAATCTCAGCATCTATATCGATCCCAGAAAGATCACTATAATCCATAAATCCATATATCATAAATGTACTAGTCATCAGGAATGAAATGTACTATAAATTCTAAAACAATATCTAGGAGTAAAGCTAAACAGTCTAAACCTGAAACCTCAAGCTAAATCATGACTCCATCCTGCTCAGTTAAGATCCCGGGCTCTGGCCCATAATGTAGAACAATATATTGTAAGTACACCTGCAACATATCCTAGTCAGGAGCGGAGCTATGTATGTCGAAGGAAATGAACATGAACATTATGGTATGAAATGAATACAGGAAAAATATAAAGTATGAGAAATGAGAACATGACATGAAACCTGAACATGAATACTAAAAAGTAAATATAGGAAACATGAAATGAATCCTGAACATGAATTCACAATGAACCTGATTTGTGCAACATATCGAAATACATCCAGAATGTGTGATCGGCTTGGGTAGATTCAGGGAACATGAAATGGTATGGCTTCGGTCTCGCATGCACGACACGGGGCCTAAGCTATTCACATGAATAGTAACTCCACATCTGTAGTATTTCCCTTTCCAGACACAAGTAAACTCAAGGAAACTTCATACAAGACAATCTCGTGAAATATCGTGTCAACCAGAAGATACAAGAATGAATATAAAAGATATGAAGAAGTGGACAAGTCCGAGGAGTATACTTGCCTTGCTCAGGGTAATCGAGAATAGGAAGTAGATCCGTATGTCCAACTAATACGAGTATAAGTGGATTAGGTTCTAGTTTTTAACGAAAATGTCTAAAAGGCTAAATATCCAATGCTAATCAATAGACTAACTAAATACTATATTTAGTTATAGTTAATAAATTATTTTAGAAAATACACTATATGACTTAGCATAGATGGTATCACTAAATAGATATATCTACTAGTTAACTAATTGTCATAATATTACCTACTTATTTTAGTGAAATAAAAGTTTCCTTGTTAGCAACTTTTACTCATTACTATTTGCCATAATTCATTTGATGACTAAAATAACACAGAACAATAAATGGCAAGAAAACGCCAAGCTTAAATTGTATTTAACAAAATTAACTAAGGGTTAAATTCACCCTCAAACTTAATACCAAGCGCAATCCTGCTAATAAGCCCGTCTCAACAGCATACTAAAGTTATCCTGGTTCAATGGTTGACTCAATTCCTTTGCCGCCATTAAGATGTAGACTCATAAAGAAAGTAAAGTCAAAAGGACATTATCAAGAACCCTGCCCACATGTAGCATACTCTCACCCAAGGTCCCTATGACCACCTGTAGTTTCCTTATAACCAATTCACCATTCAAAAGAACCCAAGGAATTTGAATCAATTGAAACATACACCAACTAACCCTCCTGTGAATCATTCAAATTAAAGTCCAGTCCTTCAATCAAGAATTAGGACACATACAATAGTTATCCCCACTTAGTTAATGAAAATGGAAATTAGTGAGAACAAAATCACTACAAGTATGTTATTACACACTTATCATTATAACAAAACCCATTTGCAAACCCAGCTAGAAGAAGGTATAGAAATAATTGGCCCAAGCATTCTCCAATAATACTGAATGGAAGCATTACAACTCTATTGCATAAATTATTTACACAAGCTAACAAACGCAAAGAAAATCTCTACTGCTATGAATCCAGGTACAAACCCTTTCCCACCATGGTCGACTCCCAACCCGGACATGTCACTCAGGCAACTGGACACCGCTGTAAGGCTTGTACATACACGAGTGGTACGCACACACCAATTAAGAGAACACAGCCATTAAACAGAGCCGGGACTGCGCCCTTACAAGAATGCGAGCCTGATCACCAAGACGCCTACTACGTAATGATCCTTCTAGCCTCCTCTACACACAACCCAGACATGAATACAACGGGAGGACACGATCTTGCTACAAGCCCACACTTCCCTGACACACACCCGAATCGATCATGGAAAATACGAACCTAACGCACACAACCCTGCGTTCTAATACATTTAGCACAACACGATTAAAATCGATAAACAGGAGGGCAAAATGTACCGTAGTGAATCGAATCCAACTGAAGCAACCCACGTTTCCAAAATGCCAGACACGAATGTAACCCTGGTTCAAACAATCCATCAAACATTTGGTGACCAATGAAAATTTAATACATGTGCAGACTCTTACTCATTCCCTCAGGACAATCAAAAAGGGAACCCAAAAATTAAATTCTAGAATCTTTACAGATCAACCCTGATCGAAACTTGATCAATTACACTCAAACAACTTGATCGACCAAATCAAGAAGAACGGTTGAACAGTCCGGGTCGATCAACGAAGAAACAAAGGGATTATAAGTCAGGAACCAATAAGCTTACCGAGATTGAGATCGTCACCAGTAAATCCCTCATCAGTCAGGAAGATGATCGGATCAACAAATTGTTTGGATCGATCTGCAAATTTTTGCTGACTCAAGATTCAGTCCGATCAAACAATGAGACATGATGAGAATCGATGGATCAAAATAGAAGTAGGAATAATTAATTCCACCATGACTGATCCAGAATGAAGAACTCACCGCTCGTCGATCCTTATCGAGCGTCCGTCGTGGCTTCCTCACCGGAGAGGAACGAATTCGTCGGACAACTCGCACACCATCAACCGTCATCGCTTACGTCAAAGTTTGGCTCACCGATCCGACGAGGAAGTCGAAGTCATCGTAGAGAAATCGACCCCCTCGCCGTCGTCGTGGAGAAATAGTTGGCGCTGGCCTCGTGCAGCCGTGCGCCGCTCGTCGTAGATCTGGTTGTGCGATCGGTGGAGAAGGAATCGCCTCTTCGTTATTGAGGAACGTGCACAGAGAGAGAGAGCCGTACGTCGATCGGATAAGAGCTCGGTCACCGTACACCGGAGCTCAGGGTCTAGTCACGGCCACCAGCTCGTCTTGCAACTGCCATTTCTAAGAAATTAGGGTTAGGGTTGGACATTAAAATTTGGAGGGTAAAAAAATGGGGAACGAGCTTCGAAGCTTTGGTGAACAGGAACTCTCTTTCGAGAGAATGAGGAATGGAACTGTGTTCATTTCTCTCTCCTCTCAAAATATAGAAAATTGCTTTTTGCAATTAGGTCATCTAAAATGCTGCTATTTGCAAAATGGCCCAAAAGATTGTTACAAAAGTGGTTATACTTGTTAGAAATGTTGTTAGGAAACTTTGGGGTCCACTCCAGTTAGTTAGGATTCTTGGAAATGAATTATTCCCAATTAATCAATTAACCATGAAACAATAATTCAATTATAACATCTAAGCATAACAATTACTAACAAACTTGAATATCATTTATTAAAATTTAAAAATAGTCAAAAAAATTTATGAAACCGGAGAGGTGGGGTTACAAATGACAAGGATACGTTGGAGCTCTCTGAGATGCTTACGAAGAGTGGCAAACTGTTAATCCCGCCACCCAGGCGTCCTGATGAAGTGGAAAAGGTGGACCATCCCAAGTACAGCCGTTATCACCAGTACGTCCATCACTTAACACAGGACTACTATGTGTTGAAGGGGCAAATTCAGTGCCTCATTAACGCCAATGTCATATCGATGGAGAAGAGCTCGGTCATCGCGTGCCGGAGCTCGGGGTCTAGTCGCGGCCACCAGTTCATCGTTCGCCACTGCTATTTCTAAGAAATTATGGTTAGGGTTGGACATTAAAATTTGGGGGGAAAGAAATGGGGAACGAGCTTCAAAGCTCTGGTGAAGAGGAACTCTCTCTCGAAAGAATAGGGAATGAACTGTGTTCATTTCTCTCTCCTCTCAAAATATGAAAATTGCCTTTTTGTAATTAGGTCATCTAAAATGCTGCTATTTGCAAAATGGCCCAAAAGATTGTTAGAAAAGTGGTTATACTTGTTAGAAATATTGTTAGAAACTTTGGGGTCCACTCTAGTTAGTTAGGATTCTTGGAAATGAATTATTCCCAATTAACCAATTAACTATGAAACAATAATTCAATTATAACATCTAAGCATAACAATTACTAACAAACTTGAATATCATTTATTAAAATTTAAAAATAGTCAAAAAATTTATGAAACCGGAGAGGTGGGGTTACAAATGACGAGGATATGCTGGAGGTCTTTGAGATGCTTACGAAGAGTGGCAAACTATCAATCTCGCTACCCAGCATCCTGATGAAGTGAAAAGGTGGACCATCCCAAGTACTGCCATTATCACCAGTACTGCTATGTGTTGAAGGGGCAAATTCAGCGCCTTATTAATGCCAATGTCATATCATTGGATTACGAGGAGAAGACCGTCACGGCCAATATGGTTACTCTTCAGTCTGAGAGTAGATCGACCGCGGAGGCACAGCATGATGTCATTCCTGTCCCCAACGTGGCAGTAGAAGTGGTCAATCTTCTAACAGCATCGAGTTACGAGCAAGCGGACACCCTATACTCTGATGACAGAGCTGTTCGGGGCTTCAAGGAAATGCTATCCGCCAACATGGTCTCTCTAAACCCCTCAGTCGAGGACGAAGACCAAGCGTTCGATTACTTCGAAGATGAA
This sequence comes from Iris pallida, assembly GCA_029216955.1. NCBI lineage: Eukaryota > Viridiplantae > Streptophyta > Magnoliopsida > Asparagales > Iridaceae > Iris > Iris pallida. The sequence continues at coordinate 62,104 of JANAVB010020579.1, read as the reverse complement.
CCTGGGTGCAGTGCCTAGGATCCTAATAAAAGTGGCATTTCGAGCAGCGTAAACCCCGACGAAAATGAAGTCGTCAAGGTCGAATTAGGAGATGAGGACTAACCTAAGCCCATCTTCATCAGCAAAAGTCTGACAAAAGATGACAGGCAGTCATTGATAAAGCTCATCCACGAGTATATCAACGTCTTCGCCTGGAGCTACGAAGATATGCCATGGCTAAACCCATAAGTGGCCCGTACCGCCTCAATATCCGCCCTATGTTAAACCGGTCAAGCAGCAACATCGTCGGTTCTACCCCAACATCATGGATGCTATTGAGGAGGAGGTCTACAAACTCATCGATAGTGACTTCATCTGCGAAGAGAAGCACCCAAATTGGGTCGTAAATGTCGTCCATGTCACTAAGAAGAACGGAAAGACACAATTTTCATAGACTTCAGAGATCTCAATCTGTCCTAAAGATGAGTTTCCTCTTCCGATTAACAACGTGATGATTGAACACACTGTGGCTTTGAGCATATGTCCTTTATGGATGGATTCTCTCTACAACCAGATCAAGATGCTCCCCAAATACGAAAAGCATACGGTATTTCAAACTCCGAAGGGGGTGTATTGCTACACAGTAATGCCTTCGGATTAAAGAACGCGGGAGCTACCTATCAAAGGGCTATGAGTACCATATTCCACAAGCATCTCCGAAAGACGATAGAGTGTTATGTTGACAACATCGCCGTCAAAGCAAGTACAAATCCAACCACTTGGATTATCTACGACGGTATTCGATCTAATGCAGATATATCAGCTAAAATGAATCCAACCAGGTCCTTCCTGGGCGTTTCTAGTGGCAAGTTCTTAGGCTTCATCATTACAGCAAAATGGATTCATATCGACCCGGACAAGACCAAAGCAATTCTTATATGGCACCTCCAAAGAACCTCCGAGGGCTTCGAGGTTTGTAGGGGCAACTGGCATATATAAGGAGGTTCATTGCAAATCTCTCTGGTAAATGTTAGCCCTTCACCAGATTAATAAAGAAAGGGGTCACTTTTGAATGGACTGAAGAGTGCCAGCGCACGTTCGACGACATCAAGAAGTACCTTACTAGCCCTCCCGTGCTGGTAGCCCCAGTCGTGGGGAAGCCTTTCGTACTATACGTCAGACCATGGATCATTCTCTTGGTGCCTTATTAGCCCAAAAGAAAAAAGAAGGCCACGAACAAGTAATATATTATCTCAGTAGGACCATGATTGGAGCCGAGCACCAGTATAATCCTGTTGAGAAGGAATGTCTCGTCCCCCTTTTAGCCATCCAGAAGACACAACATTATATGACTGGACAAACGATCCATGTGGTATCCAGGATCAACCCTCTCAGAGTCCTCATGACCAAGCCAGGGGCACTGAATTCACGACTAGACACATAGGCAATTCTTTTGACTCCTTACGACATGGTATTTGTCCCACAAAAGGCAGTAAAGGCCAAGCATTGGCAGATTTCCAGGCGGCTCATCCGTTGCCAGAAAATTCAAAACTCTACGAAGAAATCCCCACGAAGTACTGGAGTCCAACACCTTTCGGACAACTCAGTATGGCGCATGTTCTTTGACGAGCCTCAAGAGTGGGGCCAAAGGGTGAAATTATAACAGGGGTCAGAATCGTCCTTGTTACTCCGAATGGCCTAGTTATCAATTGTCCATATTCTTTCACGGAGTCATGCACCAACATGCTACAGAGTATAACGTCCATCATCAGACTCCAGCTCGCGAAACAGCTGGGGGTTGACTATTGAGGCCTATGGAGACTCAAAATTGATCATTATTCAGGTTCGAGGTCAGTACGAGGTGCGATATAAGGACTTAATCCCTTACCACCAGGCGACAATCGATATTATGTCCACCTTCATAGGATTCTTTATAGAACATGTGTCGTAGTTGCAGAACTTGGAGGCCGACGCACTAGCCGATCTCGCCGCCTCTTTGGCCGCCCCCGTTGGATCTCATCATACCCTTTCAGTAACGGGCGGAGTTGGTCTGCCCAAAGAATGTCTTGTATGCATGTCAGAACTACTCGTTACAAGTAGAAACATGAAGGCACCAGGGATTGGCGGTTCCCATTTATAGGCTATGTAGTCTATAGGATTCTACATGAAGACCCAAGAGAAGCAGCCTCTGCCAGGAGGTGTCACTCCATTTCTTCTACGATTCGGCCACCAAAATGCTATATCGTCGCTTATACAATGGACTTCTCTTACGCTATTTGTCTCGTACAGAGGCACAAGAAGCACTCAGAGAAGCGCATGATGGAACCTTCGAAGCCCACCAGCGGGTCCCAAGCTACAAGATCGGCTGTACCGTATGGGCTACTACTAGTACACTATGATGGCAGATGTGTAGAATATACCAAGAAATATCGGGCATGCCAATACCATGCAGATTTTATCCACCAACCTTCGAAATATTTACACCCTATGATGGCCTCGTGCCATTCAAAACTTGGGAAATGGATATCGTCGGGCCAGTCAGTCCACCATCCTCCAAAGGGATCGGTTCATCCTCGCTATTATGGATTATTTCTCCAAATAGACGAAAGCAGTACCATTGGTAGAGGTGAAGACTTCCAACGTGATTAGTTTCATCAAATATTATGTTATTTACCGCTTCGGAGTTCCCAGAAGGATCATTCACGATAACGGTCCTCAGTTCGTAAGCCATGCATTACCGGTTCTGTGACAAAAGTTGAATCCATAATATGGTGCCAACAGCTTACAACCCGACAACTAATGGATTGGCTGAGGCATTCAACAAAACTATTGTCAAACTCCTCAAAAAGGTCTCTCCTCCAATAAACGAATGTCTATGGGCCTACCGTACGATGTTCGTTCACCTACAGGCAGTACACCATTTTACTTGGTCAATGGTAGCAAGGCTGTCCTCCCTTTGGATATTCAAATCCCGTCCTTATGGGTAGCCATCACTAATCAGTTAACCGTCAAAGACAATCATCGCAGGCGATACAAGAGCTAGAAGCATTGATGAAAAGCGCTTGCTCGCGTAACAAAGGATTGAGCTTTACCAAGCTCGCATCTCTGGGGCCTTTAACAAAAAGGTCCGTGAAAGATTCTACGGTGGGCGACATCGTCTTGGTAGTACGAAGGCCGATGTGATGACCCACAAGACGGCTGGAAAGTTCGAGCCCAAGTGGGAAGGGCCGTTCGTCATAGAAATGGTGTACTCCAACGGTGCTTATCGGCTAGATAAGCCTAATAGGGACTTGCTAATGATGTCCATCAACGACAAGTTCCTAAAGAAGTACTACGTCTGAAGACAGAACCAGAATAGGTACCCATATTCCCTGAAAAGGTTCCCATAGTTCTGGTAAGGGGATCTCTCGCTTTCCCTCCTGTCACGACCCGCACCCTAGAGTAAGGGCACGAGACGTGGGTACGTCCAGCCTACGCCGTAGTTCGGCGGTAGAACGCTGTCCTAGGTCAAACATTAATATATAAAGGTACCTGTACAGTATATACTCTCCGAATGGAGGTGCCATAGCAGATACAGTCTCAATCACAACTAAGGTAGAGCAAGATAAAAGATAGGTAAAACATAAATCCAAAAGAGATACAGCAGATAGAAGTCTAAGTGTCTAAGATACACAAACCCAGAAAATATCTCAAAGCTCAATACAGTAATCCATAGAATAAATAAAACTCAATACAACTGAAATAACTAACTATACAACCTCTACTGTGTCTCCTCTAGGCTAGCAGGCAACCTCCAGGCTATCTGTAAAATTTATCAACAGGTCCAGTCAGACAGGAACGAGCACAATCTCATCTAGAAAACCCAAGTAAATGACAGAACTATAAAGCAGTTATAGACAGTTGTATTGATTAATATGGCAGTTTATACGAGTAATGATAGAGAGCAGTTAAGGTACAAGGAAAGTAGGGTAACTAAAGAAAAAACATATCAAAGAGACTGTAAAATAAGATCTAGCTGAACTAGATAACATAATGAGTTCAGATGGTACAATATAAGTCGAGTGTAATTCCAATGTGAGTCTAATATAAGATGAGTCGAATGTGATTCTAATCATTATTCTAATATGGCGAATTGAATAAGGTGATACGAATAGTGATTCACATGATGTTCTAATAATGATTCGAATAAATTCTCCAAGTATGTTTTAAAATACTTAGTTAGACATATAAACGGCTAAGGGTAAATACGGCACATCACACACACTGACCGGGTGTGGAATGGCTATCGTTCGAGTATTATTCACAGGGGATGGTTCGAATAGTAGGAATGTTTACATGTCTAATCAAGTATTTTCCTACCCATCTAATACAAATGAATCCATAATCCAACACATAAGACGAATACATGTCCAACCAGCAAATGAAGATACGAATAGTGGTTCGAATAGTGATTCGTATGGTAATTCGAATAATAGAGGTAAGACGAGTAAGTATGTGACATGGGATACATGATGTCAAAGGGTGTATGAATGCATGTGTGTAAAAGGTTATAGGTTAACTCAGTTTATAGAAATACATACATACATACTTACCTTGTATACATGCATACATAATATCATGTATATTACATTTACATGATACATACATGTATACTTGTATTTATTATACTTATATTCATGCATATTAGATACTTGTATTTATATTAACATATTGCAAACATTCATTTCATTCATGCATCTATGCATTACCTACATGTTTTATACATATGCATACATTGTATATTCATATCATTTCATACATTAACATAGAGACATACAAACATACACACATCATATATTTCATACCTTGTATTGCCTACATATCATGTTATATATATATATATCATTCATTCCTTTTATATTATTCTATACCTATATACATGTATTTTCTCCATTCATTCATGCTTGCATCATATACTCTACATTACCATACATGTTATCATTATATACAATTACAATATTTATACATTATGCATTCATATCTATCATTACATATATATCTTGCATTCATATCTAGCATTCATTATATACTTTCATGTATACATTGTATATCATTCTTTCATTCATGCATTGCTTATATGCATTATATTAGCATTCCTACATGCTTGCATTCAATCATATATATACATTAATGTAAAGAGAATATATCATTATATATATATATATCATTTTATTCATTTAACATAGCATGTATTACATACTCTATATTATTTAATATCCATACTACATAGGCTAATAGGTTACACAAAATGCATATATCGTATTGTCACTCTTCTACTTAAAACCAATACTGTACCAATTGGGCATTCATTAAATTTTAGGATTAAAGTATGTTGTAGCTCTTCGTGTTAGCTTTCCGAAACTTTAAACGGATCACATTTTGTGTCCAGAAGCTCCCGGAATCGCGAAAACCGAAACACGTTCGTCTTTCGTACAGCTATACTCAAATAATTCTACAGAAAGTTACAAAAAGAATTGGCTTATTAAATATATATTTGGAAAGCTAACTTCGATAAGGTTCTTTTAAAAAATCGGGAGATAAATCGGAGTTCTAAGCTAAAAGTTATGACATTTCTAAGTTGCTTTGGTTAATAAAAATGTGGATAAAAATTATGACATTTAGGTAGTTTGAGACAAAAGAAACACAAGTATATAACATATATCAAGAAGTCACTCTCTACACTATATATATATGAGACACTATAGAACACATCTCCAATACAAAAATATGAGATTAAACATGTAATAATTCATTCATACATAACAACACACATGTGTGTCCAAATTTGGGGTTTTTCCACATGGACACACACACACAAAGGACACTCCTATGACCTCCAAATGGACACGAAAATGGACACAAATGGAGATACAACCATGGGGTCATTCCTATGGGTTCAAAATAGACTATATGCATGAGAAATAAAAAAGAGAAGGGATTTATACCTCCCGGTAGATCGAATCGAAGAAAAGCCTTCCCGGAGCGATACCGACACGTAGAGATTCCAAAAGGACACGAACGAGCTCCGAATCCTCCCAAACTTGGGTAGCTTCCTCCTTGGCTAGAATGGAGAAGGAAAGAAGAAGATTTGATGGCAAATGGAAGGATTTGGTGGAGAAATTGCTAGGGATTGCTCTCTAGAAATTTGGAAGAACAAGAGAGAGTGTGGATGAGAATAATGAAATGAACTTGAACCTATCCTCTCCCAAAGTGGCTGGCCATATGGGGCTATTTGCCCTATTATGGTAAGGTCTAAAATGCCCCCACTAACCTATTATATTAGTATTAGGAAAGGGCTAATTGGTTGGGGCTAAATTAGTCATTCTAATGTCTCTAATCACACTAACCTTATCCATAATAATTAGTCTAACCTCTAACTAAAATATTTCTATCATGTGGGCCATGGCTAACTAATGTGTGGGTCCACTAAAGTCAAACTACCCCCGGGTCCCCGTTTCAAGTCAGATTGAGTTGAAATTCGAACCCGACTCAAATAACCCCAAAACAATATCATAAATAATAAAATAAATTTTAAAAATATTAAAAATATAAAATGACAAAAATACTCATGTTTCTGAAAATTGGGGTGGCAAATTCCTCAAATTAAAACCAAACAATAGTAAAATGTCAAAATCACAAGTATAATTTTAAATAGTTTAAAAATGATTAAAAATCACCAAAAATCATAATATGAAATAATTATCAATAAATAATAATTATAATTACAAAATTTCAAAATTACCCTCATCTGGAAAACTTGGTGTTACACCTCCTATATATTCTCTCAAGTAGATGAAGCACTTCACGTCCACATTACCTCTGGATTGCACCTCTATGCCTGGATGACGCGACTACCATGTCCACATTACCTCTGAGTAGTCGTTCTTCTCGTATCAGTTCTATGATTATTCGAAGGTCAGATTGCTCCTCTACGCCTGGAAGACGCGACTACCATATCCATATTACCTCTGAGTAATTGTTCTTCTCGTATCAGTTCTATGATTATCCCGGTCTAGAAAATAGTTCACGTCCATATTACCTCTGGATTGTTGTTATATACCCCAGCAAAGATCAAGCCTACCACGTCCATCTTACGTCTGTTCAGGCAAATCCATTATAAAGGTTCCCTCTTTGTTCTGGAGACAAAAGCAAAGGAAACAAGAAAGCTTCTACACATAAAAACATGTGACTACAAAGACCTATTACAGACTCTTCGTAGTTACATACATAAAAGCAAAAAAGCTAAAATTATGGTAAAAGCTCTTAATAGCACGGGCATAGCGGTGATAGAGCCAATCACTTTCCCGTTCAAAAGGAAGCCACCGCCCGAAGCTGCTACTGGCCCGAGCTGGGAATGAAGACTATCACAGGACTCTCATATCTCCCCAGCTGGCCGGCGAGAGCAACCACATCAGTAGGACTTGCTATTCCTTGGTCAGAATGACAAGAAATCTAACCCAGGAAGCAAAGATCTGAGACGCCATTGACGCCCACGACATTCAAGGCACGGGACATCTTGAGATCCAATGGTAGTTCTACTACAACTTCTTTGGATAAAAATATTTGCCATTGACGGCCACCTCAAGCAAACTCCAAGGTCGTCAGGAGCTGAACATCGGGCAAGCAAGGCCATTGTTGAAGTAGCTGAGTCTTCTTTTGAAGGAGGACAATCCTTTATGTAGGCTATTCGCATGGTCCAAGCACGAGCCAGACATCGGTTAGAAGAAAGCTTACAAGTTAAGCTAAAGCTCCACTCCCTGACAGATGGAAGTACTGCGAGTGACGAAAGGAATGTGACTCTGAACCTCCTCTGCTAAAGAGATTCGCGATCTCCAATATCAAGAAGCCATAGGAGCCCATGCTCTGAAATGATGACTCAGGCCATTAATGCTAAGAGCTAGGCATGATACCAGCCATCACCCAGCTCTTACAGTCCAGACATATATTCATTCTTCTGTTCAAAGTATCCCGAGCTTGATTCAAGTTCGGACACTTTTAAGGGGGTCTTGTAGAAGCATAAAAAATCTCAGTTGAAGACATCCCTTCGCCAAAGCACAAACATGCAAAAGTCTCAGGCTCAGTGCTAAAAAGACAAAATAGAAGATATGGAGAGAAGTCCTTCATTGTCATGTCTACCAAAGTCTAGTACAGACACATCAAAACCATACATAACAGAGTAATTCTGTTCTTCTATAAAGGATCTAGTACAGATTCGACAGAAGCATAGAGGGATCTACAAGGGATAAAATCTTCATCGAAGCGCAACCTTCATTCTTCTCGATACACACGCTAGAGATTGACCTCCACCGAAGCATGTTCTAATATTTTTGTGGACGCAGCCTCTCAGAAGCATATCAGTAACTCAATACTTTGAAGAAACCAGAGCCTTCGAGCTAGAGACGCAGCCACCTGTCTGTGCCAACCTAAGGAATAAGATGGTGGTAGGGCCCTCCTCCCTTTCTTATTCTAGAAACCAGTATCTGTACTCCAGAGGCGCAGCTATCTACCTGCCCAATCAGATACGCAAGGGTGTCATACCCATCCTTCGCAGCCAACGCCTTCACTGTTCAGAGGCGCAACTACTTACCTGTATCCGCATGAGGTACAGGATGGTGATATGCTCACACCATCCCCATTCCTACAGCACAGTCATCTGCTCCGGATCAAAGCTTAAGTTACTTCTCTACAAGTGACTTGGGAACTCCTATCCCAACTAATGCAAGTCAATCTGTCACTCCAAAAGCACATTAACGTCCCCAACCTAAAGTATAAGCCTACTTGTCGCCTACATCACAGTGACTCTGGTAGCCCGAAACATAGCTTCGTAAGTTGCTCTATAAACACGGAAGTCTCATCATCATTCAAACCTAAGTCCACTCGCCTGCCTGCATAGAGGTTCCGTCATCTCCATAAGCAGGGTCTACTCATCGCTACAGAAGCACAACAAGGCTTAGTCCTCACCAGAGGCGCAGGAAGCATGGGTCCACCCCAATTGGTTTGTTTAAACCGCCTCTTACAGAGAAGATTGGAATTAAATCATGATTTATATCATATCAGATTGATTTAAATCTTAACGATGATCAATTAGACTCCAAATCTAAGATAAAATCCCAAGATTTACTCGGCTGTATCCGAATAAGAAAATCAGCATGTGCCATGTGTCACCTCCTTCGGTTTGTTTATAATCACTAGAGATCTCGTTTGAGGAAAATCTCGATGTCCCCACGTGTCAGTGCCATAGAAGCCTGTACCGTACAATGACGACAATTCTTTCATATCTCAAGAACCCTAATGCACATCGCATATGTGCTCGGTTCTCTATAAACAGAAGAAGTTCTTCTTTCAGCAAAAGATCGAAAGACAGAGGAATTATTGACAATCAACAATCTTCAAAGGAGCAGCGATCTCATCCACGAAGAGTCGACTACCCTCATCTACCTATCAACCAAAGAACCAACCAACCATCTTCAAGGATCTTCTCATCCAGACGGCCTCTTGATCGGTGACCCCAAAGTCCCATCAAAGGCGCCAGAAGCCATAGCAAGGTTGACTCATCGTCAGGTCGTCAACGGAGTAAAGGAGCCGCTGCAGTACTTGATCTCCATCGTCATACTTTTCCAGAAACCTCTTTTCCCTGTTGTTAGAATATCCTGTTTAGGACTTCCTTCTTTGTACACAGATACCTCATACGTTTAATAAAGCAAAAAGTTTGTTCAACCTTTTGTTACGTCGAACAAGAGTACATCGATGTCTTTGCTTGGAGCTATGAAGACAAAGTCGAGTATAAACTCGCAAGTTGTAATGCACCGTCTCATCATCTTGCCCGATGCTAAGCCTGTCAAACAAAACAACGTCGTTTTTGCCCCACCATCATGGATGCTATTGAGAACGAAGTCGACAAACTCATAGGGAGTGGCTTCATTCGCGAGGAGCAACATCTGGATTGGGTGACCAATTGTTCCAGTCACTAAAAAGAATAAGATTCGGGTCAGCATAGACTTCAGTGATCTCAACTCGGTTTGTCCAAAATACGAGTTTCTTCTCTTGCCAACGTGATGATTGACAACACTTGCGACTTCGAGCGGATGTCCTTCAAGATGGTTTCTCAGGCTACAACCAGATCAAGACGTTCCATGAAGATGAGAAGCATACTTTATTTCGGAACCCAAAAGGGATATACTGTTACACAGTAATTCCTTTGGGTTGAAGAATGAGGGAGCAACATACCAGCGGGCTATGAGCACTATATTCTGTAAACTCCTCTAAAAATGATAGAATGTTATGTTGATGATATTGCCGTTAAAAGCAAGAGTAAATCCAGTCATTTGGATGACTTGAGAACGGTATTCGACCTGATGCAGACACATCGACTAAAGATGAACCCGACCAAGTCTTTCCAGGGGGTTTCTAGTGGCAAGTTCTTGGATTTATCGTTGCAACCAAGGGTATTCATATTGATCCTGAGAAGACGAAGGCAATCTTGGACATGGCTTCCCCAAAGAATCTTCGTAAGCTTCGAGGCCTACAAGGGCGCTAGGCATATATCAGAAGATTCATAGCAAATATCTTCGGTCGATGTTAACCCTTCACCAAACTGATGAAGAAAGGGATTTCTTATTTTTGGACCGAAGAATGCCAGCACGCGTTCGACGACATCAAGAAGTACCTCACTAGTCCTCCAGTACAGGTAGCACCGGTCGTGGAAAGACCCTATCTGCATACGCCCGAGCTGTGGATCATTCTCTTGGCGCTTTGCTAGCCCAGAGAAGCAACAAAGGCCATAACCATGCCATCTACTATCTCAGCAGGACCATAATTGGTGCCAAACATCAGTATAATCCTGTGAGGAGTGTCTCGCTCTACTCTTTGCCATTCAAAAAACATGCCATTATGTGGCTGGGAAGACGATTCACGTCATCTCCAACGTCAATCCCATCCGAGTCCTTATGACCAAGTCAGGGGCAGTCAATTCACGACTGGCTAAATGGACAATCCTCTTGACACCTTATGACATGGTATTTATCTCACAAAAGGCGATTAAAAACAAGCATTAGCCGATTTCTTGGCTACACATCCTGAACCGGAGACGTAGAAACTCTACGAAGATATCCGAGATGAAGTCCTAGAGTCCAATGTAATCTCAGACAACCCTATCTGGCGTATGTTCTATGATGGTGCTTCAAGAATAGGCCCCAAAGGCGAGATCATTGTAGGGGTCAGAATTATTCTTATCACTCCTGACGGCTTAGTCATCCATCGTGCGTACTACCTAATGGAGTCCTGCACTAATAATGTTGCTGTTTATAATGCTCTCATCATCGGGCTCCTGTTCGCTAAGCATTTGGAGGTTGACCATATTGAGGCCTCCGGTACTCGAAGCTGATTATCAACCAGGTTCAAGGACAGTATGAGGTTCAGCATAAAGATTTGATTCCTTACCACCAGGCAACAATCGATATCATTCTACCTTCAAAGGGTTCTTTATAGAACATGTACATCGATTGCAAAACTTGGAGGCCGAAGCACTCGCTGGCCTCACCGCATATCTGGCAGCTCCTGCCGGGACCCAATATACCATCATGGTAATAGGTCGGAGGTAGTTTGCCCAAAGAACAACCTGCACATGTGCCTAAGCTACTCTGTACAAGCAGACGCTATTGTAGACGTTCGGGATTGGCGATTCCTGTTCATAGACTATACAGTCTACAGAGTCCTACCCGATGACCCGAAGGAAGCAACTTCTGTCAAGAGACGCTCGCTCCGGTACTTCTATGACACAACTACCAAAATGTTCTATCGTCGTTCATACGACGGACTTCTCTTGCGATGACTATCCAAGACAGAAGCACAAGAAGTACTCCGGGAAGCACACGATGGCACCTGTGGGGCTCACCATCCTGGTCATAAGTTACAGGATCGACTGTGTCGCATGGGTTACTACTGGCCCAATATATTAGTAGATACCGTAGATTATGCATAGAAGTGTCAGGTATATCAGTTGCATGCTGACTTCATCCACTAACCTTCTGAGTTTCTATACCCCATGGCGGCCGCCTGGCCATTTAAAGTGTGGGGAATGGACATTATTGGGCCGATCAACCCACCGTCCTCCAAATGACCCGGTTCATTCTCGCAATCACCGACTACTTTTCCAAGTGGGCAGAAGCAGTACCGCTGGCTGAAGTGAAAACCTCGAACGTGGTCAGCTATGTTAAGCATCACGTCATATACTACTTCGGAGTTCCAGAAGGATTATCCATGACAATGGCCCCCAGTTCGTGAGCTATGCATTCCATCGGTTCTGTGATAAGAATCGGATAAAGAATGTAGCATCAGCGGCTTACAATCTACAGCAAATGGACCAACTGAAGGATTCAACAAGACTATTATCAAGATGCTCAAGAAAGTTGTTTTTTCTAATAAACATGACTGGAATGAGAAGCTTGGCGAATGTCTGTGGGCTTACGTACAACCGTTCGAACACCCATGGGCAACATACTATTCTCTCTTGTTTATGGAAACGAGGCGGTGTTTCCTCTGGAGATCCAGATCTCATCTTTATGGGTAGCTATCACCAACCAGGTGACGGACGAAGACAATCAACGCCGGCGGCCACATAACTGGAGGCGTTGGACGAGAAACGTATGCTAGCTCAGCAACGAATCGAGCTTTATCAAGCTCGGATTTTCAGGACTTCAACAAAAAGGTCCGGGAAAGAACATTCAAGTGGTGACCTCATCTTATCAGTTCGAAGACCGATGATGATGATTCACAAGACGGCTGGGAAGTTTGAGGCCAAGTGGCAAGGACCGTTCGTCATAGAAAATGGTCTTCTCCAATGCGCTTACCACTGGCCAGACCTAACGACGACTTGCTAATAATGTTGATCAATGGCAAGTTCCTGAAGAAGTACTATGTTTGAAGTTTAAATCGACATATAATCCCATATACCCCATGGCTGTTCATGAATTCTATTAACGAGTTCATCTCTTTCATATTTCTCAGTAGAGAACATGTTCATGTCCATACTACCTCTGAGTTGTTATTCTACACTCCAATGAAGATCGTGCCTACCATGTCCATATTACCTCTAAGTAGACACTTCTTTCGTGACAAACCCCATGCATCATGATTATCTATAGAACCTTTCACCTCCATACTACCTCTGAGTCGTTCTATACACCCGTAGAGTCAATCCTTGCCATGTCCATATAACCTCTGAGTAAGAAAAATTCTACCACGAAAAAAATTCATGTTTACCATGTCCATATAAACTCTGAGTAAAATACCCAATCCCCAGCGGAATTATCTCCATCCCCTCATGTCATACTACCTCTGAGGAAATTCTTACTCTTGTACAAGAAAGTTCACAGCAAAAAGACGAGCAAAGAAACAAAGCCTAAATTTTCATTCATAAAATGGAAATTTTTTTTCTGCTATAAAAGAGTCTCTCTAGAAGCGAGAGGCAAAAAGACAAAAAGACAAAAAGACATCAATATTGTGATGACTGATGCCGGAGTTCTTCCAGTCGACTCCTCAAAGCAGCAACTTGAGGCCCAACTAATTCTTTGGCTTGACGCATCGCCTCCTGACGTCGAGCGGCCTCATCCTCGAGCTGAGACAAGCTTTGGCGTGCAAGGTCCAGCTCTGCCTGACGAGCTCCAATGCTTTCCTTCTCCCGAGCTAGGGCCTCAAAGCGCTAGAGAAGGGTATCCTGCTGATCTTTTGCCTTCTCCAGCTCACTCTCAGTAAAGGCCAACTCCTCCTCTAGCTGCCGAATCTGATCTTCCAAAGCTGTGTGACGACATGCTTGAACTTCTTCGACATCACTCGCCTTTTCAATCTCGGCTTCAATTGCAAGAAGCCAAATGGTCAAAGCTTGACCCCTTTGTTCATGCTGGGATAGCTTGGCAACCATTTTCTCTAACTCCGCATCCGCTAGGGGAGAAAGGCTACGCCCAAGATTTTGAAGCACTAAGACATTGGCTTCCAATTCTGTCCAGAGAGCCTCTACCGTGTCTGCATTCACCTTATACCCTGGATATTCACGCAATACCACCAGTTGGGCCATCACTACAGACCGAGACCGTCTAAGCGATTGGTTATCCCGCAAGACACCCTCTATACCATGTACCAAGGCATAATGAACGGTACCCAGAATGAGGTTGGCGTAATACGCGTTGTCAGCTGAACCCATTGGGTCATCGGAGATGCCGCAATAGAAGGTCCCAGGATAGCAGTTGCAGCCAATACAAGTCTAGATATTGCACCTAGAGCATGTGGTGCCATGACTGGAGCGGAGGCCGTCGAAACAGTATGAGCCAAAGTTGGTGGATGTATAACTGGCTCCTCAGCAGGCTCTCTCGCTGTTTCTTCAACCATTCCTCTAGATGAAGCCATATAAACTGGCACTAAAATGGTCTCAGAGACCGACTTCTCGACTGTTGTGTGACCATCCCTTCAGTGGTCTTTACGACCATGTTCGTAGCAGCCGGATCGATAGCAGCCTCTTCGGTAGTTCTGTGGTGACTGTATTTGAGGGGTCTTCAACGACCGCTCCCTTAGCGGTCTTCTCAACCGATTCTTCCCTTGTCTCCTTGGCCGGGTTCCTAATGGTTTCGTCGACGAGTTCATCAGCAGCACCATCGACTGCCATCTTGGTGGTCACCTCGGCTGGAACTCCAGTAGTCGACTCATCAGCGGCCGCATCAACTTGTCCGACAGTAGTCTCATCGGTCGTCTCTCCGAAGACAATGTCGACTGACGCTTAAAAAGCCTCTTGGGCCATTTTATAACAACATCATCGGTTATCTGCTCGTTGGTCACCTCGACCGGCTCTTGAACAGCTAGGCCAGCTAGCTCATTAACGGTTTTTGCCGTTAGACCTCTGGCATTCTCTTCAACCACCTCTTAGGGCCGAGGTCTGATGTACGCCAGGGCTAATTCTTCAATCACTATTTCCCTTCGCCTCCGTGAGAAGGAGGCTCCCTACGGGAAACGACGATAATGCCTTTAGTACCCTCGACTAAACAACCCGCCTCGGGTATGCGTTCTCGAGATGGGCCTTCGTTTACAGCAGGACTGATCCCAGGTATCACTATGGGTCCTACCGTAGAAGTTACTTCTCGATACGTGGCCATAAGCTCCGAAAAGTCCCGGGTCTCATAATCAAACGAGACAGGCGACAGAACCTCTCCTGGCCGAACAGCCTCAGCTGCTGCAACTGATGGATCCTCCTCAAGAAGTTCCCTGAGTATCTCTGACCACCCCGACTTCTTCTTTGCCTGCACCATTAAAATAGGGGTAAGCGGAAAGCCGCAGGTAAAAATTCAAACCAAAAGGGAACTAAAATATACCTGGAAAGACGATGCAACAGGTGGTGCACTCGATCGTGACAAAAGATAACTCTTGGATGCCACCCGCTTGACCTTCTTAGCAGGAGGAGGGAATACCGCTGGAGAAGCTCGACGTTTTGGCAGGAGATTCAGGGGTGCCGTATCCTCCATTCACCCCCGGGAAGCGCTAGAACCATCTGAGGACCTACCGCCTGCAACCTCGAACTCTCGAGGGGTCCTTCGGGGCTTTCAAACTTCGTGCCTATGATGAAACTCCACTCTCAGTCAAAACCGAAAGAGATATGGTTCACCAAGCAGTAAAACTTTACGGCGGAATACAAGATACGGGTCTCCCCGTGCATCTTCGGAAGTATAAATGATGCTCCAGTGAATCTAGCATATAGTAACACCCTGCATGGGTACCGTCCAACATGCTGCCTTTATAGCCAAGATAAGGGCTCGGATTGTTCATCATAATCTGGATATAGCCAAATTGTCGTACAAAGCGACTCGGCAGATAAGGCTCTAGGTATACCTTGTTCTGATTCTGGTACATTAGGTACGGAGGAAGATGGATAGCAACCGACAAAAAGCACCGGTGGTTAGCTCATCCCTATCTTCCGCCTGGTCGACCAGCTAATCGCCTGCCTGATAACTGCCATAGAAAGGCAAGATCCTGTTGAAACTGTAGCCATCCAAGCGGTTTAATGCTCGTATACAGGCAGGGACGCAATCGTGAACCCACTTTGTAGTAGTTGTACAAGGCCGCGTCCCCCTCCTCATGACCATCAATGGTGGCAGAACAATTAAACCACTGTGGTGCAGTGCTAACCAGGCCATCAGATAATAGTAGGGAAGTTCTATACGGGGAAACGCTTTATCGCACCTAAGATATTCTATTATTTTCTCCGAAAGCTCTCGTAAACCTCGAAGTGTGTCATATACTATGGCAGGATGCAAAGCAAGAGAATGCCCGAAAGCCAACCTCATGGCTGGCAGAATAAGCTCCATGTTGAGTCGTCCTACGGAGCTCGAGCCTCTGGAAACCACGGCCATCCTTAGCTACATTATCAAAAAGGCAGCCAACGCCACTTTCCGGCTCACAACAGTCAGATTTTGGCAGAAGTGAGTATGGACAATAGAAGTGGGTCTCCCCTCAGTGTCCACCGAAGGAGCTGACACCTTCGCCTTCACCATCATATCTTCCACCTCGTCAGTGGTATATGCCCTGCGAGTGGTAAAATAAATTATTCCAGACTCTGACGGTTCCTCCTGAAAAAAGTACTTTTTTTACACATTAAAGTGAGGCTGACCCTTCATGGAATCTTGATACACACATACCTGATGATGGCAGAGAAGTTCTTTGTACACCGCCATCATCTTGGGGTACTTGTTTTCCAGTCCCATGAGATCATCATGGCTAGGGATGTACTCCTCATATAGGTGCTCCCTCCAAGGCAGTTTCAAAATGGCAAACATTTCATGGAGAGCTAACCCCATCTCTCCATATGGCATCAAGAAAGTCCCAGTGTGATGATTGTACAACTCCAGCAAAGCCAAGAACAAACACTGGTTGATGGGGATACCATGTTCAGTAGCCTTTATGGCACGGCTCAAGCCGGTGCCACTCAGATCCTCCTTAAAGGTACCCAATACCCACCAGGTCAATTCACTCTACTTCTTATCAGAGTGAACCCAACCCTCGACTCGATAGGTTCCCGTCGGGTACATACAACTGGCTGCCAGATGTTGGAAAAAATATAAGCCCCGAATGGATGCACATTCGCAGTAAGCTCGTTGAACCTATGACTGAGAAGCAACACCCGCAAGGTATATGACTTACTGCCCCGAGCATACGTAATATGTCTTTCTTCTTGGAACAGTTGTCTAGCATGAAACGACCCGTAATTAAACCCCATGGCTCGAGCCAGGTTTCTACTCCAGATGCCCTCTTACAACAAAATAGAAAAAAACCAACAACGGTAAGTGTCGATCGATCGCTGGAGCATATAAAGGAAGACCCTGGTTCTCAAAGTACCAATCCGCCTGGAGTTTTAGGAGGTCCGTCTCCTCCAAAACTAGCTGGTCACCAAAAAAATAAGGCTTTATCATCCCCGCACTGACATGGAGGGAGGGTGTTAGCCTGCCCTGATCGAACATTCGATAGAAGTAGCCCAGACGCTTTTCTTATATCTGATCCAGTCACCCTTTTGGTTGATCTTTGGCGATCAATCTTCTGGCCGGCTCACGAGCTCCTTATCGACATTTGTTCCAAGGGCGCAGACATATGAGTCAAAGAGAACCTCCTTAAAGAGGGATGTGGTCACAGAAACTACACAAAAATAAAATTGAAAGTCTGAGATATTTTTATAAAACTAGCATCCGTGTAGCAACTACCCAGTAGCACTGTGCTTCAGCAAACTCCCAGCTGTGCATATACTGCTTCATAGCATTGTATGTCAGTAAGACAACATCCGTGCAGGTACTACTGCAAGAAGGCATCCGCACAGGCACTGTATAGTAAACATGCGCATCAGCGAAGACTTCAGCACATCTTACAGTCATTACTTCGTTAAGTAATGACCATGTGCATCGGTTGATAAAGCTTCAGTGTATCTATAGACGCTTCTCCGAAGAGCAGCGCACATGCACATCAGCGGGAAGAGCTTTAGAACATCTATAAGACGCTACTCCAAGGAGTAGATGCCCATGCTCATCAGCAAAGCAAAAAGTTGAAGTATATTACTGCGACAGGAGGTCGCACATCGTTATAAAATACAACATCGATGGCCGGAGAGTCATTCAGTCGACGACTTTTAAAATTGGCTGCTTCCCTCTGGCCTTCTTTGAGCTCGCAGCAGGAGCTTTCGGGGTTCTTGATTTCTTGGAAGCCATGGCGAGAAAGCTAGGGTTCAAGAGGAAGAAAAAAGCTGGCAAAAAGCTTCTATTGGAAGGAAAAGAGAAAGAAAGTTTTTCTTTCTCCGAACAGCCCCCTACTTATAGCATGTGGCCACGTAAGCAGATGAAGACAAAAAATGCTTCATACTCGAAGAGTCTCTTTGAACGATGTGGAAATTAAAGTTGAAATCATGATGGACATTTCCCAGAAACGAGAAGTTATCATCAATTTTTAATAAAACGACGGCTCAAGGCATTTAATTATGAAGGCTAAGCGTGACGACAGCCTGTCTCTAAGTGTGTTGTGCATTTGTTGGCAAAAGATATATGTCATGCTTCTATTCAAAGTCCGAGGTTAATTCAAATTCGAAACGATTTGAAGGGAGGCTTGTAGAAGCATAAAAAAGTGCAGTCATGACAAAAGTACAGGTGACAACAGTCGCTGCATATAACAGCTCACAAAAGCGCAGCTAGCAACGAAGTCACAACGGACATACAAAGATGGTGTATAAAAAGTTCTTTATTAAAATCATGTCTACAAAAAGATCTATTACAGATTCTTTATGATTACATATGAAGACTACAGCACCTAAAAGTCTACAAATGGGCAGTCTTCAGAAAGGGTGCAGCCCCCAAACGTGCAGCAATGTCGGAGCGAATCACTTCCTCGTCATAGAAAGCCACTTCCTAGCCAGACGCGAAGGAACTCCAATATGGCTAATGTAACAGCCATTGGCCCGAGCAAGAATGCAGCTCCTGCTCGCCATACTACTGCGGCTCTTAAGCAGGGCAGAGCACAACCTGTGGCTCTTCGGATTGGCAATCAATCTAAACTTGGAAGCTTGGATCCAAAGACCTCCAAGGTGTTGTTTAGGTTCGAACTCTCTATGCCAAATGCTCAAGTTCATCTCTAAATCCACTAGCAGTTCTTATACAAGGACGTAGCTTCTTTGAACGAAGAGATCCACAACCAACAATCGACTTATGCAAGGTCAACGGCCACTCGAAGCTAAGTCAGGATCGAGCATGACGTAGGGAGTGCTAAGAGACAGTGGGCGTGACTCCTTCCCTTTATATAGGCTGGGTGTGGTCCAACCCCAAATGCTGCGTGCCAATCGGTCACAGCTCCCCAATAAATGGGATGAACCTGGGACTCAGCACAATGAATCTAATTTAATAGGTTCATTTTGACTGAATCCTAGGCCACGAACTTCATAAATTCCGAAAAAGACGACGGTAATTAAATGAGAGAATATCGATTCATTCATTCATTCAGGAGCATCCATTAATTGATTCCTACAGAAAATGACTTCCACAAAAAATTGGCTCCTTCAACTCAGAAGCGCAGCCTTCCTTTAACTAAGAAAGCGAAGCTACTTTGGTTCAACCAGAAGTGCAGCGCCTTCAGTTCAAACAGAAGCGCAATGTACCCTTTTCAGAAGCGCATCCCATTCAATAGGCTCATTCGGGAGACTCCATTGCCTAAAAATCACAGTCTACTCGTCGCTCCAAAGCATGCCTGAAGCAGTCTTCTCGTCGCCTAAAGCACAGTGACTTGGTTGTCTTCCAGACACAGTCTCCTCGTCGCCCAAAAGCGCACTGACTCTGTCGTCTTCTAAGCACAATCTACTCGTCGTCTAAAGTGCAGTGACTTGGTTGTCTTCGAAACACAGTCTCCTCATCGACCAAAAGTGCAGTGACTCCGTCGTCTTCGAAGCACAATCTACTCATCGCCTAAAGCGCAGTGACTTGGTTGTCTTCAAAACAGAGTCCCCTCGTCGCCCAAAAGCACAGTGACTCTATCTTCTTCGAAGCACAGTCTACTTGTCGCCTAAAGCGCAGTGACTTGGTTGTCTTTGAAACACAGTTCCCTCGTCGTCCAAAAGTGCAGTGACTCCATCGTCTTCAAAACACAGTCTACTCGTCGCCCTAAAGCACAGTGACTCCGTTTCTTGAACCACATTCTCTTTGTCGCCCAAAAGCGTAGTGACTTGGTTTGTTTAAACCACCACTCCCAAAGATAAGGACGGATTTTGTTTCTATGGACGAGTGCTATATCCAATCGGTTTGTTTAAACCAATGGCCCCTTAAGATAAGGATAAAACCCAACTTCAGATAGGAACAAAAGCTACTCGGGTTCATCCAATCAACGTTAAATGCACGCCATGTGTCGTTTACTCAGTTATGTTGATAACTCCCCAAGATCTTGATAAAAAGAATCCCAGCGTCCACCACATGTCAGCTCAGCAGCAGCCCTCACCGTGCAGCCTCAAGTTTCTCTCATATCTTCACGTGCAGTATTCCTTCATAATCCTTATGCACATCGTATATGTGCTCGCCTATAAATAGGTTTTCCTTCGATCAAAAGGGCTTCAAAATCTTTAGTAACTTCGACGTCCTCTTGATTGGCAACCCAGAGTTCCAATCACAAGCACCAGAAAGTTAGAGTAAGTTCAACTCGTCGTCAGATCATCAACGGAGTAAAGGAGCCGCTGTAGAGCTCGATCTCCACCGTCACACTTCCCCAAAAATTTTGTACTTAGATCTCTTGTTTAGGAATCGATTGTACTCTTTTACACTTTTAATATACAAAAAGTTCGTATAACATTTTGTCATGGCAAACAATAATATAATTCTATCGAACAAATATCCATAACAATAATTATTAGGAATACTCATCAAATAAAAGCCCAAAATATTTTCTTATACATATATAATAGCCCAAATGATTAAATAAATTATCTATAAATCTTTACATAAGACTCAAGAATATTTCCTAAAATAAATAATAAAATTAATACATCATAGATACAATATTCTTAGCCTAATAGCCCAAAACTTAAAGCCCAATCAGGTCCAAAGACCATTTGGTCCAAAATTATCTTCACTTTTTATTTTTTCTAAACATAAAATAAAATTAATAAATAAAATAAAACCCAAATGAAGTTGTAATAGGATAGAGAGAAAGAAGAGTTAAAGAGGGGGAGAGAGTCATTGGAGAGTGTGTTCTCCAGAGAGAGTATAGAAAGAGACAAACAAGGGAAGAATCAAAAAAGTGAGAGAGTGGAAGGGCCAGAGCGAAGGAGAGGGAAGAGAGCAGGGGAAATGAGGAGCTCACCTTGGCGCTGCTCCAGCGCGACGGAGTGGCGGCGAGGGCTCCACGAAGTCGACAATGGAGAAAAATGCTCTTGCTCTGGAGTGGCACGACGCACGAGATCAACGATGGTGCGACGCTGGGTGCCTGGTCCCTGTAATAGGTCTGGACAGTGGCTCATCGGTACGGCGGAGGAGCGTATACAACTCGGCGGCGAGCGGATCTAAGATTCGGGGAAGCTCTGGCTGTTAGGGTTATACTAAAAGCATCACTTTTGTAGTAACCTTATTTACTTAAATTTTTAATAAGAATCATATGGGCAAATGATTGCGTATTGTATTTGTTGCAAGTGTTAATGCAAATGTCTGATATTCTATATTGTAGATAATATTGTGTATGGTGTCACATATAAGATCATATTATCAGTTCCCTATATAGTATATAAATAGTTCACAACCTAGATGGACTTGGACAATCTATTAGAAAGGTTGTAGTGTAATATGGTATTAGTCTATCTTGACTATAGGTTTACACTAGTACACTTTGTGTGTATTGAACACTACCACTTGAGGTTGTTCTCTTTGTACTGACTACATAAGAGAACAAATACCTCTATTATTATGGATGCTTGTGCTCTTAATACGGATATAATAACAGACATGTATATGTAGTATGCAATACTTTGACTCATGAAAGAGTGAGATTCATTATGGATCAACAACCTCTATGAATTGGATAAAAACATTGTATGTATGATTAAAAATGGAATCCATGTCCCGATACATCGAGTTGATGATGTCCCCTTAAGGAGCTCATAAGGATAGTCTTGTAAACCCTACAGGTGAATTATATCCGACATGACAAATAAAGTTGAGCGATACTACTTAAGTATAAAAGATGTCGAATCAATATAATTGTCAGTAACTTAATTTGATCGACGAACATACGATATCTTAACATGGAAGCCAAACGAGCATATAATAAAATAAGCCCACAAACATAATTTGGAATTAGGGAGGTAGTGCAAAAATAGTTCATTAGTGGACCGAGCTATTGTTAATGGGCCTAGATTGTATGTTCGGGCTGAACACGGGATATCCAGATCCGTTAGGAGGCCTAACCCTAATTTTTCCTCATGGTACCTGCCGTAGCCTATATATATCCTATATTCTCTGGCCGCCAAATTAATGTTTAGAAATCTGAAGATTTTTCTAAGTTTGTGATTCACGTAAGGAGAGAAAAAGAGGGCTACCAAGAAAAGGTTGGGAGATCGTCGCCCATATGACATCCAACTTGAGGATGGAATACGTGCAGAAGATCTTGGGATCGTCCACTCGAGATTGCAAGGAATTACTTGACTTCTTTCCGCCGCAGGTATAATTCGTGAACCCTAGTTTCTGCCTATGAAGGGTTAGAACACGTATTAAATTTGTTTAACTTTCTATCGATCAATACGCATACCAAAGTAAGGGTCCTGGGAATCCCCAGTTCCATCAATTAGTATCAGAGCCACTTTGGATCTGTGTATTGATTGATACATCCATGTTGTCCAATAAAACCTGTGCTGTGTAATAGTCGGTAGATGTAGATTTGTTCTAACTCGATTTTACAGGCATCTTAGATCCAACTATTATGGTCAAGTGCATGTTTTTGATTGTGTTGTTTAAACCACGGACATATCGTGGATGTTGTTGTTGCTGTGGATGTAATTAAAATCACGAGGGTTGATCTTGCTTAGTATTTGAAATTTTCAATCTAGATTATGTGTGAACTCTTTCGGGAGGCATAGGGTTGATGTAATTTTAATTATTTTTGATCAATCGTGATGGCGGTGGTGGCTGTTTCTGATAATTGAGGAAGGAGCAGAAAAGATGACCATAATAGTTGTATATTTTTCTCTTATTTGTTGTCATTTTGTGTTTTCTGATTATGCATATTTATTATTGTGTGGATTTTTTTGAAAAACTAGGTCTACATTAATAATGGACAACATGGACATAATATCAACTAGTAGAAAAACCTTTATTGTTAAATAACTAAATGGGAGAGGATATTTATATAGTATAAATTCTATGGTCTCCATTACTGGGTTATAGGTGATGTAATTATACTTGCGCGTTGGCTTTAGTGCCTTCCTTCATATCGGATGAGTATAATTATGGATCACCAGTAAAAACTTCCTTAGGGATAATTGTAGAAAGTTACCTAGTATGTGTTCACTTCCCCATCTGAAGGAACTCATTATAAGGTAATGGACTTAGTATTAAGTAATGGTATACACTTAGATATAAGTAATGATATCCTCCCCATCGGAGTCACTGCTATTATTTGTATGACCAGAGCAAGACCAATATATTAATTTTATTTGTCATAAAGTTATGTTGACATGATAGTAAAATTAATAAGAAAAACCTACAAGAACAAAGTTGAATTTGTATACGTCCACACTATTGTGACATGCTAAATTCATGGTGTTCAAGGTGTTGGTGAATTTGTTATTATTATTTTGAGGGAATCAATATTTAATTAATTCAAAAAGTTTTTTTTGCCCTACATAATTTTATTTATGTGATTCTCAAGATTTCAAAAATGGGTTCTTTCAGTCTACTTATGGTGATTCTTAAAGAAAACAGATTTACTGGACCTAATTATATTGACTGAAAACGTAATATGGACATTCTTCTGACTGCTGAGGAGTACAAATATATACTTGTTGAGGAATGCCCATCTAAGCCTGATGCTAACTCTGATAAAGAGGTCAAAGAGGCTTATAAGAAGTGGAAAAATGCAGATAAGATGGCGCGGTGTTACATTCTGGCATCTATGTCAAATGTACTGCAACATCAGCATCAGGCCATGGCCACAGCTTATGACATGATGTATAACCTCAAGGAACTCTTCGGACATCAGAGTAGATTGACTAGGCAGTTTGCTATGAAATGTTTGATGAACACAAAAATGGCTAAGGGTACACCAGTAAGGGATCATGTTCTCAAGATGATGGATCATCTGAATGAGATGGAGATCCTTGGAGCTGAAATCGATAGGGAATCTCAGGTCGATATCATTCTCGGGACTCTGCCTAAAAGTTTTGACAATTTCTGCCTTAATTACAACATGAACAAAAGGTTGTATAGTTTGGCAGAACTTGCAAAAGAGCTACAGGATGTTGAATCTCTCTTTAGACAGAGTGGTCATATTTTGTTTCTAAAAATACTTTTACTTCTTAGACAAAAGGCGGTAAGAATGAAGAATAACATTCAGAAATAGGCACAAACTTAGCAAAAAAGGGCATGGGACCTCAAGGCGTGGTGAAAAAGTCGAAAGACAAATGTTTCAGGTGCAAAGGGTCAGGACATTGGAAGACTGATTGTCCACTTCCCAAACAAGGGAACAAAGAAGGTATATCTTATTTACTAGTAGTTGAAATATGTTTAGCGGTGTTATCTACCGGCACCTGATATGTAGATACAGGAGCCACTAATCATGTCTGCAATATATTACAGGGGTTCCAGGAAACTAGACGGCTCAGTAATAGAGAGATATGCTTATTCATGGATGATGCTACAAAAGTAGCGATCGTTGCATTAGGAGATGTTACTTTATCTTTTGGTAGAAATAAGTCTTTGACATTGAAAGATTGTCTTTATGCACCTTCACTTAGAAGGAATTTAGTTTCTGTTTCTATGTTAGTTAAGGATGGACATTCAGTTTATTTTAATGACAATATTGTTATTAGAAAGAATAAATATTTTATCTGTTCTGGTGCATTGGTTGATAATCTTTATGTTATTAATCCTATTTCGCCCACAATGCAACTTATGGAAATGAATAATATGTCATCTAACTTAAATAAGAGAAAATAACCTTCTTGTATGAACCAAACATATCTTTGGCACTTGCGATTGGGCATATTAACCTAAGAAGGATTCAAAGACTGGTTGAAGATGGACCTTTGAGTTCATTGGAAGTGGATGCACTACCAGTCTGTGAATCCTGCTTGGAAGGTAAAATAACCAAAAGGCCTTTTATGGCAAAGGGATATAGGGCCAAAAATGTGTTGGAATTGGTTCATTCTGATTTGTGTGGACCCATGACTATCCAAGCTAGAGGTGGCTTGAATATTTTGTCACATTTATTGACGATTATGCAAGGTATGGATACATTTATTTGATGTGCCGTAAGTCTGAGTGCTTAAAGAAATTCAAAGAGTACAAGGCTGAAACAGAGAAACATCATAGAAAATGTATCAAGTCATTACGATCAGATCGTGGTGGCGAGTACCTCTTTGGAGAGTTTAGGGATTATTTAGCAGAGGCTGGAATTCTATCCCAATTGACTGCACCTGGAATGCCCCAGCAGAATGGTATAGCCGAAAGAAGGAATAGAACTCTTATGGAGATGGTTAGATCAATGATGAGTTATTCAGATTTACCAGATTCATTTTGGAGATACGCCTTAGAGACTACAGCTTATATTTTGAACTTGGTTCCTTCTAAGTCAGTACCTCTTACTCCCATAGAGCTGTGGATTGGGCGTAAGCCTAGTATTAGTCCAGCACATGTACTGAATAGGAAAGCAGATAAGTTGGAATCTCATGCAGAAGTACGCTTGTTTGTAGGCTATCCAAGAGGAATGAAAGGAGGTTTATTTTATAGTCCTAAGGATCAGAAGGTCATTGTTAGCACCAATGCCCGATTCTTAGAGAAAGACTATGTGATGAACCATAAACCCACATGTAGAGTTGTTCTAGAAGAACTGAGAGGTAAGACACCAAGTACTTCAGTACCAACAGTACAAGAGGATGAACCACAAATAACTGCACAATGTGTCACAAATGTTACACCACAACCGATAGTGCCTCGTCGTAGTGGGAGGGTTATGATACAACCTGATAGATATATGTTCTTGGGAGAGTCTGTCATGCTCCAGAACCAGAATACTGGAGAGCGGGGGTGCACATAGCCAGCTACGTATATTGAAATAGAATACATCTCAACTATACGGTCACGGCTGTCTAGATATGAGGGTTTACTACAAGCCAACGGTCTCTTATGGTCAAGCCTATTGTCTCAATCGTAAGCAAGTAATATGATCACAAGATGTTTGACCACCAAATATACAATAAAAGGCGTCCCAAATATTACATATCAGCTGATCATAAAGCTAGTCGTACATGATCAACCCTAGGATTTGTCACTCATGTTTACAGCCCGTAGGCAGACAGTAAGTAAAGTGCATCGAGCTAACAGGTGCTCGTCGGCTAAATGCCTCAAAAGAATAACTTTACAATAGAGTGAGCGAAACAAAATAGAAAACCCACTCGTAGCCCGGGTTCCTTCTAGTCGCCACCATCGGGCTGGAGGTTTGGAAGATCCTCGGAAGCTGCTCCGAAATCTGGCCACACAAAACTAGCTGGGTCAAACCCCAGAAAGAGCAAGTGCCACCAAGGAGGCCACGAAATAAGAACAAAAGCCAGCATATCAGAACATAAGAAAAGAAATAGAAGAAGGTACAAGTAAATAAAGAGTGCAACAGGACAATAAACGACTAGTGACGTGGGACCATTCCGGGAGCCAGGTTACAACCCTTAAACCAGATAAGGACCGAGGTTGTAACCATTCGTCTGAATAGCACTCTGTCTCCACCCATTTATTGTTTAATAATAAGTAAAACAGTCAAGTTCAAGAGTAGTCAGGTACTGGTACTAGACAAGACTTAGACAAGGCTGAACTCCTTCCATTCACAAGCGGCCAAGCAATTACTACGGCTTACTACTTAACTAACTAGGTTTACCACAAGCCTTAATTAATAACAAGATGCAAGTGAGAAATTTCCAGTCCCAAGCCCTGCAGACCATCCAGTTATCCTTCCGCGGGTTGAGAGTATGGTTGGGTACATCGCCCCGGAGACGATATACCCTTAGGTGACTTAGAGGGTGCAACACATGACAGTGCGCTGGAAATGTGCTCTACTCGTCGGCAAGCTACAAGTCCAATTAAGAGCGCCCAGATAACGAGATTGCCTGTGACTAGAAATTCTCCATGAACTATAGTTTGATCTAGTCATTAGCCTAATCCATATTTAGTATGAATCCCTGACCGTGGGAACCAGGGAGTCACGTCCTAAACATGATGCAAGATAAGACAAGTGGATTGTACAAGGAAGCAAGCAAGAACACCTACGGTGTCAAGTTGATTATACGAGTCAAGTTAGCCGTCGCAACAGCATCAAGATAAATCATGTCAGGGTACTTGTCAGGAGTGCGCCATGACGGGCCACTATCATGTCAGGTTGGTCATGTCAGGAGTGCACCACTACGGGTCACTGTCGTGTTATGCTAGTTCATTATCATACCATGCCATGTACAATAGTCATTCCAAACATATTAAGTAAAATGGGCAAAAAATATCTAATAAAATATCAATATACAGGGCTATAGAAGAGCCAAGCTTAAAGAAATAAAACCAAAACTCCAAGAGCCAATTGATTGCACAAGGGGTCAGGGGGTTGGATTGTGTAGGGTGTTAGCTGCGCAGGGGTCCAAGTACGCAGGAGTGAGCTGCGCAGAAGTCGGCTTGCGCTGAGTTGGTTGGCGCAGGGGTGGTTGGCGCAGGAAATAGATGACGCAGGGTTGAACTGCGCAGGGATAAAGTGTGCAGGGTCCAAGCATGCCTGTGCAGGGGCAGACTGCACAGGGGTTAGATTGCACAGGGGCCAACTGCGTAGGAGTTAGATTGCATAGGGGCATAGGTGGCATATGAGCGGACTGCGCAGAAGTGAACTGCGCAGGGGTGAAGTGCGCAGGAATGGTTGGTGCATGGGGCTGAGCACAATTCGACAAGGGACAAGCAGCGCGGTCGACGATGCGCTAAAGAGCGCAGGCCGAGAGGGGATGTGCAGTCCAGCACTGCGCTAAAGAGCGCAGGCTGCAGTCTGCTACTCCAGGTCGAGAGGAACTCTTCAAGAACACCAAAGTTCAAATCTTCATATCTTGGTCAAATCAAAACCAAATCTAGATTTTCAAAGGTCTAACTTGAGTAAAATTGAATTCTCTTCCACATAAAAGCATCAAAACCCACAAAAATCCAACCAAAATAGATCAAAACCATGTAAATCCAAAAATAGTTAAAACCTAGATCTAGAACAATGGAGACTCCAAATCACAAAATGTCAAGTTCTAATGTTCATCTCCATGGCCTAATCTAGCTAATGAACAAATAAAATGGGGTTCTCATGTGGTGGCAAGGTGCACTTGCCTATGGGTGATGCTGTTGTGTAGAGGAAGAAGAAGAAGAATTAATGGAGGAAAGTAATGAAGAGAGAGAGTGTTAGGTGGGGATAATAAAGAGGGTGGGTTATGGTGGAATGAGGGTTGAACATAGGCTAAGGTGTTCCAATGCATGTTAAACCAAATCAAACCAAATCAAACCAATTCTCCTTCACAAAATAAACCAAGCCAGGTAAAACCCAATTACGAGAACCAAAATCTGCAAGTCAAGCCAATTACAAGTACATGCCAAAATTCGAGAAAATAAATACAGGTCTGAAATACATACAAGCTTGACAAAATACGTATTCAGAATATGGGTGTTACAACTCTACCAACCTTAAAAGAATTCCATCCTCGAAATTTAATTAAGAGGCTAGAGAGACAAGGACAAGCTATATCAATCACAGGCAAGCTATAACCAGGCAAGCAATCAGACAATCATACATGCAAGCAAGGGATGGAAAACATAAGGCATAAGAAAGACATTATACCTTACGAGTCAAACAGGTAGGGATATCGCGATCGGATATCGTCCTCACGCTCCCACGTTGACTCACCTAGAGAGTGATGACCCCAGACAACATGGACTAAACTAATAGTCTTATTCTTGAGTATTTTCTCTCTCCGGTCCAATATAGACATGGGCCTCTCCTCATACGAAAGGTTGGTACCAACAACCAATTCCGAATAGTCTAGGATATGGCTCGGGTCCGGGATATACCGTCGTAATTGGGACATATGGAATACATCATGCACCTCACTTAACGACGGCGGAAGAGCAAGACGATAGGATACATCTCCTACTCGCTCCAGGATATCGAACGGCCCTATATACCTAGGACTATGCTTTCCCCGTACGCCAAAATAAATGACGTCGCGGTTAGGCGAGATCCTAAGGAATATATGATCATCGATAGCAAACTCCAAGGGACGTCGATGAGCATCGGCCCAATGCCGCTAGCGATCTTGGGCAACTCGAAGACGATCTCTGATCCTTCTGACC
Source organism: Iris pallida (assembly GCA_029216955.1). Classification (NCBI taxonomy): domain Eukaryota; kingdom Viridiplantae; phylum Streptophyta; class Magnoliopsida; order Asparagales; family Iridaceae; genus Iris; species Iris pallida. The sequence goes on along the minus strand of JANAVB010020579.1, from coordinate 32,483 downwards.
ACTTCAACTGTCTGGGCAATCATCTCTGGACGAAGCATCTGCCTCTCTTCGACATCATCCCATGCAAGCGGGGATCTGTACTTCTTACCATACAGAGCCTCGAAAGGAGCCATCTGGATACTGGCCTGGAAACTATTATTGTACGAGAATTCCACAAGATGCAGGTGATCTTCCCACGAATCACCGAAGTCGAGCGTACAAGATCTCAGCATGTCTTCAAGAGTCTGGATAGTGCGCTCTGACTGGCCATCTGTCTACGGATGATATGCCGAACTGAACTGGAGACGAGTTTACAAACTCTCTTGCAAGCTACGCCAAAAGTGCGATGTAAACCTTGAATCTCGGTCCGAGGTGATACTGACGGGCACACCGTGAAGCCTGACAATCTGCCTGAGGTACATCTCTGCCAACTGAGCCGTTGACTGCCCAACTCTAAATAGAAGAAAATGAGCCACCTTCGTGAGCCGGTCAACAATAACCCAAATAGCATCTCGACCAGCTGGGGATCTAGGCAATCCAGTCACAAAATCCATGGTCACATGCTCCCACTTCCATTCTGGAATCGGTAAGGGCTGAAGAAGTCCAGCGGGCCTCTGATGTTCAGCTTTAACCTGCTGGCAAACCAAACACCGAGAGATAAACCGGGCTATCTCCCTCTTCATGCCATTCCACCAGAAGTGCTGACGGATATCACGGTACATCTTCGTGCCACCGGGATGAATAGAATACTGCGAACTGTGAGCTTCTGCCATGACTTCCTGTCTGATATCTCTACTGGGTACACAAAGACGAGAGCCATATCGAAGTATACCATCTTCATGAATGCACAACTCTGGCCTTTTTCCTGCCTCACACTCTGCTCTGAGCCGCTGAAACTTAGAATCTGTAGACTGCGCCATCCGGATCCTCTCAACTATGCTGGACTGAACCTGTAGACCGGCCATCAAGGTCACACTGGCAGGAAGAACCGCTTCAATTCCCATCATCTGAAGATCTGCCAATAACTCTGGTTGCGCCGTTAGGAAATAAACTCCGGCTCTCCGGCTCAACGCATCTGCTACAACGTTGGCCATCCCTGGGTGATACTGCAAATACACATCGTAGTCCACCAATAGCTCAAGCCATCTTCTCTGCCGCATATTAAGGTCCTTCTGGGTGAAAACATACTTCAGGCTCTTGTGATCAGTAAATATCTCCACTCTATCTCCGTACAAGTATTACCTCCACAACTTAAGTGCAAACACTACTGCTGCTAGCTCCAAGTCGTGGGTCGGGTAACTCTTCTCATGGTCACGAAGTTGGCGTGATGCATAAGATATTACCTTCCCATGCTGCATCAAGACACATCCCAATCCTCTGTCTGAAGCGTCGTAATAAACTGTGAATCCTCCGGTCCCATCTGGAAGTGTGAGAATGGAAGCCGTTATCAATCCTCGCTTCAACTTCTCAAATGATTCCTGACACTCTGCTGTCCAAACAAATGGCACATCCTTACGAGTCAACTGGGTCATCGGCGCTGAAATCCTTGCAAAATCTGAAATGAATCGCCGGTAGTAGCCGGCCAATCCAAGGAAGCTGCGAACCTCTACTACTGAACTAGGTGCTGGCCATGACTCGATAGCCATAATCTTCTGGGGATCCACTTCCACTCCTCCTCGAGTAATGATGTGACCCAAGTACGAAATGCGATCGAGCCTGAACTCATATTTACTGAACTTGGCGTACAACTGGTGCTCCCTAAGCGTCTGAAGGACGATTCTGAGATGCTGCTCATGCTCTGCTTCGCTCTTGCTGTAGACCAAGATATCATCTAGAAATACGATCACAAACTGATCCAGGTAAGGCATAAAAATGCGATTCATGAGGTCCATGAATACTGCTGGCGCATTGGTTGCTCCAAAGGGCATAACAAGGAACTCCCAATGTCCATACCTCGATCTAAACGCTGTCTTCGGGATGTCCTGCTCTCTGACTCTGATCTGGTGGTATCCTGACCGCAAGTCTATCTTCAAGAACACTGAAGCCCCTTTAAGTTTATCAAACAAGTCATCTATCCTCGGGAGAGGGTATCTGTTCTTGATTGTCACTGTGTTCAAGGTACGATAATCTACACATAACCTGGATATACCATCCTTCTTTTTCAGAAGAAGCATCGGGGCTCCCCAAGACGATCCACTTGCACGAATGAATCCCTTGGTCCTGAGTTCTTCAATCATCTTGTACAAAATCTCCAACTCTGAAGGTGCCATCCTGTAGACTCGCTCTGATACTGGTGCTGTCCCGGGGATTAAGTCTATAGTGAACTCGATCTCCCGCTCTGGCGGCATCCCTGGAAGCTCCTCTGGAAAGACATCTGGAAACTCTTTAACTATCCTGGGCAACTGCACTGCTGCTACTGCCATCCGCAATACTGGAGAAGATGGCTCCACCGCGCCTCTGGAAAAGGAAAACTCTGGCTCGTCTGGAATGCTGAAAACAACTCTGCCAACATGGCAGTCTATCCTACCATACTGGTTCCTTAACCAATCCATGCCTAGGACTACATCATAGTCTGCCATAGGGAATTCTATGAATCTAGCGGGGAACTCTCTACCGCTAACTACGATCCGACACGAAGAAAACACTCGATCTACTCCCATAAGACCATTACCAGTAAGTATATTGAGCCTCACTAATAATGACTCGGGCTCCAATCCTATCCGTGTCGCGAATCGTGCAAACATGAATGAATACGATGCACCAGAATCAAATAATACTGATGCTGGAAAGGAATTGACGAGAATAGTACCTGCCACTACCTCACCTAGTGCAACTTCTTCTTCCATAGCCATCATCATGGCCTGACCTCTAGCTGCGGGTCCCCTCTGCTGGAAACCTCTTTGCCTGCTCTGTACTAGAGCCTTGGCACACTGCTGCTCGAATGTCGGGGCCTGAGGCAACAATGGCCTTGGGTACTGCTGCTGCTGCATGGGTACTGGTCCCCTAACCGATGGACTGGTTTGGTTGGAAGAGGATGAACTACCCCTATTCGGGCAGGCTCCTATCTTATGATTTGTCGCTCCACAAGCTAGGCACAATCCTTGTGCCCTACGACAATCTGCCACTATATGGCCTGGCTTTCCGCAATGAGAGCATCCCATCGCGGAAGTCTGCTTCTGCTTCTGCTGCTGTGGGTACATCGAGGTTGAATGCTGAACCGACGTTACTGAGGCCGCCCACCTCGGAGTTCCAATGGTCAAACTTCTAGCTGCTGGGCTGGAGCTGATGATTTGTACATCTGACTGTGGGACCACTTCCTGCCTTCGGTCCTATCCACGATCCGCTGGAAGGTGTACTCATGCCTCCTAGCTGCCCTCAATACTGCATCGAACGTCTGGTGCTCGAACTGCTCGACTGCCAACAAGATCTCCAAATGCAGTCCCTGCTGGAACCGCTGAGCCCTATTAAACTCGGTCGCCACCAAGGTGGGGGCAAACCTACTGAGCCTAGAAAACTCAGATACATAACTGTCGACTGTTCTCCCTCCTTGCTTCAGGTTGGTAAATCTGGTCTGCAGGTCATACCGAGCCACAGCATCGAAATACTTCGTCTGGAATCTCTCTCTAAATACTGCCCAAGCAATGGGTGCCACTAATTCCATGGCTTGCGCAGCCCACCAACTGCGAGCTAAGTCCAACAACTGCAGGCGTACCACCGCCACCTTCTCATTCTCAGGTATCCTAGCTGCTTCCAGAATCACCTCGGTATCCTAAAGCTAAGCGTCCGCGGCAATCGCATCTTCACTGTCGTCAAAGAAGGGAGGGTTCAGGCGCTTGAAGCTGTTGGCCACGCTGTTCCCTGGATGACCGCCTCTGGTCAAAGCATCTGCCACAGTCTGGTGCAAGACGTCTCTTCTACGATCCTGAGAAGCTATCAAGGTCCTGATGAGACCTACCAAGGTGCCATCATCAAGTTCCACAAGCTGGACGGGCCGAACTGTGGGTTCTCCTCCAGTAGGTATAACTCTGGAGGCTACTCCGGAGTGCTGGGCTTGATCTCCAGGTTGCTACTGGTCCACGGGAGGTGCTCCTCTTTGCGGATCGGCAGGGTCAGGTACAGTGTCGTTGAGGAAGACGACACAGGAAAACAATAAGGAAGGACCAGGACAGATCAACAATACAAGCATGTAATCAGGGCAAGAATTCCAGGGATTTGAAAATACGGGCGGAGATCAAGGGCCAATACTGATTGAGACATCTATTCGGTAAACCCTCATATTTCTTGATTGACAAGACCTGCATGGGCCACCACTTAAACCATGTCACGCCCCAGAACCAGAATACTGGAGAGCGGGGGCGCACATAGCCAGCTACGTATATTGAAATAGAATACATCTCAACTATACGGTCACGGCTGTCTTGATATGAGGGTTTACTACAAGCCAACGGTCTCTTATGGTCAAGCCTATTGTCTCAATCGCAAGCAAGTAATATGATCACAAGATGTTTGACCACCAAATATACAATAAAAGGCATCCCAAATATTACATATCAGCTGATCATAAAGCTAGTCGTACAAAATACTGGGACTAGCAAGAGTTAAGTCATACATGATCAACCCTAGGATTTGTCAATCATGTTTACAGCCCGTAGGCAGACAGTAAGTAAAGTGCATCAAGCTAACAGGTGCTCGCCGGCTAAACGCCTCAAAAGAATAACTTTACAATAGAGTGAGCGAAACAGAATAGAAAGCCCACTCGTAGCCCGGGTTCCTTCTAGTCGCCACCATCGGGCTGGAGGTTTAGAAGATCCTCGGGAGCTGCTCCGAAATTTGGCCATACAAAACCAGCTGGATCAAACCCCAGAAAGAGCAAGTGCCACAAAGGAGGCCACGAAATAAGAACAAAAGCCAGCATATCAGAACATAAGAAAAGAAATGGAAGAAGGTATAAGTAAATAAAGAGTGCAACAGGACAATAAACGACTAGTAACGTGGGACCATTCTGGGAGCCAGGTTACAACCCTTAAACCAGAAAGGACCGAGGTTGTAACCATTCGCCTGAATAGCACTCTGTCTCCGCCCATTTATTGTTTAATAATAAGTAAAATAGTCAAGTTCAAGAGTAGTCAGGTACGGGTACTAGACAAGACTTAGACAAGGCTGGACTCCTTCCATTCACAAGCGGCCAAGCAATTACTATGGCTTACTACTTAACTAACTAGGGTTACCACAAGCCTTAATTACTAACAAGATGCAAGTAAGAAATTCTCAGTCCCAAGCCCTGCAGACCATCCAGTTATCCTTCCGCGGGTTGAGAGTATGGTTGGGTACATCGCCCCGGAGACGATATACCCTTAGGTGACTTAGAAGGTGCAACACATGACAGTGCGCTGGAAATGTGCTCTACTCGTCGGCAAGCTACAAGTCCAAATAAGAGCGCCCAGATAACGAGATTGCCTGTGACTGGAAATTCTTCATGAACTATAGTTTGATCTAGTCATTAGCCTAATCCATATTCAGTATGAATCCCTGACCGTGGGAACCAGGGAGTCACGTCCTAGACATGATACAAGACAAGACAAGTGGATTGCACAAGCAAGCAAGCAGGAACACCCACGGTATCAAGTTGATTATACGAGTCAAGTTAGCCGTCGCAACAACATCAAGATAAATTATGTCAGGGTACTTGTCAGGAGTGCGCCACGACGGTCCACTATCATATCAGGTTGGTCATGTCTGGAGTGCACCACTACGGGTCACTGTCGTGTTATGCTAGTTCATTGTCATACCATGCCATGTACAATAGTCATTCCAAACATATTAAGTAAAATGGGCATAAAATATCTAATAAAATATCAATATACAGGGCTATAGAAGAGCCAAGATTAAAGAAATAAAACCAAAACTCCAAGAGCCAATGGATTGCGCAAGGGGTCAGGGGGGTGGATTGCGCAGGGTGTCAGCTGCATAGGGGTCCAAGTACGCAGGAGTGAGCTGTGCAGAAGTCGGCTTGCGCTGAGTTGGTTGGCGCAGGGATGGTTGGCGCAGGGTTGAACTGCGCAGGGATGAAGTACGCAGGGTCCAAGCGTGCAGGGTTAGATTGTGCGGGAAGCCAACTGCGGAGGGGTGAGCTGCGCAGAGGCAGACTGCACAGGGGTTAGATTGTGCAGGGAGCCAACTGCACAGGAGTTAGATTGCACAGGGGCATAGGTGACACATGAGCGGACTGCGCAGGAGTGAAGTGCGCAGGGGTGAAGTGCGCAGGAATGGTTGGCGCATGGGGCTGAGCGCAGTTCGACAAGGGACAAGTAGCGCGGTCGGCGTCGCGCTAAAGAGCGCAGGCCGAGAGGGGATGCGCAGTCCAGCACTGCGCTAAAGAGCGCAAGCTGCAGTCTGCTACTCCAGGCCGAGAGGAACTCTTCAAGAACACCAAAGTTCAAATCTGTATATCTTGGTCAAATCAAAACCAAATCTAGCTTTTCAATGGTCTAACTTGAGTAAAATTGAATTCTCTTCCACATAGAAGCATCAAAACTCACAAAAATCCAACCAAAATATATCAAAGCCATGTAAATCCAAAAATAGTTAAAACCTAGATCTAGAACAATGGAGACTCCAAATCACAAAATGTCAAGTTCTAATGTTCATCTTAATGGCCTAATATAGCTAATGAACAAATAAAATGGGGTTCTCATGTGGTGGCAAGGTGCACTTGTCTATGGGTGATGGTGTTGTGTAGAGGAGGAAGAAGAAGAATTAATGGAGGAAAGTAATGAAGAGAGAGTGTGTTAGGTGGGGATAATAAAGAGGGTAGGTTGTGGTGGAATGAGGGTTGAACATAGGCTAAGGTGTTCCAATGCATGTTAAACCAAACCAAACCAAATCAAACCAATTCTCCTTCACAAAATAAACCAAGCCAGGTAAAACCCAATTACGAGAACCAAAATCTGCAAGTCAAGCCAATTACAAGTACATGCCAAAATCTGAGAAAATAAATACAGGTCTGAAATACATGCAAGCTTGACAAAATATGTATTCAGAATATGGGTGTTATAGAGTCGTCAGACTTCGTCTCTAAGGAATAAGATTATGATCGTTGTACCTACAATAAAACACTCCAAGATAATGATACAGTGTCTTGGCAAAAAGTAATGATATCTGAAATGAAATCTATGGATTCTAATCAGGTCTAGAGCTTGTAGAACCACCCGTTGGTGTAAAAGCCATTGGATGCAAGTGAGTCTATAAGAGAAAAAGAGGATCAGATGGTAAGTTTGAAACTTTAAAGCTCGACTTGTAGCAAAAGGTTTTACTCAAAGAGAGGGTATCGATTATGAGAAAACCTTTTCTCCAGTAGCCATGCTTAAGTCTATCCAGATTCTTTTATCTATTGCAGTTCATCTCGATTATGAGATTTGGCAAATGGATGTCAAGATAGCTTTCCTTAATAGAAGTCTTGAAGAAGACATCTATTTGAAGCAACCAGACGGGTTCATTGAAAAGGGCCAAGAGCATCTTGTTTGTAAGCTTAAGAAGTCCATTTATGGACTTAAGCAAGCTTCCAGATCTTGGAACATATGTTTTGATCAGGTGATAAAATTCTATAGATTTAATCAATGTCAGGATGAATCATGTGTATACAGAAAGTGTGACGGAAACTTGGTGGTGTTCCGAGCATTTTATGTGGATGACATCCTGCTCATTGGAAACAATGTGAAGGTGTTATCTGATGTAAGAGTATGGTTATCCAAACAGTTTGATATGAAAGACTTGGAAGAAGTAGATCACATCCTTGGGATTAAAGTTCTACGAGATCACAAGAAAAGGATGTTGGGCTTATCCCAACCTTACTATATCGATATTGTACTAACTCGTTTTAGTATGCAAAATTCTAATAAAGGTTTCTTACCTTTTAGACATGGAATTGCTCTATCAAAGGACCAGTATCCGAGGACACCTAAAGAGATAATGAACATGAAGGCAGTTCCTTATGCTTCAGCAGTAGGAAGCTTAATGTATGTAATGCTATGTACGAGACCATACATCTAATTTATCGTAGGCATGGTCAGCAGATATCAGTCTAACCCAGGACAAGAGCACTGGACTGCCATAAAGCATATTTTGAACTACCTTAAAAGGACTAAAGAGTATATGCTAGTTTACCAGGAAGATAGTTTAGTTCCCTTGGGGTATACAGACTCTGATTTTCAGTCAGATAGGGATTCCAGAAAATCTACCTCAAGTTATGTGTTTACTTTGGAAGGTGGAGCCATTGTGTGGAGGAGTATCAAGCAAAAATGTATTGTTGATTCCACCATAGACGCCGAGTATGTGGTAGCCTCTGAGGCAGCCAAAGAAGCGGTTTGGCTCAGAAATTTTCTATTAGACTTGGATGTGGTACCTAGTTTGCCTAAGTCTATTACACTTTATTATGATAATAGTGGTGCAGTTGCAAACTCGAAGGAACCACGAGCCCATAATACAGGTAAACACATTGAGCGCAAGTACCACATGATACAAAATTTCGTAAAGAAAGAAAAAGTTGCTATGATCAAGATAGCATCAGCTGATAACCCAGTTGATCCCTTTACAAAGAGCTTACCAGCTAAGGCTTTTGATAGTCATGTTGAGGGAATGGGAGTCAGATGTGTGGCAGCATGGCTTTAAGTATAAGTGGGAGATTTGTAACAGTATACTGAAAAGCAATGCTTCGAGTATAAGTGGGAGATTGTTAGGGTTGTATACTAAAAGCATCACTTTTGTAGTAACCTTATTTCCTTAAATTTTGAATGAGAATCATATGGGCAAATGTTTGCATATTATATTTGTTCCAAGTGTTAATGCAAATGTCTGATATTCTATATTGTAGATAATATGGTGTGTGGTGTCACACAGAATATCATATTATCAGTTCCCTATGGAGTATATAAATAGTTCACAACCAAGATGGACTTAGACAATCTATTGGAAAGGTTGTAGTATAATCTGGTATTAGTCTATCTTGACTATATGTTTATACTAGTACACTTTGTGTGTATTGAACAAGACCACTTGAGGTTGTTCTCTTTGTACTGACTACATAAGAGAACAAACACCTCTATTATTATGGATGCTTGTGCTCTTAATTCGGATATAATAATAGCCATGTATATGCAGTGTGTATTACTTTGACTCATGAAAGAGTGAGATTCATTATGGATCAACAACCTCTATGAATTGGTTAATGACATTGTATGTATAATGGGCTGTTGATTATAAATGGAATCCATGTCCCGATACATCGAGTTGATGATGTCCCCTTAAGGAGCTCATAAAGATTGTCATGTAAACCCTGCAGGTGGATTATATCCGACATGACAAATAAAATTGAGCGGTACTACTTAAGGATAAAAGATGTCGAATCAATATAGTTGTCAGTAACTTAATTTGATCGACGAACATACGATATCTTAACATGGGAGCCAAATGAGCATATAATAAAAGGAGCCCACAAATATAATTTAGGATTAGGAAGGTAGTACAACAATAGCTTATTAGTGGACCGAGCTATTGTTAATAGGCCTGGATTGTGTGTTCGGGCTGAACACAGGATATCCAGATCTGTTAGGAGGCCTAACCATAATTTCTCCTCATGGTCCCTGCCGTAGCCTATATGTATCCTCTATTATCTGGCAGCCAAATTACTGATAAAAAATTTAAAGCTTTCTATAAATTCGTGATTCACGTAAGGAGAGAAAGAGAGGGCTGCCAATGAGAAGAAAAGGTTTGGAGATCGTTGCCCACACGACGTCCAACTCGAGGAAGGAATACGTGCACAAGATCTTGGGGTCGTCCGTACAAAATTGCCAGGAATTACATGTCTTCTTTCTGCCGTAGGTATAATTTGTGAACCATAGTTTTCGCCTATGAAGGGTTAGAACACGTATTAAATATGTTTAACTTTCTATCGATCAATACGTACACCAAAGTAAGGGTCATATGAATCCCCAGTTCCATCACTGGCGACTGCGTGTGGTGGGTTCGAGGAGAAAGGTACGATGGTAGGTAAAGTCGGAGGATGTCAAAAAGATGGGTCCGCTGCGGAGATGTGGACGGATCTGTGCTTGGCTCTGCGCCACGCACAGAAGCAAAAGTCGAGCACATGCACGACGGTGGCACAAGGGCAACACAGTAGTACGGCCAGGTTTGTGGTGGTCGTGTTTATGGTGGTGTTGATGATTATGGGCGGTCGGTCACGGTGGATGGCCGAACATGGGAGTATAGAAAAATACGACGGTAGCGAGATGGCGATGATGGTTGTATAGTGGTAGCAGCGGTGGCTGTGGTTGTTGACGTGGTGGTGCTGGTGGTGGTGTTTAAAAGAGTGGCCAGGGTGATTTGGTGTGGCCGAAGTTGGCCAGAGGCGGGAGGTTGGGGCTATTTTTGTGTGACACGACGGTATCGAGAAGAGGCAGGAGAGAAGGACGGTGCTGGTAGAGCCGACATTGATAGATATGTGGTGGCAGAAAAAGGGCAACCGTCGGTGGCTGGAAAAATTTAGGGTTATGGTTAGGTCTCTGATTTGGGATTGGACGTTCGTGTCGAGGTTTGTCCGACACGGGATCATGGATTGTATCCGTGTCCGGGGTTGTTCGAAGTGGGTAAGGACTGTAAATATGCAAAGATAAAATAGTGGAATGATTGGAGGACATGGATACGATGCACGACACATGTGGTTGATGGTGGATGGCTGTTTGGTTGTTATTGGATGTCGTGGAGTTATGAAGTTAAGGAAATAAATGGAGGACCTCCCTATATATAGGTGGATATTCACATATAGATTAGGATTAGAATTTCCAATAGATAAGTTCCCCTTTTAGTTTAAATCAAATAAATTATTTTAAAACAATTTTAACCTAATCGAAATCCTTATAGGGATTACAAATAATAATTTAAACTAGTACTCAACATTATCAAATAATTTAAATCATATTTGATATTTATCAACGTAATTTTAAATAAATTCAAATATAGCCAAATAACTGATTATCATTAAAATAATACTCGATGTCATCAAATAATATAAATTATATAAATTTAAATCTTTTTCAAATATTAGTCATCATATCTAAATATAACATCAAAATAAATTTAAACTATATTTTTATAAATCTAAATATTTATTTAAAAAATAGATGGACAAACCTTTTTATTATTGAAAAGTACTTATGACTTCCAAAAATCCTTTTTGAAACCAAATTTAATAAAAATAAAAAATAATGACCAAACATCTTTCATAATTCTAATAATTTAATTTAATAAAATATTTTTTATTAAAATAAATTATCAATGTCAAAATATATAATTTAAAACTAATTTTTGATAAAAGAATAAAATATTATCCATAAAGTTTTGCCGAAAAGAATTACCTTCAAATACATAATAATAACAAAAGATAATTTTTTTTAAAAATTTGGGAAGAGGGGTTACATAACGGGTTGTAGGAGGAGGAAGACCGAGGACGTTTAGCGTGAGCCATTTGGAAGGGATGGTGAGGAGAGTGCTAATGGAGAGCAGAAATATATGAGATGGGTGTGGAACGTTTAGGGAAGTGGAAGAGATGAGGGAGGTTTTGGGAAGTGTTAAAAAACGTACAGGGAAAGGGAATAGTTGGGTTGGAAATAATGAGGAGTGTTTAAGAGAGAGAGTTGAATAAAGTGAAAGGATGGATTGGAAAGGGAGAGTTGAAAAAGATGATTTGAATGATGGGTGGAATTTATGAGAAGTAAAGAGGATTGTATAGGACGTACAAATGATGAGATGGTATTTATGAGGGGATATGGAAGGATGGAAGGGAAAAAGATATGGAGTTGATGAATATGATTTGAAAAGATAGGATAGGAATTAATGGAGTAGATTTTATGGAGCCCATGAAAATGTAGAGTTAGGCGACTGTGAGCATAGTGTACGCAGTTCGGTATACCGATGATATGCCATTGTGTACCGCGGTGTACCTTTAACAGAGATTTCAACTTGTTGGTTCAAAGTGTTGAATGCGTAATTCTTGATAGAGGAAGACGAAACGATCCTCGTGTAGAGGTTTAGTGAAGATGTCAGCGAGTTGGTAGGTAGTGTCAATAAACTCAAGATGGATGTCCCCATTTTGTTGGTAGTATCTTAAGAAGTGATGTCGAATCTCAATGTGTTTGGTGCATGATTGGCAAATAAGATTTTTAATGGGATTAATGGAGCTAGTATTATCACATTTAATGGATATGCCTCGTAAAAAAATGCCGTAGTCAATAAGTATTTCTGTTATCCAATGGATTTGTGCACAAAAACATCAAGCCGTAATGTATTCGGCCTCAGTTATGGAATGGGCATCTCAATTTTGTTTCTTACTAAACCATGACACCAAAGATTTTCCAATGAATTGGCATGTGCCGCTAGAACTTTTTTGATCAATCTTGCATCCGACAAAATTTGCATCCGAGTAGACAATAAACTCAAAGGATGGTGATTTGGGATACCAAAGTCCCATGTTAATGGTACTTTTGAGATGCCAAAAAATACGCATGACGGCACTTAAGTATGATTTTTTAGGATTTGCTTGGTATCGTGCACATAAGCAAACATTAAACATGATGTCGGAGCGACTAACAGTTAAATAGAGTAAGCTACCGGTCACACCTCGATACTTACGAATGTCGACTGAGACACCATTTTCATCTTGATCAAGATTAGCTGTAGTGGCCATAGGAGTTCTCATTGATTTGGAAGTATCTAGTTCAAAGTTCTTAAGAAGGTCCTTGGTGTATTGGCTTGATTGATGAACGTGCCTTGAGGTCCTTGCTTGATTTGTAATCCAAGAAAGAATGATAATTGCCCATCGTGCTCATTTCAAAATCATCCTGTACAACTTTGGCAAACTCTATGCATAGTATTTTGTTAGTAGAACTAAAATTAATGTCATCAACATAAATTTGAACTAAAATATGTAAACCCCCTATTTTTCTATTATATTTTTATATAGTATTTTATGGTTTCTTTTATATTAATAAATAGCTTTATAATAAAACATATGATTTTATATACTAAGTATAGCAAGTAAATGATATTCTCTAATATTTTATTTCAAAATATTTTTACAAAAAAATACGGTTCAAGCCTTATTGAATTTTTTTAGGAATTTTATAATTTTTTTATATAATAATAGGGTATATAAATTTGTTAATGTGTGTATATATATATATATATATATATATATATATATATATATATATATATATATATATATATATATATATAAAAATTATATATATATATATATATATATATAATAGGGTATATAATTTTGTTAATGTGTAAATTTTTTTTTTTTGTTAATGTGTATATATAAATATATATATATATAAAAAAAATAATAAAAAAAAATATAAATATATATATATATATATATATATATATATATATATATATATATATATATATATATATATATATATTTAGATATATATATATATATATATATATATAATATTTTATATAATTTAAATTTATCACGAGATGTTAAAATCTCATGGGTCATGTAACTTTGAAATCCCTGACCCCCAAACAGAGCAAACGCGAGAAAAGAACCCTTTTCTAACCCAAATACCGATCAAATTTGAATCAAATTGATTCAAATAAAATCCCAAGTATATCTATAATAGATTCTCCCTTAGACTCAGATTAGAATCCAACCAATTTCTGAATCTAAGACCGATCAAAAATAGGTTTTAAAATCTAGAATATATATAAACACGAGTACTCGAGTTTTCGGGTAATTATCCACACGCAACCTAGTTTCTTCAACCCCGACCTCGCACAACAACATCTGGAGGAACTCGACATCCCGACACCCTAACCGATCACCTGCACGTAGACGTCGACCGCCGCCCGTCGGGAAGACGCTAAAAAACTGACCCAAAACTGGAGGACTCTGTTTTTTGAAACTGTCCAGGTACCCTACTTTACGAACATTTTCCTTTCAATCAGTTAGATGAAAAATTCTAGTAGTTGTTCCAATGTGTAGCCAACTTACACACCTCCAAGCCCCAATAATTAGAATAGGGAATAATCGAACAGAGCCTGTGCGAAATTGATTCAAAAACCCAGTGGTTAATGTCCAAAAAGAGGACATGGAAGCAGTAAACACCCTGTTTTGGAAGGGTTTTTTTGAACCAAATACTAAGGATTTAAAAAAACCAATTGAAACAGTTTTAGATAACATACGAGATCAAAACCTATTTTGTAGATCATGATTTCATTAAGTATGTGCAAAGTTATTTGATTACAAAAATAAAAAAACGTATTTTTTAAAACTATATTTTTGGAAAAATTTCTCGATACAGCGTGCATCCCGACAAATTGGACGACATGGTCACGAACCGAAAGCAACGAAAGGTGCGTATCGACTTCGCAGACGTGTGGGATTCGACGGAACTCGATTTCGTTGTGTGTGCGCGACAAAATCGAAGCATATCGGTCGAGATACCACGTATCGGCCCCTTTGCAAACTAGTCCATAACTTCGTGCACGTTGGTCATCTCGAGATGAAACATACGACACTAGGACCGTGTCATTTTTTTGGTCCTGTGAGCCAAGTTTTGTTCGATTCTGAGAAGGTCGACCGGAACGCTATCTTGGCAGGCCTGTGACCCGATCCAACGGACGACTTTGTGCATAGCTCACCGAAATCTAACTTTGGACATACGTTGAGTTCGTATCATCAAACCAGACCCGTAGACATATAGTTTGATGACTTTAGAGACCGTAGGTACTGGCACGCTTTTCAAAGCAAAACAGGTCCAACAACGGGTACCGTTTTGACCCAAAATTATGATTTTCCCCTGTGTCCAGAATTGGACATTTTGGTAGGCTTTAGAGATTTTTTTATACCAAAAATGTTTATGATATTTATTTCAGCATTCGGGGACGTTTGCGGGATTTGACTTTTCATTGCTACCGATTCTAACGATCTGAGTACTGGACATTGCTATTTCTGCGCACCACCCTCAGGCAAGATACTTTGCCATTATATTCTATCTTTTATTGCTATTTTATTTCTGCTATTTTTATTATATTCTGTATGTCTCTAACTCTCTGTGCGTCCAAGTCATACTTGGGTGCAAGCGACTATATTAGTCGTTTTACTGTTTTTGTTTCTTATTCTGCATTGACTTAGTAGTAGATGACCACCCCTAAAATAAGGTATTGGTATATCTCATATGGACTTGATACTTACTTAACCATAATTTATGAGTCACATGTAGGACAAGAGCTCGCGTAGTCGGCTGGCCATCGATACGTATGAGACGTACGACGGTTAGGAAGTAACTGCGAATAGATATTACATGATTAGTAGACTTGGCAGTTATTAGAGGTTCATGTATGTTATGGAGATGACATAGAAGTGCATTGGGTGGAGAGAATAGTTATTTGACGTATCGGCCAAGTATGCACTTCCCTTTATTACCGAAAGCTCTGCTAGAGATACGGTCTTGCTTACCCTTTTGTCACGTTCTTTCTGGCCTTTGATGTTCATGGAATGTTATGCTTTGAGTTTCCTGGTGCCCATAGAGGGGCTATACCAAACCCATTATAGCCAGAGTGCCCATAAGTTGAAGGTTTGTTCTTAACTGCATAATCACTATAGAATGGTTAGGCACCCTATTGCATGCATCTTTATTTGTTTCACAGTTTATGTCATGTTGTTCCTTGTATCTTGTTATGTCCCGCTGAGGACCTGGTGAATTCTTCAGGCTTAGATGATCAGGATTTCCTCCAGGAGTACGATTTTGCGCTCGATCCTTCCTTCGTAGAAGATTAGGTCTTGCGTTCCGTGATCTAGTTCATAGTTATGATTGAGACTTTATAGTGGACATCTTATTATTATTTATTTTATTTTATTTTATTTTAGGTGGTCGAACTCCAGTTATCTTAGATTATTTTTGTAGTTGTTTGGTAGTGGATATGTTTCCATACGACTATATTTTTTGACTCATTTATTTTATTCTATATGGACTAGTGTGATCACTTGTGTTTTGTGGATAAGATGTAGTACTCTTTGATTTGGCCTGTGATTTATTATTTCTTATAGCTTATCTATACGTACGAGGATTCCATATATTAGAGTATTCTTTTTATGAATGCAACTGGCATGTTTCGTATGCCTAGTCCTATGTATATTGGGACTGGGGCATTGCATGTTTTTGTGGTGGCCCATGCAGGTCCGAAAATATTGTTGAGTTACATAACTGTGCCAAACAAGCCTGCATTTAGGAGTATGAATAATATCTCATGCATAACTTATTACCTCATTTGACTTCAAACTTCTTCGAACACTCTTTGATTGCTTAAATTGCCTCTTGCTTAAATCTGTTCTAACGTATTCTTACTTTTGTGCCAGCAATATGAACCTTTGAAGCGGACGTGTTTCTACCTTGGCTATCACATCTGGTGATGCAGCCACTCAAGAGGAGAATGTCCCACTAATGACCCCGGTGACCCCGTGCCAGCTAGGACAACAACAGACTACTACAACCCCGTCGACGGTACAACATGAGACCCAAGTACCCCAGTCAGCCAGTATGGGCAGACTACCGTAGTGTCGCAAGTAGAAAATGTACCACCACCACCACCATTCCCTCAGCAGTTTCCACCTCAGTCCGGACCACAAATGCCTCCACCACCGGCTGACGGAAACCCCACTACGCAGTTCACGTATGCCATGATGCAGTCTCAGTGGCATCAGGCTGAGCTGATGAGACAGAGCATGATGGCAGCACTGACTAGACCCCCACCTTCATCCCGACACTCGTACCAGCACTAGCTCTACATCCTTATGAGTGCTCTATCAAAAACTTTATGGAAATAGACCCCAAGCCCTTCATAGGTATCGAAAAACTATTAGAGGTCTCCGCGTGGCTTATCAGCACGGAGAAGCTACTAAAGGCGTCCCAGTTGCCAACAAACTATTAGATGACAGCAGTAGACTTACTTCTAGAAGACAACGCTCATCAGTGGTGGAAGGCGGATGAAAGATGACTTGGTATTGAGCAAACATGAAAGGAGTTTTATGAGAGATTCTTCCCTATCCATGTACGAGACGTCCTCTACGACCAGTTCCTTCATCTAAAGTAGGAAAACATGTTAGTGGACGAGTACAATGCAGAGTTTAGCCGTCTGAGCAGATTCGGTACGATATTGATTTCGACAGAGCGGAAGAGAGCGAAGAGATTCTAAAAGGGACTAGAACCAGAGCTCAAGACATATACTACTACAGAGTCTCGAGTCTCTCATGCAGCTATTCTGGAGGAAGCACTTAGCAGGAGCTCCTTCGCAGGAAGATACATCAGACACCGAGACGCCCCAATCTAGTATTTACACCAGCTAGAGTGACCCAGGACAGACCTATCTGAAGACCCATGGCACAGCTACAACAAATGCCCATACCCTACTAGAAGCCCACCTATAGCTACTATGGAAAGCTGGGACATATCCTGAAGGATTGTTGAACTCGACTTGGACTATACTTAAGATGCAGGTCAGGAAGGCACAAAATAAAAGATTCTCCCGAGCAGCATGCCATAGTTTATGCTTAGCAAACCCCGAGGCCGACAATACCTCCAATACCCCATCCAATTCAACAGGTGCCAAGGCTGATCGCACCAGCAATAGGAGCACCTTGCCTGCCATTACCTCTCCAGCCAATACGGTACCACAGGGCTAGAGCTCAGGGTTCAGGTTAGAATTACGAACATGCCTTCTCGCTAGCAGCGGAGGATGTAGAAGCAGAAGGGGAAGTCATAACAGGTATGTTTCTAGTTACTACGTTTCTTGATATTATGATCTTTGACATAAGAGCCACACCTGCACTAGTTAATCATTAGCTTAGCCATTTACGTCTTGAGTTATTTCCCCTATCTCGAATAATAGATCCATTGACATTGCTTTCTAATTTATGGTAAGTACGAATGATTAGAAAATTTTTCTGATCATACGATGACCTCAGAACTAGTATACTAGCTTTTCTCAAGGAACTGTACTATCGATAGGAGTACTTAATAAAAACATTAATATTTTTTAATGTATTCCTTAACTCTGACCATGACCAAAATTCCCTTCACCCTCCAGATTTGTTATATTCTTCGAATCCAAGGTTATATGAATATTCTCTTCTTGGGATAGGGACACAGGTTACTATATTTTACCTCCATTCATAGGATTGACTGAACTGTTATCTGTTATCTCCTATAGAAATCCTTCTCGTTTTCTTTTATTATATTGGAAAATTGTTCCATGGATTGGTTCGAGGAAACGGTTGACAAATTATATTTATCCTTGTATTATGGAGTCAAAGTTTTTGCAGCTTAAGAAATACTAGCGAGGCAGGAATTTAGATAACGACATTTGGCTACAGATGTTTCTCGGCTTCTACTTGAATCATATCTATGCACGTTTGCCACTTCTCCTTTATTTTCCTACAAATTAAAATTCAAAAAAATATCTCATGGATTTGGCCAAAGATAAGTCTAAGAACCTATATTGACTGGCATGGCAAACACACACTGCAGCCATCTGTTAAATTACGGATTTAAAAGTTTGCATCCAGATGTGTGCTGGAGCGAAAAACTCTGAATGATATGATTCCGGAGGTATATGGTTATCTGATTCTATCTAGACTATATCCTTTCCATCCAGCTTGACTTCATACCGTTCTTGAAACTACTTTGATTATTTCTTATTATCTTGATCCCCACCTTGATAATGTTCTGATCAACACAGCTTTAGTACCAGCTAGAATAACCTGGTGCATGCCGATTAGACGAATTGTATAATCTCAGTAACAACATAGGACAAATACCTAGATGATCATCTCGAGTGTAGGAATACAACAAGTACTGGCCTAGATATGCTAGTAATGTTAAGACACGAGTTGATATTAGCACAACACCCTTAATAGCGTGGTATTTTATCATGCAGTTATTCCAACAAGTAAGAAACAAAGGTCGCGACCTCAATTTTTTTTAAAATTCCATTATATCATAGTATCGTGTCATACTTTTACAATTTTGAGAAAGGAATTTCTAGAGACTATAGAATTTAAGCCCCTATATAGTTTAGGATTTAGGATTATCGATTTATTAGGATAAATTGGTTTCCACTAGAATGACAAATTAATACCTCATGACCACCCATTTTTTATTTAGATCATTTGGTGTACCCTACCGTGACTTTGATATTCAAAGCACAATACTAGTTGTTACCTTCCAACAAATTTCATATGCAAGACCTAGATGAGTTCACCTTCATCTAGGCATATCATGTAGTGCCCTATCCCTACATCGTGCCCCATTTTTCGTCCATGGGGTGCGCGAGAAAGGAATACTGTCGCTATCGACTCGGTCGGGATCGATCGAATCGATCGAACGGGAATGGTTAAATTAAGGTCCATTCCTTGTTCTGGAATGACTTCTTCGAAACCAAGTCCCATATTCAGCGGGTTGCGCCTCGAGTATAGACTCTGCGGCTGAGCCGGGAGAGACCTCTCGTTGCTCTGCTTTTCATGCCGCAATTGCTTCTTTGGCTTTGGTTTTCTGAATGCATTTTCATGAATTTTTTTGATATTTTTCATGGCTTGTATTTTGAATTTCGCACTCGTATCGAATTCTCTTGAATAAGACAGTGTTCTAATCGGTTGCTTGTGCGATTTTAGGTGATCGCGTAGGCAACGTATATCTCGGCCAACCAGTTTCTCCTCTCAAGTAAATACTAAGGTGAGTGGCTGACCCTTCTTCCCTCGACCCTCTTCTCTGTACATTATCGATACTAGACATGTGCTATGCTAGATGTAATGCAACGACATGAATGATATTCCGATGAACGGTCACACGACGTCCCACGAACACGAACTATACAAATGCTTGTCATATAACATTATCGTGCTTGCAATTACCGTATCATATAGAACCGTACTAAGGAAAGACAAATCGATTAAATGTATGTCGCAATAATACAAAAAGATGTGCCTTGAAATAATAATTAACTTACTACGGTCATGGACAACTTGTCGACAAGGGCGATTGTTTCTTCGGATGGTATCCCGAGGACACGAGACCGTTCCGGCCTAGGAAAAAATACGGATAGCTATGCCGGATGCATGCCACGGTAGGCAGTGGCTTTCAACGGGGCTCGCTATCTGCGCTGAAGGACCTCTGTTTACCAAGATATCTGTCCAGGATGGCTTGTCATGCCAGTGACCTTCACAAATGCACTCTATTATGTTTTATTATTATCAACATGACAGGAAAGAACATGGTAAGTTTACGCTACAATGGCGTGCTCTGCCGGGGGTAAGATCTATCGTCGTTATATGGTTGTGCCTTCAAATATAAGTTTGAATTGAGTTGGATGGCTAGAAACTTCACTAAATATTTGCATGCACGCTCACATAACTTCTTCAATAAATGAGAGCACGGGATTTAAATTGCCACGCACCAGCACAAAGTGTAAAGTTCTGACCTTCTCTCTCAACAGGTACTCGGACCCAGGACAGCGTGCCAAGGAACTGAAGGCGACGCTTCTTTCTTTTGAATCCTTGCTAGCGCGAAGGCTAACTCTGTAACATTTTGAAGACTCATTTCAACGGCATCATGCAGCGCAAACTCTCACTGATCCCAGGTCTTAGAGAGTCATTTTGTTGTTATATAAAAAGGGATGTAAATGTCTGGAATGACTATATCATCGATGTCAGTTATAAGCTCGAGAGGCCTCTTTTGTAATCAAGTCTGTAATCTAACTTATTATCAATGAAAATGCAAGTTTCCTTCTCTATATAATGTGTTCAATTTCTCTACGTACTCTTACAAATACTGTTATTTCGGATAACCTTATGAACCCCCTTGTGCAAGCGCAACTTAGGCTTGCACGCATCACGCCCAGGGGGACGATTTTCGATTTTACCAAATCAGGGCATGACATAATGGTATCAGAGCACAACTTTACGTCCTTGGCCTCCAGTGTCGAGTTTTAGTCTTAAAACCGTTGGTCTTGTGTCGATGAGATGTCGTTCCATACGAGTGAGCCCGTAATATGTTTTGTGACTAACGTAGTTTGCCTTCAAAAATCCCAGAAGGCACGGCGGTGAACGTGGCAGCGAACAAAGAAAGTACTTTGACTGGCTCGAGTAGCTCGAGACCCGGACCCACTAACGATGCCATGGAGCAGATGTTGCGCATGCTGGAAGCGCAACAACGACAAGCTGAGGAGAGTCAATGCCAGAATAAGCAACATCGACGATAGACAGAGGCATGCCAGACTCAGTTCGAGGCCCGATTCGATACACAACTCAAGTTGTAGCAGAAGTATCTCGATACTCTTCAGCAGATCGTTCAAACAGTTGTGGCCAACAACAACAACTCTGTGACAACCTATGCCGTAACCGAGCCTACGGCCAGACAAAGTGAAGTCGAACCGGAGGTACTCGAGCCTGTGCCTGCAGCACCGAGAAGTTCCAACTTTAATTTGTCAAAATTCACAAAAGGCTGCCGCACTTCCTTCAATGGCACAAAAGATCCCTCCGTGGCGATCGACTGGTTGGAGGAACTGGAAGATAAGTTCGAGCTTCTGGGTGTCGAAGAGCCCAAGAAAGTCGCATACGCTTAACTTTTACTCCGATTGAACGTGCACGACTAGTGGGCCGTACAAAAGCGAGCGATCAGACGCGACGACGAGACAGCGATAATTTCTTGGGCTACCTTTCGAGAGGCGTTCGAGATCGAGTACCTCCCCGAAGCCATTCGACAAGAGAAGGAAAATGAATTTATGCAGCTAAGGCAAGGAAATATGATGGTGCGACAGTATGCAGCAGAGTTTAACAAGTTAGCCAAATTTGCTAGAGAATTTCTACACTCCCTGGCGAGTCGTGCTCGTCGGTTCGAAGTGGGTCTATGACCATCTATTTACGCCTACCTGTCTGTTTCGTAATATAAAATGATGGAGGAGTCTCTCAACCATGCCCTCCACCTTGAACGCCAATACCCTCCAGGTGCTGCCGGTGCTGTGAATACATATAATTACAAATGCCTTAGCTACGCAGGAAGAAACAATATGACCAAGCGTCCGAACAACGGGCACCAGGGCGGACATCAGGCATGGAACCAAGGACCTCACTACACCAAATGCAACCGGAACAGACATCTTGCCGTCAATTGTGAAGTTCAAAATGGCGGGTGTTTCATATGCGGAAAAAGGGGTCACTTTCATGGAGACTACCCGAACCGTAGAAGAAACAACTTGAACACCCCTCAGCATCAACAGCACCATCCGGGGAATCATGTTCCGGCACCTCGAGTACCTCAACCCGCACCGCAAAATGGTCAAGATCGTCGCCCGAATGCCCAGGGCCGCATCTACGCCATGACTCGAGATGAAGTGCTTGCATCAGATACGATCGTGATAGGTATACTAAATTTTAATAATGTGCCTGCTCGTGTACTATTTGATTCAGACGCTTCGTATAGTTTTATATCAGCGGACTTCGCCGTCGAGCACAAATTTTCGATAATATTATTAGATCTCGACCTTAGCGTAAGTACACCTTCGGGCACACTAATACTCACTAATTTAGCCTGTGCCGACTGGATTATCTGTATCAGTGGTCAAAAGATCGGTCTTGACGTGATAGTTTTAGACAAGAAGGACTTTAATATCATTCTGGGAATGGATTAGCTCGGGCCGTACAACGCAACCATAGACTGCGCCAGAAAGACGGTCACCTTCTGCATACCAGGAGTGCCTGAATTCTGCTTTTCGTGTGGTGAGGCATCGTCGACCTGCATGCTGATCTCGATAATTTCTGTTCGGAGGGTGCTGCATTCTGGGTACGAAGGCTATTTGGCATCCGTCCGAGACATGCGACAGGATGGTACAAATACGGGTCAGACCGACGTTGTGGAAGAATTCCCCGATGTGTTCCCAGATGAGCTACCCGGCATGCCCCCCGACCGAGAAACCGAATTCAGCATCGATACATTCCCCGATACTCGACCGATTTCTAAGGCCCCGTACAGAATGGCCCCCGCCGAACTGAAGGAACTCAAGGTCCAGTTACAAGAGTTGCTTGACAAAGGGTTTATTCGGCCTAGTGTTTCACCATGGGGAGTACCCGTGTTGTTCATGAAGAAAAAGGATAGGACCATGTGCCTGTGCGTCGATTACCGAGAGCTGAACAAGGCCACCATCCGGAACAAGTATCCATTGCCCTGCATAGACGACTTATTCGATCAGCTGCAAGGCTCTTCAGTATTTTCGAAGATTAATCTCCGCTCAGGCTATCATCAACTCAAGGTCAAGTCAGACGACGTGCAAAAGTCAGCCTTTCGTACTCGGTACGGCCACTACGAGTTCCTTATGATGCCATTCGGCCTGACGAACGCCCCTGCCGCCTTCATGGATCTGATGAATCGGGTATTTCGACCCTTTCTTGATAAATTCATGGTAGTCTTTATTAACGATATTTTTGTCTACTCGAAGGACAGGGCATAGCATGCAGAACATCTACGGACCGTGCTCCAGACACTTCGAAAGAATCAGTTTTATGCAAAGTAGAGTAAGTGCAAATTTTGGCTCAGCAGCGTATCCTTTCATGGTCACATCATTTCGTCCGAAGGCATTGCATTCGATCCAAAGAAAGTGGAAGCTGTTGCTGATTGGAAACGGCCTGCGTCTGCTAGTGAGATTCGAAGCTTTCTTGGTTTGGCGGGATACTATCGATGCTTCGTGAAAGACTTCACGAAGATTGCATCACCATTGACTCGCCTCACTCAAATGGGAGTCGTGTATGAGTGGTCGGATGACTGTGAAGCTTCCTTCCAGGAGCTAAAATAGCGACTAATTTTGGCCCCTATACTCGTACTTCCGGATGGGCCAGAGGATTTTCAGATATTCAGCGATGCTTCAGGCCAGGCCTTGGGATGTGTGTTCATACCGGGAAACAAGGTGATATCCTTCACCTCCAGACAGTTGAAGCCGCACGAGAAGAACTATCCTACGTATGGCTTGGAGTTAGCGGTGATTGTATTCACGTTGAAATTGTGGCATCACTATCTATATGGCGTGGCGTGCGTGATCTATACCGACCACAAGAGCCTCAAGTATCTCTTCACCCAAAAGGAATTGAACTTGCGATAGAGGCGCTGGCTCGAACTGATCAAAGACTATGACTTGATGATCGACTTCACTCCGGGTAAGGGAAATATGGTGGCGGGCCGCTCTGAGTCAAAAATATCTTGCCTTGTTATCCATCAACCGCAGACTACTACAAGATCTAGAAGAAATGGGTATTGACCTCCGGGTTCGATTCAGGAATATACGGTTGGCGCAACTGCAGTTAGAGCCGAGTTTGCAGGAAAAGATCAAGACCGCTCAGAAGGATGATCCGTACCTGAAGAAAATATGCGAGCAAATTTCAACAGGTAGTGCGACCGACTTTGCGGAAGATAAGACCGACGTGCTGAGATTGAATGGCCAACTATGTGTTACGGATGACCCATAACTACGAAAGGAGATATTGGCAGAATTGTATTATACAAAATGTACCATGCATCCAGACAGTACCAAGATGTATAAAGACCTCCGTACGATCTTCTGGCGGCACGGGATGAAGAGAGATGTGGTGCTCTTCGTGTCACAATGTATGGCCTGTCAGCAGGTGAAGTTGAGCATCAGCGATCGGGCGGGGAGATGCAGAACCTTGCTATTCCAGAGTGGAAATGGGATCCTGTCAATATGGACTTTATTGTTGGCCTGCCGAAGACACCACGAGGGAGCAACGCCATCTGGGTGATCATTAATCGACTAACCAAGTCAGCGCACTTTATTGCCATCAAATTTACTTGGAGCGTTGATCGCCTGGCGCAGATTTATCTTGATGAGATAGTACGACTGCACGGAGTTCTAGTATCCATCGTCTCTGATCGGGATTCACGGTTCATGTCACGATTCTGGAGTAGCTTTCAGTCGGCGCTGGGGTGCCAAGTTGCAGTTCAGCTCAGCTTGCCATCCTCAGACCGACGGCCAAACGGAGCGCGTTAATTAGATTTTCGAAGACATGATACGAGTCTGTGCAATTGACTTCAAATCAAGCTGGGACGTCCATCTACCGCTGGTAGAATTTGAATATAATAATAGCTACCAGTCCAGCATCCAAATGGCACCGTATGAAGCTTTGTACGGCCGGAAGTGCAGATCGCCATTTGCCGAGATGAAGTCGGGAAACGGCAGATACTCGTCCCGGAGCTGGTAGAACAGACTGTAGAAAAGGTCAAGCTAATTTGTGAAAGCCTGAAGATTGCACAGAGCCGGCAAAAGAGCTACGTCGACACCCATCGAAGACCACTTGAGTTCCTGGAGGCCGATCACGTGTTCCTGAAGGTGTCGCCCATACGAGGAGTTACTCGGTTCAACACGAAGGGAAAGTTAAGTCCAAGATTCGTTAGGCCGTTCGAAATACTCAAGCGGGTCGTCCCAGTGGCCTATAGAATTGCCCTACCGCCGGTGCTTGAAGGCGTACACAATGTCTTCCACGTCTCTCAGTTGCAAAAGTACATGCACGATCCTAAGCACGTGGTGGATTTTGGCCAACTGGAGCTGAAGTCTAACTTATCCTACGTTGAAGAGCCAGTTCAAATCTTAGAATGTAAGGATAAGCTACTGCAAAATCGGGCAATCCCTCTTGTTCGCGTACTCTGGAGGAACTATGCGGCGGAAGAGTCGACATGAAAACTCGAGTCAGAGATGAAGGAAAAATTTCATCAATATTTTCATAAAGGTAGGTTCTGTTCTTAAGTTTCGTGGATAAAACTTTTTCTTAGTTGGTTGTGGTGCAGTGCCCCGTCCCTACATCATGCCCTGTTTCCTATCTACGAGGTACGCGAGAAAGGAACACTGTCGTTATCGACTCGGTCGGGACCGATAGGTCAGGATCGATCGAATCGATCGAACGGGAATGGTTGAATAAGTCCCATATTGAGCGGGTTGCACCTCGAGGATAGACTTTGTGGCTGAGTCAGGAGAGACCTCCAGTTGCTCTGCTTTTCATGCCGCAATTGCTTCTTTGGCTTTGGTTTTCTGAATACATTTTCGTGAAGGTTTTTTATGGTTTCATGGACAGCCGACCTCATCTCCTACTTCTCCCCGGCACCTTCCTGCCTGGACAGCCGACCTCATCTCCTACGTCTCCACGGCGTCCCCCGCTTTCTGCCGCAGGATGATCTCCCCCACCTCCTCCTTCCCGAGGATCGCGCCCCCTCCCTCCGCTTCGAGCAGCCCAATCTCGGCAGCAGCGGAGCCCCTCGGGTGTCTCGTTCCTGTTGGAGGCGAGAGCGTATTGGCCCCCTCTTCCTCCCGCCCCTCCCTCTCTTGGTCGAGCGCTCAGCTTGCCCTCGTCGGCCGTCCTTTCTCCAAGCAGGCGGAGAGGATGCGGTGGCCCACCTCCCTGATCCTCCCATCGTCGCCCTCCCCAGCTCTACCTGCCCCCGGGCTCGCCCCCTCACTTCGATGGCCTCCCTTCGGCGCTGACCAGCCTCTACCGGTCCTTCCCCCTCACTCGGCGGGCCATCCCGACCTCCGGGCGGTCCGCCCATCGGACTGCGTAGAGATCTCCTTGGTTTCCACCCCGGGGAGGCACGCGGAACCGTACTTCACGCCCCCCAACGTGTGGGTCCCCGTGCCCACCTGCCTCCTCGGGCACACTTCCCCTCGGTCCAAGAGCGTTGACCCGCTCCTCTCTAGTTCTTCCGCGCAGTCCATTTTCCTTCCCTCTGCGCGTGTGGAGATGGCGCAGGACCCCCCTTGCGCAGATGGCGCAGTCTCCTCAGCACGCTTCCCCAATCTTCACTTTGCGCAGTGGGTGACCCCTTGGTTCCCTCCTTTGCGCAACTCGTCGTAACATCCCCCACCGCGCAGGTGGACCAAGCCTCTGCGCACTCCGCTGGGTTATCCAGACTCTCTCTATCTCCCCTCGTGGCGTAACCCGGGGTTTCTCCCTCTCCCCTCTCAGCACCCCCTGGCGCCTCCTCTCCCCACCTCCTGGCGCACCCTCGGGTCCCCACCCCTGACCTCTAGCGCAACCCGGGTCTGCGCAACATGGGGCTCCCAGCGTGTTGGCGCAGTCTGGCGTCACCCTCAGCGCGGTCCCATCCCGGAGCTGCCCAACTGGTCTGGCGCCTACTGCTCTTTTCCACATCGCCCCTACAGCGTCGGCCATCCCTGGCTCTGCGGCCGGAGCCTCCTACACCGAGACCCTTAGGCTGGACCGGAGGCAGCGTGCTCCTTCGACGTCGGCCGAGTTTTTTCTTCCGGACCCTCGAATTCATGCCACCTTCCGACGGCGATCCCATCCGGGTTCCATTCGCCTCATCCCGAGATCACGTCCCTATCCTCCCTCATTTTCCAAGTCGTTCATCCTCAAATTCGGCTCCGGATGCCCGAAAATCCCCTTAGTCTTGGTAGCGATTGTCGGATGGGGCCTCTCCGCTGACATTCGGGTAGCCCCACTCGACCCTAAACATATGCTCCTTCACCTCTCCTCCGACTCCGACTCCGACTTCGTGATTGCCCGGGCTAAGGGCACTGTCAAAATTGGTACTCAGATCGCAAAAGTGGTCAAATAGTCTCCAGACTTCAACCCTAAATTCGACTCAACAATTATCTCCACCTGGATCACCCACCCCAACCTCCCCCTGGTTTGCTTCCACGCAGCCGCCCTCAAACGCATCGCCAGCTCCTTCGGGACCCTGGTTGCCATTGCGGAAGAAACCCGCAACCTTTCCAAGTGCAACTACGCGAAGATATACGTGGAGCTTGACCTTGCTAAAGACCCTCCTAAACTCATAGAAATCAAGCTCGGAGACACAACCCATAGTCATGAGCTGATTTACGACAACAACATCATATTCTGCAAACACTGTCAGATGAGCGACCATCAAATACAATACTGCTTCCGTGCTCACCCCGAACTAAAGAAGAAAGTTCTGCGCACCCCTAGCATGCCCACAGCTCTAAAAGACCCTGCCACTACCATCCACAAACAGACTCCTGACCCCACACTTCAGATCGACGGTCAGGCCCCCCCCTCCACCAGACGACTGCCACAACCAGTCGGGCCATCGTCCCCTTCAACCCTTCCACCCTCGCTCTCCACAATTCGTTCGAACTCCTCTCAGACACCCTTTCTGATGAGCCACACAGAGAGCTTGTAATCCATAATTCTTTCGAACTCCTCTCAGACTCCCCTTCTGAAGAAACATACAAAGAGCTTCGCATCCCCCATCCCATCACCACCGACCAACCAGATTCCCCTAAGAACAGCGAACTCGCCATCGCGGATCACACCTAAATCACCCAAACTCAACCAGAGATCACCAATCCCCCCTCCCTCGAGGCCGCCCTCCCCTCTCTGCCTCACGATAATCATTCTCATCAATCGAGAAAGATCGCATCGGCTAGCAGCCTTGAGCAGCCCGAGGCAATTCGGGCAGACACAGAACCTCCTACTCCCGCAAAGGCCGCTCAACCATCTCACACCCACATCTTAACTGGCAGATTCTGGCAGGCCAAGGAACCAGGGTTTCTGGATCGTGGCAACCCCTTTTGTGCCCTGGAAGAGCAGGACAAAGACCCAATCACCCATGCGGCCGCAGAGGGTAGCAGCGACCCTAACGGGCCTATCAAGGAGTCAGGAAGCAACGGATCCTATAGCGCCCCAACCAAAAAAAAAGCAGACAAGAAAAACAAAAACAAACAAAAGCAGATGACGGCAAGGACTACCAGGTCCGCCTCGAAGCACAACCAATCCCATCCTCCCCTCTCCATCTGATGCTTAACATCATCTCCTGGAATGTGAGAGGGCTCGGGAACAAATCGTCGATGAACAGAATTCTTAGTCTCAAGAAGATTTACCGCATTGACCTCTTAATCATCATCGAACCAAAAATCCCTCAAAAAATACTTAAAGCCACTCAACTCAAATTAGGCTTCCCACACGCAATCACGGGCGACAACAACATCTGGATTTTTCTTGCTCAAGAATTCCAATTCGGCACCATCCACGACTCTTCCCGGGCTCTCACTTACTGGGTCGAACACCCGGCCCTTAAGTCCCGATCCGTCATCTCCGCTATTCATGGCAGTTGTGACACCCCTGTGCGTAGACAGCTCTGGGCAGACCTCTTGAGGATTCATCCGCAGGGCATACCGTGGCTTTGTATCGGTGATTTTAACACGGTGGCTTGCATCGAGGAGAAGTCTGGTAGGCGCCCCCCCTTCCAAGCCAGCAATGGATGATTTCAACAACTTCACCTTTCACGGGAACCTCACCCCAATCTCCTTTATCGGCAGCACATTCACCTGGTACAACATGCAAGAAGGCCATAGGCGACAGTACTCCCCGACTCGATCGGGCGATGATCAACGATGGATGGTCCGACATGGGCCTCATCACCAACCTCTTCCAACTCAACTCTACCGAATCGGATCACTCTCCTCTTCTCGTCCAAATCAAAAGCAATCACACTGGCAACAAGAAAGCTTTCCGCTTCCTCAACTTTTGGCATCATCACCCGCATTTTCAAAACGTCGTAGCTTCGGCTTGGAGTTCCGTCTCGGACTCAGACCCCATGAGCCGGATGGCGTCTAAGCTCAAAGCCACTCGTAAAGCCCTATCATCTTGGAGCAGAGAGGCTTATGGCGATATCTTCCAGGCCATCCGCGAGGCGGAGGACGACGTCACCTGTACGGAGTCCTCTTTTGCTATGTCCAACAACGCAGAAAACCCGTTCATCCCTTAACCTCGCCAGAGCTTTGCTTAAATCCAGGTTGAGAGTGGAGAATGAATTCTGGAAGCAAAAAGCCAGATTGACCTGGGATACCGACGGCGACCGCAATTCCAAGTTTTTCCATGCATGCGTTAAAGGTCGCAGGAACAAATTAACATTACATCGGATTCTCGACGACAATGGCAACCTGATTGACGACCAGGCCGGGATCCAGGTCGCAGCCGTGACCTTCTTCTCTAATCTATTCACCAAGGAGCGGGTCGATAGAGACGAGACGCTATTGTCGGTCATACCCCCTCTCATTACCGATCAAGACAATGAGAATCTGCTAGCAACCATAAATGAGACGGAGGTCAAAGCTGCGGTCTGGTCCATTAACGAGCAAAGTGCCCCGGGGCCCGACGGGTTCAACGGTGTCTTCTTCAGAGCTTGCTGGGACATCATTAAAAATGACTTACTCGAAGCTACTATTGCCTTTCTTCAAGGGGCTAGATACCCTAGTGCTATCTCCTGCGCCAACATCATCCTTATTCCAAAAAAAAAACAACCCGGAAACCTTCAAGGACTTTCGTCCGATTAGCCTCTGCACCTTCACCAACAAGATCATATCCAAGATCATTGCCAATCGGATGTTCGACCTTCTCCCCAAGATCATTTCCGTAGAACAAAGCGGGTTCGTCAAAGGGCGCAACATTACCTACAACATCCTTCTAGCACAAGAGATGATCACGTGCATAAAGTTTCCGTCCAGAGGGGGAAACATTGCCATCAAACTTGATATGGAAAAAGCATACGACCGTCTAGACTGGCAATTCATGATATGGGTGTTCAGGGCCTTTGGCTTCTCCGAAACTTGGATCGACATCGTCTTCAGATCCATCAACAACGCGTGGTTCTCCACCGTGATCAACGGTCAGGCAGCCAGGTTTCTTTTGCTCTACTTGCGGGGTTAGACAAGGGGACCTGCTATCCTCCACCATTTTCATTATTGGCAAAGCTCTCAGCAGAAACCTCAACAGCATGCCTAGTAAGGCCGGCTTCAATCACTTCCACACCACCACCGGATGTCCCCTCATCACTCACCTGGCATACGCGGACGATATCCTCATTTCTCTTCTGGAGATTGCGGTTCGATTGAGGTAGTCTTGAGCACGATCGCCAGATACACTAACAGCTCGGGTCAGCGTGTCAATAATAACAAGAGCGTCATCTACACGCACCACAAAGCAGACAGAACCCACTCCTCCTTGCTCGCCAACAAGACCTCTTTCAGAACGGCCTACCTCCCCTTCATCTACCTCGGTTGCCCGCTGGTATACGGCAGGGCCAACGCCGACATATACGACCACCTTGCTGGAAAAATTCGCAAACTTATCACTGGATGGCACAATGCCACCTTATCCCCGGAAGGTAAAACAATCCTCATCAAACATGTTTTATCGTCCATCCCGATGTACACCCTGGCCGTCTGCTCCCCCCTAAGAAGGTGCTACACTCTCTCGAATCTCTCTTCGCCAAGTTCTTCTGGGGTCAAAGCGATGGCAAAGACAAACATCACTGGGCCGGTTGGGAGTCGATGGCCAAACCCACTGGCGATGGTGGACTGGGCTTCAGCAGACTCGCCCACATCGTAGATGCATGCTCCTTAAAGCTATGGTGGAAGTTGCGCACTGAGACCTCCCTTTGGACGAAGTTCATGAGAGCTAGATACTCTAGATTCTCACCTGTCGGAGGCGAACACTAACAACAGATCCTCGTCTTCTTGGCGCCGCATCACTCGGGGACGCACCATCGCAGAACCTCTGATCCACCTTCAACGGGGATGGCTCCTCCCTGGCCTGTCGGGAGCGGTGGTTAGGAGCTGAGATCATCCAGCCCAATATTCTTATGCCTCATGGGTGCACCATTAGAGACCTATAGGAGGACACTTCCGGTTGGAATTGGAGGAACGTCAGTGATTGGCTTGGCCAGCCGGCGGCCAACCGTCTTCTTGCAGCGAATATGCGGATTTCCAACACGCCCGACACTTGGAGATGGTCCCCCAACCCCGGTGGGACTTTCAGTTTGGCGTCCGCCAGACGTATTGTCAAAGGGGACGGGGGGCCGAACACGGTCTACGCCAGTTATTGGCAGGCATGCATCCCCATCAAATGGTCCATCCTCATCTGGCGCGCTATCCGACGTAAGATTTCGACGGACGACAGCATCGGAGCATTGGGATTCAGCCTAGCCTTTAAATGTCATTGCTGCGAGGAGAACAACTTGGAATCCGCCGCACACGTCCTTCTTTTGGGGAGCTGGCCGCAGGCATTTGGTCCAAGCTTCATCACAGGCTACGCATGGGTCAACCAATCGGGGGCTTCTACGATCTCTTGGCCTCCTGGTCCCGTTCACATGGGCATCAGATCGTAGCAGCCACTGGCATTTGGGTGCTCTGGAAAAACAGAACAAATTCTGCTATGAAGGTGCCAACTTCCCCCTTCCCAGATTTACCAGGAAGCCATCAGACAATGCTTCAAGGTGAGGAGGCGTTGCTCTCACGTCTCCAACCTGTTCCGGGAGACCCTGGCCTAGGCCGGTGCTTCCACCCCTTTCTGTTGGGCGCGTGTTTCGCGCCTTTGCTTTCTGTTTTGCTTTCTGTTTCTG
>JANAVB010020578.1:0-62678 GCA_029216955.1 Iris pallida | reverse complement strand
GTAGAGCAATTTCTTCTGGCAGATTTCGATCAAGGAGCTTTCGGGATTGCCTTGGGGTAATCTCATTGTGGTTTGGCGGAACCGCTTGATATAGTTCATTGTCAGCTCCCTTTCTCCCTGAACGACGTCCATAAAAGACGACATTGTCACATCATGCTCCACCTCGTAGAATCTTTCCAGGAATATGTGCTTGAAGCCGTCAAAAGAATGGATGCAGTTGTCAGAAAGGTTGCGGTACCAGTCAAATACGATCCCCTCTAATGCTCCGATGAATAATCGTGTGAGGATGGCATCGCTATGCGGTAAGTGGTCGGTTGTGACCTCAAAATGTCATGTACCGACTAGCAGAGGTCTTTCCGTTATACGAATATATATGGAACGGTTTGTAGCATGGGGGAAAATGAACATCTCTTCGTGACGGGATATGGCTGCTGTATTCTGAGGTCTCGGGAGGAGTCTCGGGCATTGAACATTGCTTGAAGCTTATGTACTTCCCTCCTTGCCTCCTTGGCTTCATCTGCGACTAAAGGAACGGATGCTCCTAAAGGATCATCACCCAAATGAGGGGCGGTTGTGTTGGAGTCCGCGTTGACTGCGGGTCCCAAGCTTGTTTGTTTGGGCGTCCTTGCTGGTTGAGTTGGCAAGACGGCTTTGATTTTGTCTACAGACTTGACCAAGGATAGGAGCATGGCTTCAAGTAGTTCTAGACGTTGTCGGTCAGTAGGCGCTTCATGATCATCGTCGACCATAAAGATTGTCCTCACGTGGGTAGAGATGGAAGGGATAATAGCAGAGTGCTCTCTGTGTCGTACCCTTGTATAGAAAAATCATCGAAGAATGTCGGAATGTCATCTTCCTCGGACTCGGAAGGGGGACTACCCCCTGTGCAGGAAACTGCATCGTCTTGGCGAGGGCGGTCACCCTCAGGGAAGTCAAAGTCCATTGCATAATTCTGGGGGATCTCAACCCCCTGTGTATGCTCTTGGTACACCGGGTTGTCATATATTGAGGGGACTACTACCCCCAGCTTCATCTATTCCCAAGGAGGATGAAGGTGCACCCCTAGGTACTGGAAGCTTCTTTTTGGATCGTTTGCCTAAATAGACACCCCTGTGGTTGTCAGTGGCAGTCCTCCAGACGAGAGTTTCCTTGCAATGTTGGCTGAGATTGTCGGGCTGGAAGAGCCTGTCTTCTTTCCCCCATTGCCGGCAGGAACCTTTCGAGTTGAATTACAGAAGGCGAAAGGAAACTCTTCGCCTCCCATAATTTGCACCTGTTCCTCGAGTTATTCGAGCAGGTGCTTGCTGATGTAGTCTTGGAAAACGAACTGTCGATCTTTAGGTGCTGCCGACTTATCGCAGCAGCAGTTGATGACGACTTGGGTCCAACAACGTCCCGAGAGGGATTCATCGCATGCCAAGGTTGCCTCCTTACATTTGTGAGTAATCACCTCACGCAAGTCGATAGCAGGCTGATCTACCTTTACATTAAACTTGTGGACTCGGGTATCCCGAGCACACAGATACATAGGTATCATGTCTGCTCCTGATCCGAGGCTAGTAAAAGCACTTGCTCTCGATTGTTGGAGGAAGAATTTAAAGATCTACCCTGTCCGTTAGCCCTAGGGGACTGGACGCGGGTGGTTCTGTACAACTTTTCATCAAAAGCCCGTATAACAGTTAACTGTGCCCGCTGACGGTCAGTAGCTTGGACAGTTGACTGGGCTTGTTGGGACCGTACTGTCCTGGACTTCTTTAACTTAGTACCTGAAGGCGTATAGTAAGAAGAGTCCTGATTGGAATATTCCACATTCTTAATGGGCTGCATGGAGTCGGGACCGCATAAGAGATGGTCGAACACAGAGCTTCTGACAGGGCCGCATGAGACATCCTGTCTGAGGCCAGGATTGGCTGTCGTATGGGCCATCTTCCTGCGGACAGAGTTAGCTGCCGCATGGAATATGATTCTGCGGCCAGAGTTGGCTGCCGCATGGGCGGTCTTCCTGCGGTTAGAGTTGGCTGCCGTATGGACCGTCTTCCTACGGTTAGAGTTAGCTGCCGTATTGACCATCTTCCTGCGGTCATAGTTGGCAGCCGCATGGACAGACTGTCCATTTCTCTTATCGGCGACCTCTTCTTCGTCCGTATGGATTTTCCTTGTGCCCCCAAAAACTCAGCATCGTAGTATTTTCTTTGATGGATTTAGGGACAGTGGGGTCCTCTGCGGTCGGGAGCAAAGCCACAGGAGAGCTTCGATCACCGTCTTGGGCCGCAGAAGGAGCTTCTTCGAGAACCTGGTCGGGGGCAACAATTTTGCGCTTCGACGTCCTGCGGGTTCTCTTTGGGTTGGCTCGCTTCTGTGGTAGGCTGGCGCTCCCTTCAAAGAGCATTTCTTCGAAGGCTTGTTGTTCAAAACGAACCCTAAGCATTTACTGCATAGAGCCGAGCTTGGACGCGTCGGATTCCCCAGCTTCTCATCAGAGGAGAAGGACGTCTCCAACAGAGTCGCCATCGTGTTTGCCATTAAAATATTAAAGACAGGTATTAAAAATACTGAAATTGATTGCAAACTCGCTTGTATAAAGAAAAGCCTAGAAAGAAATCATAGGAAACAATCTAAATACAATTGTTTAGTTTTTGATTTTGGGGGGTGACGGTAGAGGCTCGGGAAAGTGTATCAACTCTGCCTTACTCCTTGGACTATCCGACGCAGTCTTAGATCTTGAAGAAATTGCCCTTCATATGTTGCCAGCCTTTTACAGGGGTGTGGTACCCTGCTATTTATAGTAATGTATGTTTTGAGCCACATAGATGGCACGTTGCCACGTGGCTACAACAGAACGTAAAGACCCGCTCTTCGGCCGCCAGCTGACGATTTATTGGGATTCTGTTGCAGCAAATCTGGGTGGTTGAGACTTGGTCAACCTACCACGTGTTCTATCGCAGGATAGGACTAATCTGGAGTCATTTTGAGCCGCATGAGTCTCTCAGTTTTCGTCTATGCTGGGCCGCATAAGACTCATGGCTTAGGTCGCAGTCTCCCTTAGTTCGCATATAGCTTAAGTACTTTTGGGCTGCATAGATTCTGTATTTTGGGCCGCATATTGCTCATGCGGCTTAGGTTACAGTCACCCTTGGCCGCATGAAGCTTAGAGACTTTAGGGCCGTATAGGTTGAGCCGCATAAGGTTCATGAGGCTGGTAGCAATCCTTCTGGCCGCATGACTATGTCTAAGAACATGAACCCTATTTTTAGTGACATGACATTTTGTCTGATCACGTCTTATCCTTTTGTCAGAGTGTTAGAGCTGTCATTCTTGTCAGTTTTGACAGAGTTTATCAGCTTTATCAGGAGGGCTGATCAACTTGGCCGCATATCTTCCTTCTGCGGCTCGAATCAGTCTGGTTGCAGATGGGCCGCATGGGGTGCTGAATCTGTCATGCGACTCTCCTTTATGCGGACCAGTTTGGCCTAAAGTATTCATGAGGTCAGTTGTGATCCGCAAAACCCTATATTTTCTATGCTTCTATACCTTAGAAATACTCAAAAATTTATCGATACGGAGTGTGTCCCAACAAACCGGCGACGTGTTCGCAATCCATAAGCACCAAAAGATGCTTATTGACGTTGTCAACCTGTGGGAGTCGACGAAACTCAATTTTGTTGTGTGTGTGCGACGAAATCGAAGCGTATCCATCGAGATATCCCGTATCGGTCCCTTTGCAAACTAGTCAATTACTTTGTGCCTATTCTTCATCTCAAGATGAAACTTGTGCTAACAGGACCGTATCATTTTTTTGGTCCTGTATGCCAAGTTTGGTCCGATTCTGAGAAGGTCGACTAGAACGCTGTTTTGGCGGGCCCGCGACCCGATCCAACAGACAAATTTGTGCAGCAGCCCATGGAATCAAACTTTGGACATACGATTATATTTGTATCGAAAAATCGGACCCGTAGACATATAGTTTGACGACTTTAGAGAACATAGGCTCTGGCACGTATTTTGGTTCAAAGCGTATCCAACGGCGGACATCGTTTTGGCTCAAAATTATCGTTTTGCCCCTGTGTCCAGAATTGAACCTGTGGATAGGCTATCCTTGTAATGCTCCGCTCTGCACGACATATTACGCTGAAACGTTGACTCAAAGAGTCGTATTGACCCTATGAAATGTATCGATGCGAATCGATACGAGAGTAACGTTGTCTCGAGAAATGCATCGAACTAAGTCGATACGAAGAGTTATATTGTCCCAAAGAATGCATCGAGTTAAATCGATGAGAAGTGGTGAGTTGCCCCGAAGGATAAGTGTTTGCCATGAAATATAAAAGAGCAGAACAGTTTTATGGGAGGACTGGACTTTTACTTCACGTTACAAACTTGCTTGTACAAAGAAAGCCTAGGGACAAAAACCTAAGTACAGCAATCTAAGTACAATTGTTTATTTTTGATTCTGGGGGGTGACGATAGAGGCTCGGAAAGGCGACGGCAGCCCTGCCTTACTCCTTGGACGATCGGTATGTAGCCTTGGCTCCTGTGACGAGATGGTTGGCGTTGACGAAGAAATGCCCTTCTTGCTCTCCTCGTATTGCTATTCTGGCTTCTCTCTCTCTGGATTGATCTCTGTGTATTTTTCTCTGATTATTGGGGAGCATCTCTCTGTATGTGCGTATCTCTTACAAGGGAATGGTACCCTGCTATTTATAGGAATGGGGTCTGATCATTAGGGTTGCAAATGATTGCTTCTTGGAGATAGCGGCGGCCTGGTAAATGATCAATCTGGACTATTAATCTTGAGCGTAAAGGATCTGGGCCATTAATGAGGATTATGCCAAATCATGCCAGTCATTAATGTTGATTGCAATAAATCCCAATCATGATGATTTGCTGATATCCGCAAATCTAAATGAATCAATTTAATTCATTCTCTTGCCACGTGTTCCAAATCATTAGGATCTGACCCAAAATTTGATTATCTTTAGGACACGTGTCCTGTCATCATTGTTGAGCCGCATGAGGAGCGTTCATATTTGGGCCGTATGAAAGTCGTCATGACCGAGCCGCATGAAAGATTTTATGACCGAGCCGCATGAATAGTCTCTATACTCGAACCGCATGAAGGTTGTCATGACCGAGCCGCATGAATATGTTCATGACCAAGCCGCATGGGGGTCTTCATGGCCGAGCTGTATGAGAGTCTTCATGGCCGAGCCGCATGGATTTCTTTCATGACCGAGCCGCATGGGGACCTTCATGATTGAACCGCATAGGTTTCTCTGCACTGGCCACATGAACTCGTCTAGTCTGGCCGCATAAATTTGCCTCGAAGCTGTGAAGATTTTCTCCAGTTCCCTAGGAAGATAGTGCTTTTGTGTCAGCCATTATGACTACTTTACGTCAGGCTGTCAGCTGTCGGCTGTCAGCCGTCAGAGCATTAATTGTTTAAATGACGCTGGGTACAGCTGTTCTGAAAAGACACGTGGCTTCCCTCTGTGAGCCGCATGGAGTCCACTCGAGCTGCCTATGTGTTTGAGCCGCATGGGACTCCTGAGCCGCATGTGGCTCCTTGGCCGCATGGATCATTTTTTCTTCTTTTTCATGCTTCTACAAGACCCCCTTCAAAGTTTTCAATTTGCAAAATTGAAATACTATGAATAAGAAGCATGATTATGCCAGAGCCGCATGGATGTATTCTGTCCTAGCCGTATGGATTTGACCAGCCGCATGATTATCTCAACCGCATAACTCTCTGAGCCGCATGGGCTGTTTTGGCCGCATGAGCTTCTTGCCACGTCTTTCTGCCACGTGTGCAAATCTTCTGTGAATCTTCTGTATTTAATGCTCTTGATTTGTTGCAGATTTAAGAGCCGCTTTCTTGGGCCAGGATCCCAAGAGTCGGGCTATTATTTAGCCGTTTTGCCTCGATGACTGAAGAGTCGGTCATCATATTATACGCGGATCGAGGCGTTCCTTCCTTGTCTATAAATAGGAACACTTTCGTTCTAGGGAATCTCCTTTGCTTTCTTTGATCTTTCGCTGTTCTAACTCCTTTCTCTTCCAAGCACCAATGGCTCCCAAGAAGGTTGCTGCGTCGAAGGCTGTGAAGGGCAAGGCGGTCGCTTCTGCGACGACTGTGGCGACGGACGTGGCCACTCCTCCGTCGGCAGCTGTTCACTCTGTTCATCCCGACATTCATCCACCCATTGCTGGTAAGGGCGTTGCCTTAGAACCCTAACTGCCATGGCTCTGCTGCATAATTTATGCAGAAGCCGCATGTACAAGGTTCGTCGATATGACCGCATAAGCACTTCGCCCAGGAGGCCGCATGGGCTTGTCATACTCGATCTGAACTGCAGATATACTTTCGGTTTGGGCCACATGAGCGTAGTTCACTTTTGAACCGCCTAAGCTCATATGCTTGTAGCCGCATGAGTCTGTCTGTTCAGAGCTGCATGAGTCTGCGGACTTTGAACCGCATAGTCTCACCTGAATCCGAGCCGCATAAGCATCTAGGTTTGTCCGTTGAGCCCATGTGAACCTTGAACCGCATAGGCCCTTCCGAACCTAAACCGCAGAAGCTTCATAAGCTCATCTGAACTTGATTTGTATGGACTCGTCTGACTCAGAGCCGCATAAGGCTATGATGAACAGAACCGCATGGACTCATCTGGTTCTGAGCCGCATAAGGCTGTGACGACCCGTGCCGCATAGACTCAAGTGATCTTTCAAACGCTCCTTTATTTTGACTATCTTCTAATCTTATTTCTTTCGTCTCTCTTAAGTGAATCTGCCAGTAAATCCTGCGGGAAAACTTCTGGTTGGCTCAAATCAACTTGCTCGGATGTGCAACGGGACGATTTAGTTCGCCAAGTGTCAGAGCAGCTCCTTGTTAATGAGCCTTTGGAGCGACTGAATATGATCAGAGTTCAATCTTTCCAATTCCATAGTGACATGATGAGCTCCGGGGAGCCAAATGGGAAGTATCTGAGGTCGGTCTTCCTCTTTGGGGATGCATTGACCATAAAAAACTCCTGAGTGCTGGATATCTCCGAGAGTTGGGATTTTAATCTGTACGGGATGCTGATTCATATTCCCATTATGAAGCGTCATTTCCCTCTTGCGTGGTTCAACATGATTTTATTGGACAGTCAGATGACGGACTCCCTCACTCCAACCAGACCAGGGATGTTTGTGGGTAACATCCGTTACAATAAAACTACTGGATCAGTACGCGCGATCAAGGATCCGGCGAGCCGATCTGTGATGGGGTTAGCTCCGGGTACCTTTATCAACACACCCGGTCCTAACTTCTTTTTCTCAGGCTGATACCTTTCTGAGCCAGCTTGCTTGAAAAGGGTTCTATCCTGTTGGCAGATTGGTACTGCCGAGCTGGTTACACCCCATTCCCTCGTGGGCCAACCTAACCTCATGGATTCTGCGGAACAACGAGGTATTTTTGCGAGAAGTCAATCTTTATGATTCTATCCGGGGTACCAGCCACGGATTGCCTATTAATAAGCCGTTGTTCATGGCCCTTCTGGAGATGTATAATCATCGGACATGGACTTTCTTCATACCTGTAGGGGAGTTGGGGCTCGCTCTCCATGAGATGTATGATGTCTCCAAGCTTCCCTAGAAAGACGAGCCCTTCGAAGCGTACACTCCAACGAACGAGGAGTTCCAGGATCTAGATCGACGATTCCCAGGCTTCGTCGCTGTGTACCAAGAACTATTATGTCACCATAATACCTGTCACCAAACGGCTATCAAGAAAAATGATAGTACGGAAGGGGACACTCCCCATACCAACTCTTGGATCTCCTATCTTTTTAAATTCAGTGCTGCTGGCCGAGTTACTTCCCGAGGTCGTCAAACTTCTAGGGAAGTAGAAGGCTTGATGTCGACTGCTAGGAGGTCGAAGTCTAAGGGTGACAAGTTTGGAAGCCAATTGACTCCTTCAGCTATTTTTATTGTGGTACTCGACGGCTGTCAGAGAAGGCACTCTTGGCAGGCTTTTTAATGGTGGCTGCACAATTATGTGGTCTCAGGAGGGGCAAGTTCCATCGAGAGGATCGACCGTCACTTTATTCCCGCCGTAAAGTTGGCCTTTGGGGTCAGGCTGGCTCTTCTTCCCGCTATGGTGTGCAGCATTCATCATGGTCTCCGCACCTTCTCGTCCAAGGTCATCGCTCGTGACGTGGTGACGGACTTCGAACGTATAGAGCTGCCTTATCATTACCTGCTGGGGTGGCTGTTGTTGCATTATCGGTCTTTGATGAGGCCGGATGGGAGACGGCGTTACGGGCGACGACATTTTTCTTTTCAGACATCGCCATCAGCCTTGGGAATATAGTACCA
This sequence comes from Iris pallida, assembly GCA_029216955.1. Taxonomy (NCBI): domain Eukaryota; kingdom Viridiplantae; phylum Streptophyta; class Magnoliopsida; order Asparagales; family Iridaceae; genus Iris; species Iris pallida. Next base: position 54,323 of record JANAVB010020578.1, on the reverse strand, counting down.
TGACAGCGTGTCGGAGGATGATGGCGAGGGTGGACGGATATGATTTTTCGTGTCCGTTCCCCGTTTTACCGACCAGGAAGTGAGGAGTGTCCATGTTGATGGCGCTGGATCTCCTCATTTCTTACCTAAGAAGATGCGTTTCTGGTTGCGTTACATTCGCCCGGCGCATTTAGTTTATCGCAACCGCAACACTGTATACCTGGAGCCCTACTTGCCCAGTAGGTTTACCCGTCAATTTGGGTACAGTCAACTGTTCCTTGGGCGTCCTAGTTCCTGCCTGGTATTTGAGGGTAGCATCCTCGATGGTATTAGGGCATGGAGCTAGTATGACACTTGCCATACTTGAACTAGTTTTTCAGTTCCTGCAGCAAACGTGCTTGGGGAAATCTTGCATATGGCGGCCTTATACCATGTTACGGTAAACCAGCCTCCTGTTGATTTTGACCCGAGGACCAGCTTCATCGTGGGCACTCGTTTGGCTGAGAGGGCTACGGTGTCGAAGGCAAAGAAGAAAGGGCGAATAGGGTTCCCATGCCTGATTTTGAGTCCTTTGACATAGTTGAGGGAAGCAACGAAAGGGACGACGAGGACTCTCTCTCTTCTGATACCTGAGCAGCGGCGGATCAACCGCCCATCATGGCAGATGAGATGATGACGGATCAACCGTCGGTCGTATTAGATGAGGTGGTAGATCATTTGCCACCTGTATCAGAGGTGGTGAGGATAGAACCACCGCCTGCCGTGCCTGGTCCCTCGCATAAACGAGGCAGGCATGAGTCTACTAACGGAGGAGTAGCCTTTTCTGTAAAGAGAGCTGCGGTCAGACCTCGTAGGCTACTTATTACGGAGATGGGTGAGGATGTTGACGATGCTCCGGAGGTAAGACTATGTTAGAGCTATCTCCTTATTGTAGTTTTCTTTTTCTTGGAGATATGACCTAATCATTTTTTCTTTGTAGGCGTCTGACGAACCGGGCTCTCATGAACCGTCTGTCGCTCCTGAGGTTGATCCGGCCCTTGCTGCTTTGATTAGCGGCGTGTGTGTGTGCCGGTCCTTTCTGCGGGGCTCTCTCAGCGGCGGCTGAGGACTCCCAAGTTGCTGAGGCCCCGGCCCGAGGTGACGAAGATTTCTTTGGGCCTGTCTCCGAGATTGCTGAATTTCAGCAAGGCGACGCCGATCTCGTCGCATCCCCTCCCGAGGGTGTCGGGGCGGAGGAGTCTATTATATTCGACTCGGAGGCCGCTGGTGGAGAGGTTGTGGTGGCCGTAGGCGAACCTCAGCCTCCACACTCTTCGCTGGTAAATAAGCCAAATATTGACTAGTGAGGGGGCTTATTTGCTCTATCAACATATCCTCCAGGTCAAATCGATTCATGGTTGTCTTGGCCCTACAGGTCCTGACCCTTTACTTCCCACAGCGGATGTTCTTGGGGAAGGCTCGGCCTGCTATGATCTGGGGGAAAGGAGCATTTCTTCTCCTTCACCGACTCATGACGAGGGGACTTCCGCCAGCTCTGGGCAGATGGGAATGGAGCTTGTTCCGGGAGCGATGGTCTCCGCCTCATCCTCTGCTGCTTATACGGCTTCGGAGATTGACTTCTCGGCCCTGCCGAGCATTCAAGTTCTGCGGGCTGCTGAAGAGGAGTTGGCCGCTGTTCAGGTGTCCTTCCGCACGGAGTTTGTTTCCCTTGTGGCAGGAGCGACAGATTCTGTTACGTCTTCTTCAGTGTTGCCAGCTACACTCCTGTTGACGTCGGCTTCTTCGGAGGCTCTGGACGAGGTGTCGCAGGATGTGGTCGACAGCTTCTATCACCATTTAAAGAGGGGCGTAGATGCTGCCATAGAACGGGGAACCCCTTTTTCTCTGTCCCTACGGTGCGCTCGGGGTCAAATTGAGACTTTGAAGACTCTTCCTGGCGGGATGGGGTTGGCTGCGCTCCTGGAGCCCAAGTTGGCAGAGGCTGATCAGCTCGTGACCCGATTGCTGGTGTTACGACAGGCTGACTAGCCTGCTGCGATTAAACGGGAGCGGAGCTTCCTTATCGCTGCTCGGGATAGGATAAAGCTCGCTCGAGACACTGCCGGGCCAGTTGTGAAGGGGGACCTTGACGAGCTTTTCGCTTCGTATGACAGGCTGGGTCGTCGAAGTCAAGCTTGTAGGGCTCGGGAAGAGACTGCTTCTCGTGGAATAGCTGACACGAATGAGCGGATTCTCGCACATCAGGGAACTAGCCTTTCTAGAGTCGAAGTTGAAGGCTGCTCAAGCGGAACATGAGTCAATCGTTCAGGAGGCCGAGAAGGTTTCCCGATCTTCTGTTAACCTGGAGCGGGCTTTCAAGAAATTCGAGGACAACTGGAAGCTCACGCTCATCTGGAGGATGCGGCGGTGCTGACCCAAGAGGCAGAACGTCGAGCTAAACAGAGGTTTGAGCGGTCGGTTGCCTTGCTGACGGACCGTCTCACGGCACTATGTGCCCCGGAGCAGTGATCGGTTTTCTATTTTCTTTTGCTTCTCCCTTTTTTTTCTTTTCTTTCTTCTTATTTTCATTTTATAAGGGATGTGATCCCAAATGATGTAGTACTTTAAATTCTGAATAAATGAGCATGTTTCAACTCATCTTCCCTTTCTTGTACTCGTGGTATTTGTGGAATTGGACCTGCTGGGGGATTATTTGTGGACCTGTTACCCTGGGCGTACCTTAGTTTTAGGTACGGATAACAAGTTTGGAGAGAATACCTAAAACAACTTTACGATAAGACAGCTATAGAAGTTTTTGGCATTCGAGAGAATGCCAGGGAGCAACTGGGCTTCCAGACATGATAGGGAAGGGATGGGCGTGTACTGGAAACCCAGTACAGCATTTGTGGTCGGCTGAGGACATTTGTGGTCATCAGTGGACATTTGTGGTCAACAGAGGACATTTGTGGTCAACAGAGGACATTTGTGGACCTATTATCCTTGTCGTACTCCGGTTGTGGGTACAGATAATAGGTTAAAAGGGAACCGACAAACTTACTCAGAGGTAATAAGGACATGGCAAGTATGAAGGTTTCTTCTACGGAGCCTTCCCACGCAGAGGTAATGAGGACATGGTAGGAGTGGGCTCAATGAAGAGGGGGCACATAAACGACTCAGAGGTAATGAGGACATGGAAGTTTTATGTAGGGGGTGATTTGTTTTTGGCGGAAGTGAAACGACTCAGAGGTAATGAGGTCATGGCCGTTTTGGGAATTTGTGGATCGCTTACCCTTTTTTGTGCACTGGAAGTACGGGTAGTAGATCATGAGGGGGGATCTCTTCCAGGAAGAAAGTTCAGAGGTATGATCATACATGACTTTCTATCTGAAAGAGTAACCGGGATGTGAGTTCAGAGGTACCATCAGGTACATGACTCGATATTGTGAAAGTGTGAGTTCAGTGGCACCAGCGGGTACATGACTCGATAATCTGGATATTGTGGATGTGAGTTCAGCGGCACGAGAGAGTGCATGACTCAGGAATCTGGAGAATGGTGAGTGTAAGTTCAGCAGTACTAGCGGGTACATGACTCAATGATCTGGAGAATTGTGAGGGTGAGTTCAGTGGTACCAGCGGGTACGTGACTCGAAAATCTGGAAAATTATGAGGGTGAGTTCAGCGGTACCAGCGGGTACGTGACTCGTATGATTAGAAAATGTAGGAATAAGTTCAGGGGTACTAGCGGGTACATGACTCGATGTATGGAACCAAATATAAGTTCAGCGGTACGGGGAGGTACATAACTCGACACTCTGAGATGTCTCGAGGATTTTGTTTCAGACATAATACTTCTTCAGGAACTTGCCGTTGATGGGCAACATGAGCAAGTCTCCGTTTTGCTTGGCGAGGCGGTAAGCACCGTTGGAGAATACAGCCTCGATGATAAATGGGCCTTCCCATTTTGGCTGGAACTTGCCGACGGTCTTGTGAGTCATGACCATCGGTCTCCGGACTGCCAGAACGAGATCGCCTACTTGGAATGTTCTGACCTTGACTTTCTTGTTGAAAGCTCCGAGATTCTGGCCTGATATAGTTCGATTCGCTGTTGAGCTAACAGGCATTTCTCGTCTAGGTCCTCCAATTCCTGTAGTCGGTGATGGTAGTTTTCGTCTGTCGTCAACTGATGTGTGAGGGCGACACGGAGTGAGGGGATCTGAGTCTCTAATGGGAGGACTGCCTCACTGCCGTACACCTGGAAAAATGGTGTATTCCCGGTGGCTGTTCGAACTGTGGTACGATACGCCCATAAGCATTCGCCGAGCTTCTCGTTCCAGTCACGCTTGTTAGAGGACACGAATTTCTTGAGTAGCTTGATTATGGTTTTGTTGAATGCTTCTGCTGGCCCATTGGGCTGGGTTATAGGGCATTGAAGTAATGTTTAAATTCGGTGCTTATCGCAGAACCGATAAAATGCGTGGCTTGCGAACTGTGGCCCATTGTTGTGAATGATCCTTCGGGGCAGTCCAAAGCGTAGATGATATGATGCTTAAGGAAGCTGATCATGTTTGAAGTTTTCACCTCTGCCAATGGGATGGCTTCGCCCATTTTGAGAAGTAATTGGTGATTGCGAGTATGAATCGGTGTCCTCTGGACGAAGACAGGGTGATTGGGCCGACGATGTCCATACCCCATGCTTCGAATGGCCAGGAGGCCACAATCGGATGTAGGAATTCCGATGGCTGGTGGATGAAGTCGGCGTGGATTTGGCAGGCTCTGCACTTTCGTGCATAATCTATTGCATCTGCAACCATCGTGGGCCAGTAATAGTCCATTCGACGAAGGCGGTCTTACAGTTTTGGACCAGGTTGATGGGTTCCGCAAATACCATCATGGGCCGAGCGTACGGCTTCCTTGGCTTCTGTATTTGATAGACACCGAAGTAGTAACCCATCATAGGATCGGCGATACATCATTTTCGTCTCCGTATCATAGAAAAATCTGAGAGAACGTCCTGATAGAAGTAGCTTCCTTCGGATTCTGGCAGGATGTCGTATACTACAAAGTCGATGAACGGCTGTCTCCAGTCTGGTGCTTCGTTGACTAAAAGGGCGGAGTAGCTTTCCATGCATTGAACGTTATCCTTAGGACAGACCAGTTCACGGCCTATTATGTCGACCTGATGACGAGCGTAATTTGGCACAGCTAGGGAAGCGGCCAAACCAGCTAAGGCATCAGCCTCAATGTTCTAAAGTCTGGGAACATGTTCTATAAAGAATCCTCCCAGAGATGAGATGATGTCGATTGCTATTTGATGATACGGGATCATGTCTTTGTGGCAGACCTCGTACGACCCCCGAATCCGATTGACGATTAACTGCGAGTCACCGTATGCTTCAAGATACTCTACCCCCAGCTCCTTTGCAAGTCGGAGGCCGATGACCAAGGCATTGTACTCGGCCACATTATTTGAACAGGGCTCTGTGAGTGAGTAGGCCCGATTGATCACCAAGCCGGAGGGAGAAATCAGCACGACTCCGACTCCAGCGACGATGTTGCCTTTGGGTCCAGTTCTTGAAGCGCCGTCGAAGAACATCCGCCAGATGGCATCATGGGAGACTGCATTTGAACTGGTGACCTCGTCCGGTATTTCTTCATATACCCTAGTCGTTTTCGAACCTGGATGGGCTGCTAGAAAGTCTGCCAGAGCCTGGCCTTTAACAGCCTTTTGCGGGACGAAGATCATATGATATGGTGATAGTAATATCGCCCAGGTAGCAAGGCGAGAGCTGAGTGCCCCAGGTTTGGTCATGAGGACCCTAAAGGGGTTGATCCGCGATATCACGTGGATGGTTTGTCCCGTGACGTAGTGTCGCGTCTTCTGGATGGCGAATACGAGAGCAAAGCATTCCTTCTATACGGCCGTGTATCGGTATTCTAGCCAATCATCTTCCGACTGAGGTAGTATATAGCTTGTTCGTGGCCTGCATCATTGTTCTGTGCCAATAGGGTACCAAGAGAATGTTCTATAGCCGCACATAGAGCAGGAATGGCTTCCCAGCAACAGGAGCTACCAGGACTGGAGGATTCGACAAATATTCTTTGATGCTGTCGAAAGCGCGCTGGCATTCCTCATCCCATACGAAAGAGACTCCCTTCTTCATGAGATGGGTGAATGGTTGACATCGTCCGGAGAGATTAGAGATGAATCTCCTGATGTAAGCTAGCCTGCCTTAGAGGCCTCGGAGTTCGCGGAGATTTCTCGGGGGACTCATCTCCATGATTGCCTTTATTTTCTCGGGGTCGATGTGAATGCCCTGAGAAGTGATGACGAAACCCAGGAATTTCTCGCTGGAGACACCCAAGAATGATTTGTAGGGTTCATCTTTAAGTTGTGTGCTCGCATTAGGTCGAACACTTTCCTGAGATCTTGCAGATGATCTTCCTTCGAACGGCTTTTGACGGCGATGTCGTCGACATAGCATTCCACTGTTGTGCAAGTGGTCTCTAAAGATGATGCTCATAGCTCTCTGGTAAGTGGTGCCAGCATTCCTTAATCCGAAAGGTATAACGGTGTAGCAATATGTACCAATCGGTGTTCGGAATGATGTGTGCTTCTCGTCGTCATGGAACATCTTGATCTGGTTGTATCCTGAGAAGCCATCCATGAAGGACATACGTTCGAAGCCGCAGGTGTTGTCGATCATGATCTGTGATAGGGGAGGGAATTCATCTTTATGGTATGCCTCATTCAGATTCCGGAAGTCAATGCATATTGGATCTTCCGTTCTTCTTGAGAACTGGTATGATGTTGGCTACCCAGTCTGGATGCTGCTCTTCACGAATGAAGCCGCTGGCTATCAGTTTGTTGACCTCGGCTTTAATAGCATTCATGACATCAGGACGAAACCGTCGTTGCTGTTGCTTGACAGATTTTGCATCCGGACGAATATTGAGTTTGTGGAGTGCGATCTCGGGTCCAATCCTGGCATATCTTCATAGCTCCAGGCGAACACATCGATATACTCTTTGACGAGTTCGAGCAGCGACTCTCGCTCTTCATCTGTCAGACTCTGGCTGATGAAGATTGGTTTCGGGGAGGCTTCATCACCAAGATTAACTTGTATGACCTCATCCTCAGTGGGAAGTTCTCTTTGCTCGAAATGTTTTTCCTATTGTTCATCTAGCCGTTGGGCCCACGGCTCTAGCTCAAGGATTTTCGGAATGTCTTCATCTTCTTCATAAGCATCAGCGAATGCCATGTTGACTGACAGGACTTGTCTGAATGCGTCTCCGATGCTGGTATCTGAGTCAGAAGTTGGTGACCCGGTCGAATGTGAATGCCAGTCACATTCTTCATCTGAACTTTCAGGTGTCACATACCCTAATCCACATCGAGTCTTGCTATAGTAGTCCCGTGGTTTGCCAGCCGGGACCGGGGGCTTCAAAGGTAATCGTCGTCCAGTACCGTAGTTCAAACCCGGTGTCGTTTCCAGATTATACCCCTGTTTCTGCATGAGATATTTAGATTGGGGGCTATAAAGATACAGAGGTAGTCTCCCGACATTCGATCCAAGGTTGACTTCTTCTATGGTGAAGGGATGCGAATCGTCCTTCCGGCCGAAGATGATTGGATGGTCCCCTCCCTCGATTATTCGGTAAGCGTCTTCGGCTGGAGTAAGCTGGATTGTGGTGTAGATATTTGTCACCTGTGTGTGCAGGTGAGTGCCTATACCGTGTTCATAGCGTACATTGTACAAAGCTTATTAAGCTCGAGGTAGTTCAAAGATAACCCTTTATTGATAAAGTAAGGTATCTTTTCTAGGGGGATTACATCATCTGCGGAGGGAACATCAGTGTGGAAAGCCACATACTTGGCTATCTCCGGTTCTCTTCGGCTACCCCCTGTGTGAATGAAGACTGAGAGAGGACGACCTGGGGAGCTTGATCGTCAGCGGTTCAGTTGATGGAGCTGAGCGTGGAGTTGTTGGCCGACTAGCGACCCCAGTTTCGTACTCGATATGGGGCGAGGAGTGGTTGGTTCGCTAGAAGTGTCAGACTTTGCATCGGGGTGACGACCCTTCTTGGGAAGGCATATCGTCAGTGGCTTGTCGGAGGGATTGAGCTTCTCTGTTTGGGACTGACCGACTCTCGACAGTCTGATTGTTAGTGGCCTCGTTGTGGATCTTGGCACTTGGCCAGACCTTGGCAACCGGATTATCATCTGCTCTTCTTGTGCCGAGAGGCTGATTGCGCTTACGCAGAGTGGCGGTAAGGGGTGCAGACCTGCCTGGTTTGTGAGCTTGGAGGTGGATCGTCAGAGGCTCTTCTGATCCTGTGGCTGTCTCGGTACTAGCTTATACATCTTCTTCACCAAGATGCTTCTTCGATTTTCGTACAGGCAGGAGTCTGAGTAGTAAGATTCGACCCCTTTGAAGGGATCGATATCAGCAAATTCTGTCCTCACGAAGCCGTATTTGTCGACATATTTGAAGCACTGGTGCAGCGTGGAAGGCACGATCATATAATCGTGTATCTACGGATGCCCCAAGAGGATGTTGTAAGAAGTGTCTGCATCTATGACGTAGCAGGTGACTTCGGATTGGAGGTCGCCAATTTGACACCTCAGACGAATCTTCCCAATAGGGTAGCTCCTGTCCGAATTAAAATCGATGATGGCGGTGTTTGTAGGTGTCAGGCGATGCATTGGGATGGGGGATGATGTTGCAGACCCTTCGGGATGATGCTTATGGAAGAGCCATGATCAATGTGAATTCGATCCACCTTTACGTTGCCGATGTATCCAGTATAGTATAGTGGGCGATCGTGCAGATTAGTTTTGATGAGCATGTCCTGCGGAGTGAAGACGATGTTTGGCATTGCGCCAGTGTAGGCACTATCCTGGAGATCCACAGGTGAGTCCTCCCCGGTGAGGTTGGATCGAGCCAGATAGGCATCGCATTTTGGAGTGCTTCGCTTAATGTAATACGAACGTCCTTGGAGAGCCTTAGGAGTTCGTACAGTGACAACTTGGCCGGTGTGTTAGCCAACTGCGCTAAGATGTCAAAGATGTAGGGCCTCTCCAGCCCTTTTGCTGCCTCTTTTCGGAAGGATTTGTCTAAGCGAGTCTCCCTCGGCCTAGGCTTGTCGGTCGTCGAAGGCTGAGCCGGTCCGGAGCATCAGTTGTAGGGTTGATGATTTTCAGCTGGATTGTCAACCACAGGTTGGGATTGCGCCCCAGACCGCGTGACGACGGCTGTAGCTTCCTCGATGTCTGCCGAGATTGTGCGGCAGGCTCTGATTTTTCCATTCTTTTTCTTGCAGATAGAAGACGATATGGGCCGAGTCACTTCCGATACCAAGTCTGGATGGATCCACATGACCTTCCCTCGTGATGTGGTGAGGGGCACTAAACCAGTAGCCTGATCTCGGGGAGGTGGAAGATTAGTAATCTCCTTTGTCGCCAGAGGGATGGGACCATCCCGTCTTGAGTTTTCGTCGGAGGGAAGCTGCCGAATTGTACCGACACCATATTGGCCGCCACCGTTACCTCTTCGAAATCGATGGCCAAAGCGTTCGAATCGATGAGGTTTTGGATGTACCGTTTCAGCTGGTAGCAGTCGTGTGTAGCATGGTGGACGTAGCGATGATAATGGCAGTACTTTGGGTTCTCCATCTCTGCCGGTCGCAGTTCTGCCTTGGTGGAGGAAGCTGAATTCTGTCCCCTTGTATGAGCATGTCCAAGATGGGCTTGACGTGACCGTCTTCGAAGGAGTAAGTAATTTGCGGCCATTGTTTGTCTGCCGGCTTTGGCTCAGGTTTCTGGTTTCTGTGCCGTGTCGGCCACCATAGCCTGCTTGCCTCTGCCGTCCCGATTGTTGGAGGGACTACCCCCATTGTCATTATTGGTGTTAGGACGCTTGCCCTTGTTCTCTCCGTCTGAGATGTGCAATCCTAGTTGGCGAGCCTTCTTTAGTCGTTCTTCGGCGCTTGTGGCACTGATGATGAACGTCTTCCAGTCCTTGAATTGACTTTCGCCCATCCAGAGACTGATTGTTGGGAGGAGTCTTTTTGGCAAATTTCGATTAAGGAGGAATCCGGGTTTCCGGACGGCAACTTCATGGCGGTTCGGCGGAACCGCTCGACGTAGTTCCTTGTCAGCTCTTTCTCCCCTTGGATGACGTCCATGAGGGTGGACATGGTAATGTCCTGCCCTACTTCGTAGAATCTCTCCAAGAACATGCGCTTGAAGTCGGCGAAAGAGTGGATGCAGTTGTCCGGCAGATTGCGATATCAGTCGAAGGCGACTCCTTCCAATGCCCCGATGAATAATCGTGTGAGAATGGCATCGTCATGGGGCAGATGGTCGATGGTGACTTCGAAGTAGGTGATGTACCAACTTGTTGAGGTCTTGCCATCATAAGGATTGATATTGAATGGCTTATATCTTGGTGGGAATGGAACATCCCTCCTTGCAGCAGGGTACGGTTGCCGTATTCTGAGGTCTTGAGAGTTTTCTCGAGCGTGGAACATGGCTCGGAGCTCCTGGACCTCTCTTCTCGCTTCGCGTGCTTCGTCCACGGTGGTGGGGGCCGTTGTTTCCGGAGGATTGTTTCCCGGGTTCGGTGCCGCTGAATTCGAGTCCGCATTGACCGCGGGACCCGCACTTGTTTGGCCAGGCGTCCCTCCTTGCAGAGTTGGAAGGGCCGCTTTAATCTCGTCTATAAACTTGACCAAAGCAAGCAACATGGCTTCGAGACTGTCGATGCGCTGGCGATCACTGGAACCACCTTGGTTGCTGTCTGTCATGAACATCGTCTTCACGTGAGGAGAGATAGACGGAGCGGTGGAGGAAGCGCCCTCCGAATCGTACCCCTGTAGTGAGAAGTCATCGGGGTATGTGGGTATGTTCCCTTCTGATTCAGACTCGGAAGGAACAGTACCCCCAGCCTCCGAGTTCGCCTCGTCTTGGGAGTTGTGGATGTCGTCAGGGACGTCGAGGTTTGCTGTATCCGATGGAGAGTTGTCTCCCCTGGCTCGTCTTCTTGGAACATCGGATTGCTGTAGAGGCTCGGAGGGGTGCTACCCCCAGCCCCAGCAACCCCTGCGTTATGGACGACGAATCTCCGCTGTAGCAGATTTTGTCTTAGAGCGAGTACCTTGGAAAACTCCGGTGGTGGGTATCCGCTTAGACGACAGTCTTTTAGTCGCAGTGGTTGAGATCTTCGGGCTGGAAACATTCGTCTTCTTCCCCCTTCCATCAGCGGGGACTTCCCCAGCAGAGTCGCCATCGTGTTTGCCATGAAATACAAAAGAGCAGAACAGTTTTATGGGAGGACTGGACTTTTACTTCACATTACAAACTCGCTTGTACAAAAAAGCCTAGGGACGAAAACCTAGGTACAATAATCTAAGTACAATTGTTTATTTTTGATTCTGGGGGGTAACGATAGAGGCTCGGGAAGGCGACGGCAGCCCTGCCTTACTCCTTAGACGATCGGTATGCAGCCTTGGCTCCTGTGACGAGATGGTTGGCGTTGACGAAGAAATGCTCTTCTTGCTCTCCTCGTATTGCTATTCTGGCTTCTCTCTCTATGGATTGATCTCTGTATATTTCTCTCTGATTATTGGGGGAGCGTCTCTCTGTATGTGCGTATCTCTTGCAAGGGAATGGCACCCTGCTATTTATAGGAATGGGGTCTGATCATTAGGGTTGCAAATGATTGCTTCTTGGAGATGGCGCGGCCTGGTAAATAATCAATCTGGACCATTAATCTTGAGCGTAAAGGATCTGGGCCATTAATGAGGATTATGTCAAATCATGCCAGTCATTAATGTTGATTTGCAATAAATCTCCATCATGATGATTTGCTGATATCGTAATCTAAATAAATCAATTTAATTCATTCTCTTGCCACGTGTCCCAAATCATTAGGATCTGACCCAAAATTTAATTATCTTTAGGATACGTGTCATGTCATCATTGTTGAGCCGCATGAGGAGCGTTCATATTTGGGTCGCATGAAGGTCGTCATGACCGAGCCGCATAAAAGATTTCATGACCGAGCCGCATGAATAGTCTCTATACTCGAACCGCATGAAGGTTGTCATGATCGAGCCGCATGAATTTGTTCATGACCCAGCCGCATGGGGGTCTTCATGGCCGAGCTGTATGAGATTCTTCATGGTCGAGCCGCATGGATTTCTTTACGACCGAGCCGCATGGGGGACCTTCATGATTGAACCGCATAGGTTTCTCTGCACTGGCTGCATGAACTTGTCTAGTCTGGCCGCATAAACTTTCCTGAAGCTGTGAAGATTTTCTCCAGTTCCCTAGGAAGATAGTGCTTTTGTGTCAGCCATTATGACTACTTTACGTCAGGGTGTCAGTTGTCGGCTGTCAGCCGTCAGAGCATTAATTGTGTTTGAATGACGCTGGGTACAGCTGTTCTGAAAAGACACGTGGCTTCCTCTGCGAGCCGTATGGAGTCCACTCGAGCTGCCTATGTTTGAGCCGCATGGGACTCCTGAGCCGCATGTGGCTCATTGGCCGCATGGATCATTTTTCTCTTCTTTTATGCTTCTACAATAAGTGCGTTGAATCGGCTCGAAGATTCTAAAAAGTCAAATCGAACCAAGGCGCAAGTCCGAATCGATGCAAGTATTGATTTTGCTTGGTTTCATATGCAGGCTATCCGTTTATGCTGAAATATTAGAGGTCGACATTTTGTCTCATTCACAACGGGTCCACAAAACCCAAATCACCACCTCGTACCAGGCTGGGACTTCGGCACGGTAGGCCAAAATCGATCTAGTAGTTCAATGAAACAAGAAGTGCTCGAATGGCTATGTCAGAAGATTTGGCCTTGTAAAAGTTATGAAATCGAGCCGCATCGGCTCGGTAAACAATAAGGCGCATCGGCTTAAGGTGGGGGACTTTGACTTCTCTTTCCTACTCCTTCATGCCTAAGTAAAATATATCATTGTATGCTAAGTTAACATATTGAGACCACAGGCGTGGCTCGAAGGAGAGAAACATAGTGCATATCGTACACTAGATAGAACAATTAAAATAAATCGTACATCAAATGTATGAGTCGCTATGGAACATTGAATATCACAAAGACGAGCGCCTCGGTGCGTATACCATAAAAACATAGGATAACTGTATCGACAAGTGCCTCAGCGCACGAGTCATTAAGTGCCCCCACTCAAGAATTAGTATGCTAGAACATTGTAAGACTATATCGGTACGAGTGGCTCAGTGTACGAGCTATAGATCATTGAATACCCTATCGAGGCGCGCCTCAGTTGCACGAGTCGGAGGAAAGGAACATAAGTCTAACGCATTGAACACTAAGACATAGAATACGGAAATACTGAATCGAGGCGTGCATCGAATGCACAACGGAAGGAATGGAAAATAACTATTCAAAGCGTGCTTACGTGCTCGAGACTTACAAATGATGGCTTTGTTACGAGGGAACAGTTATGGCACGAACGTGGCAGAACTGTCCAATGTGGCATGGTGCCTTCAAAATATTTGTGGCCTTCGGGGCGTTCGTTGATTAACATTGAGTTAGGGCATTGTGCCAATTGAAATAGAGATAGACGAATTTGCTTGGTTGTATGAAAGATAAGATGCATTGCATGGTCAATAGACTTAATGATATATTGCCCATGCAATGGTGTTTTCTTCCCTCGAACGTGGTTCGCCAGGGCGCTGGGATCGTTCGACCTAGGAGGGACTGCGGGATATCGGTATTGTTGATGCACTTCATTAAGACGGTTTGCGACCTGCTATTGATGTGATAAGCCACTTACTCGAGTAATTCAGGGGTCCTCTGATTGTTTAGGTTAGCAACCGCACAGAGTGATCATCGTCTTACATATTCGATTTGAGAAATATAAGTCCATTCTAGCCCGGAAAGCTAGTGACCTTATGTAGTTAAGGAACGATGGGTCAAAAGTGCAAGGTAAACATATATCCTGCACAGATAGATCCTAGGTCGAAAGTGCAGGGTACACATATATCCTGCACATATAGATCTCGCATAGAGAGCACTTATAACATGACAAGGATGGATGGTAGGCGTTCTCCTTACGTCGGTGCAAGGGCGAGTATGTCGATGTTGGTAAAAAGTCACGAAACAACACGAGATTGCTATTGGTTGCCTGCTTTTATACGTATTGCAGTAACGTACTTGCCATGATGACATGCTTTACAGTCTTTAAATATGCCATAAACTGATCCTAAGGAGAACATAGAAAGAGAACTAAATTCTATGCTTTCATGAATTAATACGTTACTAAATGTCAGTTTATTAAGTGGGTCTTTGATCAGTACAATGAGGACAAAAGAACTAATCACCCACTAGTTTGCTAGCAGGTTCAGGAAATGGTCTGCTCCGGCGGAGCTTCGCTTGATCACACTGAGGCATGGAATGCCGTAGCATTTGAAGCGTGCGATCGCATTGACGCTCGATCTTGCAACACGATTGATGCAACCAGGATATAGAAGCCATGATGTATGGAACGGTAAAATTCTTTCTGGGCAAGAAAGAACTTGAGTATTGTAGCTAATCTGGCAAATTCTGTTGGGCTATTGAAAGCCTTTGTAACCTCAGTTCATTTATCAATAAAAAGATTTTTTTCGTATATTCTGTTTGCCTCCGTTACATATCAAATCAAGATAACCATTTGAGAACTTGTCATCTTACCTTGTACGAGTGCAACTCCAGACTCGTACGGCATCACGCTCCAGCGAGGACGATGATTCGAACAAAATCGATGCTAGGACGAGCAATTTTCCAGGTCGGGGCGTGACAATCCTAGCTAATTTGACTATTCTGAACACGTTGATAATATCTGTTTCAGCCCCGGAGACTGTTGTGAGAGTTTGACTTTTGTGGCTCGTCGATTGACTAGATAGTGTTGGTTGTATGTGCTACCACCATGCAAGTGTACCTTGTCGAACTTATACAATATTTATATGTTTTCTTCTTATTGTATTTCTTTTCATATTGTCACATGCTTCTCATATTCTACTTGGGTTATCATCTACTGTCTTTTGTGTTTTATAGATTTACGTGCACATATAGAATATTAGTTGTTTTATTGATTGTTTATTGGTCTTCCTAGTATTCACCATGTCTTGTGTTAGAGTTTCTAGTTATGCCATATTTCCTTGATTGACTTGACCTAGTATTGATTGATGGAATTGGACTTGTCTTAAGTATGACCTGACCTGATTTGACCATTTCGATTGAAAGTATCTTGTATTGTACTACAATTAAGATATACTATATATTGGGAGCATCTTGTATTGTACTACAGTCTATAGGATTTTACATGACCTTCATATTCCTTTAGGAGAGGAGATTGATACTAGAATTGGCTATTCTCGATTGGGAGTATCTTGCATTGTACTACAATTGAGGTATACTATAGATGGAGTATCTTGCATTATACTACAGTCTATAGGAGTTATTCGATTGATTGTTAACCAAGTCTAGTATTATATTTCCATTTGACATATCGTTTCTTAGATGTTCTTCTGACACTATTCTTATCCTCATACAGGCTATTTACTGTCATATTAGTACGCATGTTTTATGTATCTTGCTAGTCCTCTAAGGACCTGATGAACTCTTCAGGTATTTGCTGAGCGGCTGCATAGAGTAGATGGGTAGTTGATGATTGTGTCTACAGAAATCAGGTATCAATAGTGGTACTTATTCATTCTTTCTTAATTATATTTATTTTCATGACTTTCTGCTGATATAGCCTAGTTTTGTAAGATCGTTATTATCTTTGAGCTTGATTGAACATGTGTGGTACAGGGCGGCCGACTGTATTGCATATTGTTCATTCTTATTATGTTGCTCTCGTAGTGGATTGCGATCTAGTTTTGAACTATTATCATAGTCTAGACAGGTTATACGTATTTGACTTGGGCTGGAATTCGCTTGATACGTAGCTGGCTTGCCCATGCACTTGCACATCGAAAAGCGGGTGCGGGTCGCGACAAATTTTTTTGGTAGCCCATGTAGGTCAGAGCATATCGTATCGGTTACATGTACTGATACGAGCCCACAAATATGATTAAACCATTTGAAAACTCAATCCATACTGCCTTAAAAATTCTCTTAGAAATTTCTCTACCGTCTTGAAAACTTCGTTTTTGCTCTCGATTATTCTTTATTGCCTTTCCGTACCATTGATTCTCACCCCTTCCTATTTTGGGGTAACGAATGATCGTGCTATCTAAAATTTATCAAAAATTCTTAAGTAAGTTAGTTTGATTATTGAATTTGGTTGCTTAATAGATAGAAGGGGATTAGAGATGCCATATGCCATAGATATCTGTTGGTAGTAATTTTTGTAACTAGTGTGCACAGTTATAAAATTTTATAACATTATGTTGAAGGGGTAGTGTGAACCAAGGTGGGTAGAAGTCCTGGAGGATTTTTGGTTATGAAATGACCATGAGAATAATTGATAGCTAGTGGGACCCCATCTTCTACCATCACTGATGGACCTTTTCCTTAAATTTCGAGGACGAAATTCTTTTAAAGTGGGTAGATTTATAACACCTCTTCCCGAAATTTTGAAAATACTTTATTTATTTGAATTAAATGTTAATTTTTAGAACTTTATAAATTTAATTAAATAGTTATTATGGTAGAATTTTAGTCATGGTTAAGTTTTGGAGTACAAGATGATTAGGAATTGTGGTACAGATAGTGCAGTTGCGTGATTTAACTTGTGTATTAGCCATGGTAGGGAAGGCCAAGCCATAAGTGTGTCCCAACTAAAAAAACTAGGCTAAGTTGTGAGAAGGCCCCTATAAATAATTTATTATTATTATTGAGAATATTCTAACTTCTAGGAGACCGGTTAGACCGATTTAGCCCAGACTTGACCTGAACCCAACCAGAGCCCATGTAGGCATGTAGTGAGACCAAATGTGCCATGTAGACATACCTTATGTGTATACAAGCATTTTGTATTATTTTAGGGACTGAAAAATATTTCCTAAATATTTGTTATACATGATTATTATTTACATGGTTTGTAGATTAATTGCACAATTTTCTGTAGACTAACTAAAATTAGGGTAATTGTGTCTCCCAGCACTATACTATTATTGGTTTAATGTTTTGCTGTCATTATTTTTTTTTATTATGGATCTTTATTTAGTATAAAAATATCTTTATTATATTTATTATTTTGTTCTTAGAAAATAAATATTAGCATGTACATATTTTTATTTGCAATACCCTACATTAGGTAAGGCATTATTAAGAGTGAGGGATTTATGGAGTATTATACCTATATATATATTATATATATATTTTTATATATATATATATATATATATATATATATATATATATATATATATATATATATATATATTTATATATATTATATATATATATTATTTATATATATATATTATATATATATATATATATATATATATATATATATATATATATATATATATATATAATATATATATATTATATAATATTATATATATATAATATATATATGTGTGTGTGTGTGTGTGTGTGTGTGTGTGTGTGTGTGTGTGTGTGTGTGTGTGTATAAAGAAAAAGAAAAAAAAAACAAGAAAACAAACAAACAACACAGCACAGGACCCCCTCAAACCGAACACAGCACGAAATCCCCAACATGCAAACAGACTCGATACTATACAGCATATATATACATGTATACGTCGAGAGATTGAGAGAGAGAATCACCAAACCGTTGTGCAGTCCGGCGCCACTCCTAACCAGGCCACCGTTATAGAGCCTAAAAATTAAGAGGCGCCACCCATTAAAGTCTTCAATCATCTGATGGCACCAAAACAACCAAGTTGCGTCGGATCATCAAGTTGCGCAGCATCAGGTTGCGCCATCATTATCTGACAACGGCGTCATCATTATCTGACAACTGATAGCACGGAGATTAAGGAAAATCCCTTCGAATCCTGCGCAATACGGCGCTCGAGAAGACTTTGTCAGTATAATTAATGCTGACAGCTGGTTCACGCAAGTCACTGAATGGCGCAAAGATTAATCAGTACAGCACAGAAGACCTAGTCAAAAGGCGCTAGTCGTTAAGTTGTGCCTATGCGCAGCCTGACAAATTGGTGCCACTTTATCAACTCTTAGTTTAAAATAGGGTGACGTGGCGCACAAGCTATCAACTTCGTAAAGCATGCCCACTACACTGTCCATGACCACGCGTATCTCAATCAAACGATACCACATGTCTACAGCAGTTAGTGCAAACAGCTCGTACAGGTTGTTGCATTGCGTCCACGCACACCTGATGAAGCTCGTACAGAGTAATCAAACAGTGTTCAGAACAGAGTGACGTGGCGCACAAGCCACTAACTTCGCAGAACGTGCCCCTATACTACCCACGACCACGCGCATCTCAATCAAACGATGCCACGCATCTACAGTAGTTAGTGCAACCGTTCGCGCAAGTGAACAAGAGGCGCGCAATCTGAAGCACGCGCAACCCAGAATAACTACTAAATGGTTATTTCATGAACTCTATAAGTAGAGTTTCAAATTATTCTCAAAACATCAAGAGTGATCATAATATCCTGCTAAAGTGCTGCTGCATTCTCCAAGGTTCGTGTCTTTGATATCACATCGTCCAAGGGATAAAGTGATCTTCTGATCAGATTCCTATAGTTGTCCTTTCCCAAAAATTAATTGTACTCATGTACTCTTTTTTTAGTTTGTAATAAAACTTTTTTTTTTGCAAACAAAATGGCAACACTGCTGGGGACGACTTTTTCCTCCGACGAGAAAGTGACAACTTAATGTGATACTGCGACAATCGGCAAGACGTAGAAGCCCCTGGTCGTTAAAGTCGACCAGACAGTCTACGAGACTATGATCAATGCTGGGGGTGCCAAGCGCACTACTGCCGCAGTTAAGAGCAAGATGCGCTCTATCTGGGCCCCTAAGGCCTCGGCAGTGCAATCTCCTGCCTCTGTGCAACTTGCGCCCATCAATGTTTCGGTGCAACCCAAGGGAAATAGCCTTTTGGCTAATCCCTCCATTTCTCCGATTCTGAAATTGAAGGAGACTCTGTCTCGACACACTATTGTCCAAGACAAGGGAAAGTACCCTTCAGCCCTCTCTTCTTTGGCGCAACCTGTACCTATTCCTACTTCTGCACAACTTGCGCCCATCAATGCTTCAGCGCAACCTAAGGAAAATAACCTTTTGGCTAATCCCTCTACTTCTCGACCCTGAAATCGAAGAAGACTCTGTCTCGACACATTGCTGTCCAAAATAAGGGAAAGCGCCCTTTGGCCTTTTTTTCTTCGGCACAATTTGCGCATGTTCCTACTTCAGCGCAACTTACGCAGAGTCATGCCTTGGCACAACTTGCACGAACTTGTGTACTAGCGCAAGGTAAAGTGAAGCACTCTTTTCCATCAAATCAGAAACTTAGTAAGAAATCACTAAATCAAGGAAAAGGCTCTTTAACTTTTTCTCATTCTGCTCGAGTTGTTGACTGGGTGGAAAGTACTGCTCTCCTTAATATAGACAACCAAATCTCTATCGGAAAGATGAGTTCCATTCAGAACAAACCTTCCCTGCAAGAGGGCACCATGCCTACTCCAAAGAGATCAGGGCAGGATCTACCAACCTTATGTATTTCAAGATCCCGATGTGGCAAACTACTAGTATCTCAAGTAGGTACACAATACCCCCTGTCACTTGTGCACCTATAAACAGGTGCCAATTAGGCTCAAACTCGGGAAATCACAAGATTCATCAAGCGTAACCCGCACCAGTTGCTAACTTACACCAAAGGAAGAATGCTGAGGTAAAAAATCCTGTGACTTATGCTAACCAGCTTAGCACGTCTTATATACTCCAGGTACAAGATACCTCCGGAACAGGAACCATGTCTCGAATATCATCAAAGACTACGCTCCTGTAACTTCTTCCTGTCCTGTTAACGACCTCCGTGAACTCTTAATACAGAAGCAGAAGGTTGTAAATCCATCCTGTCCAGCGGTGGTCCAATAACAAGAACATCATTGCAACCACCATCATGAAATTGTCATCAAATGCTGCCAGTCAGCCAAGCGGTCCATCTTTGACCGTTTGAATTATGTTCA
Organism: Iris pallida; assembly: GCA_029216955.1. NCBI lineage: Eukaryota > Viridiplantae > Streptophyta > Magnoliopsida > Asparagales > Iridaceae > Iris > Iris pallida. Next base: position 34,198 of record JANAVB010020578.1, on the reverse strand, counting down.
GACCCCCAAACCAATCCTAGTGGATGAAGATGAACTTCTCTATGCTTTTGTCAACATGGCATCTCGAAGCACTGGGGGTGGAAAACGTCCAAGACGTAATGCGTCCCGCAATCCTAGTCAGCAATACTTAGATCGGATTCATGAATCCGGTGAAGGAGTATACCAATATACTATATCAAAAAGTCGAGACACAATCGGTCAAAGGAATCTTCTTGATTCAAACCAAGATTCCTTCAGTCAAAAAGATATCCCTATCACTTATTCTGGGGATAGTTCTTTATGTGACTTTGATGCTAACAGTGAAAGTTCTGAAAGGACCATTCTTTCCACTAGTTCGTCTTCAAAGGCTAGAGAAGTGACTTATGTCGTCACAGAAGATAAGATACCTCCAATTCTTCCAGTCAAGAGCAGAGAATTGCTGCTTTTGTCACGACCCGCACCCTGAAGAGGGGCACGAGCACGTGGTTACGTCCAGCCTACGCCGCAGTATCGGCGGTAGAACGCTGTATATAGGGTCTGTAAATACTACGACTAAAACAGATAAATGTACCTGTACAGTATATACACTCCGAATGGAGGTGACATAGCAATACAGTCTCAATCATATATCAAACTAAGGTAGATAGTACGAAAAAGGAAATATGATAGAATAAATAGGAAAATGAGTCCAAGATCCACAAGTCAGAGCTATACACAAATATCCAGAGTCTCTGATAATATAAGTATAAAGATACTACGAACTGAAATGTACTAGCTGGCTCGCAGGTCAGGCAAACCTAACTAAACTAGGCTACTCAGGGTGAGCAAAGTCCAGTGGCTCTACCAATAAGCCACGGTCTAAATCTAGTCCATCAGATTCAACCCCATAATAGGTCGGGCAGTCAGTCAGAGTCATCTGTAAAATATCATAACGGTATCCTGTCAGGAAAATGAGCAAGTACAAACACTAACAGCAGTTCCATGTGAATTGACAAATTCTATAAGAGATAATATAATGAACTACAAGACAAAGATATATGAAAACTTGGGAACCGTTCGGAAGCCGAGTTACAACCCTTAAACCAAACAAGGACCGGGGTTGTAACTCTTCTCCCGAGCAGAACTTAGTCTCCAATCAAGGTACAATGTAAAGGCAAGTAGAGCATGTTAGTAACTATATATCATGGCATGGTGAGAAAATACTGAATGTAGAACAGAGCAGGATAACGATAAGATAAAGTAAATATAAATGTGATTTGAATTATTAGAGCGTTATGTGATCGGCTTGGAAAACATGATCAGGCTTTCCATCCGACCGACTATGAACAATGTGTACAATAGAACGGTAAGGCCGGTCACCATGAAAAGCTATGAACGATGTAGGGTAAGGCTTTACCCATCGTGAGGCGAGGGTATAGCTATGAACAATGTATACAGTAGAACAATGTGGGAAATTTGATCACACAACCACTAATAACTCCCCATCCCCGAATAGTATAAAGGATCCGGACATAACACGTCATGACACGGGATTCAAAAGCAGGTGATCAGCCCACTCCTAAGTCCATGTCTATACAAGTACAAGTAACAAGTCGAGTCATGTACCAATATACCAGGTAATCCGGGAACAACATCTCATGACAGGATCCGACGTATACTAGTCCGTGAAGTATCGTGTCTGGAATCAAGTAAGACACTACAACTAAATCGGATATAGCAGATATCAAGACAATAAAAACTATCAGTGAATGTACTCGCCAGCTGTCCTGAGTTGTATGATATATCAATGCTCAGAGTGGTAATCAGGAACCTAAATATGAGATACTGTAAGTTAATTTAGGTTTAAACAAGTTTAGGAATGATTTACAATGAATGATATACAATCTAGGTCAAACTAGGTCTCACTGAGTCACACTAAGTCCTGTCAAGTCAATCTAGGTCAAATCAAGTTATATCAAGTCAATCTAAGCCTAACCAAGTCAATCCTGGGTCATACCAGTCATCACGGGTCAAAACAAGTCGAAGAAAGTCAAACGGGGTCAAGAGTTGGCCTACAGTTGACTTTTGGTCAACTGGTCAACCCTGGTCAACTCTGGTCAACTCTAGGTCAACCCTGGTCAACCTTAGGTCAATGGTGACTAATAGTTGACTTTTGGTCAACTACACAAGTCTAATGGAAATTGGGACTAATTTGGGTAAAGCGTTGACCCATAGTTGACTTTTGGTCCAAAAAGTCAACCGTGGTCAACCGGGGTCAAGACTAGGTCTAGGAGACTATTTCTAACTATTACCAACCTCTACAACCCATATCCAAGTCCATCTTGGACTTCGAAACTCATATCTTGGCCGTAGGCCAATATCCTATTTTACCCTTAAAAAGGGTAAAATTCTAGCTTAGGCAACTATCAAGTTAGCCTACCTACGCTTGGTATTTTGACCCGAGCTCCCTAGGGTAGTAAGGTACTAGCCTATACATATATTACCTACCAAGATACCAAAGTAAAATGGACATCTAGTCCATGTTACGGCCCATTGCCGGTATCTTGAATATTTCAAGATACAGAATGGTACGGCGCGATACCGGCGCCCTACAACCCCGATTTCCACCCGAAAGCCTACCTGCAAAATCTAAATCATGTATTCTTGCCCCACGCCAAGTTTCAACTCAATCCGATACTCCGAGCTCCGTTTCGCCCTCTAACTCGGTTTTACCCTATTTCCTATTCTAGCTTTCTTCCTATTCTTCCAACTTCTTCCAATCTTTCCTTCTAACTTCTTATTCTTTTCTAACTTTCATTCCATAATCTTCTTCTACTCTTCTCTACAATTCTAACCATATATAATACATATATATATATATATATATATATATATATATATATATATATATATATATATCTATATATAACACATATGTATAGGTGAAGGGGGGGTTAATAGCCTTAAAGGCCCAAGGGGGGGGGGAAATTCAGACCTGGCAGCAGCCAGGTCTGATGCTGCTGCTACTGCAGCATGTTGCTGCTGCTGGGCTGCTCTTCTTCTTCTTCTTCTTTTTCATCTGCTTCTACTTCTTCCTATATATATATACTTCATATATATATAATATAATATATATATATATATATATATATATATATATATATATAACTAGATATCTATCTATATATATCTAGATATCTATCCATCCCTCTAAATATATATAACACACACATCCATATACACACATCCATATATATATATATATAATACACTCATATCTATATATATAAATACACTCATATAACTATATATATATATATATATATATATATATATATATATATATATATATATATATACACACACACACCACATCCTCACACAACACAAACACACACACATCCTCACCACTCTCATCCTCATGACACAAATTTCATATCAAATATATACACACACTCACACACATAAATACACATGTATATATATATATATATACCACTCTCAAAATGATTAAACCCTAATAAATCCTTAACCTATTTTTCTAGGGAAAATCTACAAATTTTGGGCAAATGGTAGAGAAGGAGCTCCTCTCCATTTATTGTGTGGGACATGAATGCAAAAGAGAAACTAATGAAGTTAAAAACATACCTAACAAAGGGGTTCTCTCTTGAGAAAAGCTTGGAAGAAAGAAAGAAATGGAGATGGAGAAGTTGCTTGGTGGTGAAGGAAAGAGAGAGGGGGCTATAGGTGGCCGGCCAAGCATGGTGGTGAGGGGCACTTGTAAATTACAAGTTTGCCCCTCCCTAAGCCTAATACTAAATTAAATCCAAATTAGGTTTAGGAAGTTGCTAAAAAAATTAAAAATCATAATTAAACTAAATCACTCATGGAGGACTAGTCCAAACTCTTAAAACCTAAAGTTTAGTGTGGTGGGCCATGGTTAGCTAACAGGCTAATTACAGCTCAAGTCAAATTCACGGGTCCCGAATTAACTCGGAATGCGATGAAATTCGAACCCGACTCCTATAATAATTAATAATAATATTCATGAAATAAAATTCCCAAAAATATTATAAAATAGAAAATTACCATTTTATCCCTAACTGGGAAAAGTGAGGGTGACAGCTTTGGAGGCTAGTTTGAAGAACATGGCTGAGATGATGGCAGGCATACATACTGTGATTATGGCACAACATACAGTTCACCAGTCGTGAATCTGATTTCGACTCAAGAATCTGTGACAACATCAATTCCCACCAATATTGATCTGGGGGTACAATCTTCTCACACTGCTTCTATTCCTGCACAGGCTATTCCAAGTCAATCTGGCGCAGGGGGTGGTACTTATCATGCGATACCCCCTTCTAACACATTGAATCAATCTACTACCGCAATCAACATGAGATACCAATGAGGCTGTAAAACTTTTACGTACTCAATTTGAAGCTTTCAAACAGAAGGATAGCCTACAGAAGCTTGGGATCAAACAGTCCTATCACATAGAATGGAACGAGCTCCAAATTCCTCCTAAATATAAACCCCCTACTATTATGCTGTTTGATGGCAGCACGTCTCCAAGTCAATACCTCAACCACTTTGAAGTAATGACTGATCAACTCCAACTAAATAATGCTCTTCTTTCTAGAGTATTTGTTAGCTGTTTAGCTGGTGCAACATATGACTGGTATCATAGTTTACCAGATGGGTGCATAACCTTTTTCGTTGGCTTCAAACAAATATTCTTGGAACGATTTTATAAGGGAACCAATGACATGACTATCTGCTCTCATCAAAATCTAACAACGACATAATGAAACGACTGAACGTTTTATTGAACGGTTCCGCCGTGAAGCCCTCAAAATACCTCTCGGAACTCCAGATGCTTTAACTATGGACACTTGCAAATAAAACTGTTGCCTATAATCAGCATGTGGACAGGATCAACACAGTTCCAGGATTGGCCATCTTTTATAATGAATGCCAAAGCCGTAAAAGAAAGCGCTGACAAATTCAAGCAATTAGGCATTCAAATGTCTAATCTTGAAAAAGAGGAAAGTGCTACACCAAATAATAATGGCCGACAGAACAATCATAAGAGCAAGAAGACTTCGCCATTAACCTCAAAGGCAAAGAAGCCCTGGCCATCAATATAAATCAGCCAACATCTACTCTTCAGCACCACCACAACGGGCACCTCGTCCAAAAGAAGAATACTCTTTCGATGAAGATGACATCATGAGTTCTTTGATTGTCTCATCAAAAGCAACAAACTCCAACTGCCATAACCTAAAAGGTCGGATGAAATTGGTAAGACTGACCATCCTAAATATTGTGTTTACCACAGGTTTATTAGACATCCAATTCGAGCATGCTATGTGCTCAAGGGTAAAATTCAGAAGATGGTCAACTCTGGTGAAATTACTCTCCAGCAAGACGAGAAAACTATAACGGCTAATGTTGTCTCTTTATAGTTTAGAGATTTTCCAGCTCAACTTGTGCAAGACGACATTGTCCCCATTCTGAGAACTACTCTGGAGATTGTCAATCTTCGACCAGCACGGACAGATGGTCTTGTTCCTCTGTCTACTGATAAAGGAGAGATCATATGGATCCATCTAGGTTTAGTGGTGGACTTTGAAACACCATCTTCTTCCACTAAGCCAAAGAAGGCCACTAAAAATAAATTATATCACATGATTTCATTTGGTGAGCCTTGTCTTCCACCTCTAACTGCTACCTTCATCCCGGCAGTAGATAATCCTTTTCTTCTTCTACTGATAAGACAACATTGTCAAAATCAGACGCCAAATATCAACCAGCCTTCCATCTGTACAGTCCACAATCTTGTGAACTCATGACAAAGATAGGATATGATCTACAAGAGGCCTCTGGTTTGAATCATGGAAAGGGATCTCATGTACCTCTTTCTTTATGTCTTTCTCACAACCAATCTCAGGTTGGTTTGGGTTACTAGACAAACTCTCCATCTCGTCGAAAAAAATCTTCCAGAAATAAGATCCAGGCAAAGAACTGCAATATGGTGTCCTTTGAGCCTGTATTCGAGGAAGAAGTCTTGACTGGTACCAGGTCTGGAAAACCTTACCTAAGAGACTACTCAGATGGTCAAAAAGACCCTGCTAGCTCTAGAGGCTCCTCAAGCATCATCTTCTCTTGATGTCAATGTTCCGTCAGCTTCGTCACCCCAGATAGAGGCAACTCTTTCCAAACCGACGACAGCCGACAAAGGAAAATAGCCTATCCATTTTGATAAAGTATTAAAGAAAACTCCAACTTTGGGACTTGAGAAACCATATAACTTTGATATACTGGCTCAACTCGCCAATACTCCGACAAGATTGTCAATTTTTGAACTACTTCGTCTTTCGAGGGAGACTCGAGAAACGTTGAGTAAAGCTTTAACGCAAGCCGATACTTGTCTAGCACTTCTCAAAAAACTAGAGGATGAGCCTATAGCAGGCCTTCATTGTCATAGTGTGATGGAACTAATATCAAACATCACCTTTACACAAGATGATATGCTGTTAGAAGATAATCGTCATGATCGACCCCTCTACTTACGGGATATGTTGATACCATGAAGGTTGATCGTATCCTGATCGATCTTGGGTCTGTGCTCAGCATCATGCCAAAGACCCTACTAGATGCATTGAAGATTCTCGTACACAATCTTTCGACAACCATTACGACAATCCTGGGATTCAATTCTGGGAGAAGTGAACCTTTAGAAAAGATTCGTCTAAAAGTTCAAATAGGAAATCTTCGTACGAAGGTTCCTTTCTACTGACGACAATCACGGCTCTTACAATGCTTTGCTGGGAAACCCTTTCTGTATGAGCATAACATTATACCATCCACTTTATATCAATGCTTCAATATGTAGATGCCAATGGAGAAGTCCAAAGGAAGTAGCCGACCTGAATCCTTTCAGGGGTTTGAAGCATATTTTACGGACTCTCGAATGTACAAAGAGGAGTTCATGAAAGTTGTATTGGCAATGGATAATGGAGGATCAGAAACATACTTCAAAAGAGTTCTCGTGATCCCCGTCAAAGGACGTGCTATTTGTCTTTCTTTCTTCTTCTCAGACATTGACCATACATCCTTCCTCTCATAACAAACAGCCTTCTACTATGGAATGGAACAAAGGGCTCACCTCTTCTGAGCCTCTTGTTATCGACCTTCGTCGTAACAAATCTCTTCCTTCTTCTTCTCTCTTCTTTCTTTGGTTATCAACCTAACTAAGCCTTCTGTGAAGGCTAAAATCAAGTAGCATCTCCTTTACAATATACTGATATCTTTTATTATACTCGATGTTATTTAAAATATTAGATAACTTTGAACCACTTGCCATAAGAGCAGTTGAAGCTTCTCAAAACGAAGTATGCTCGAGCCAATGCAGAACTCCTTCTTCTTAGTTCCTTCCAGGAAGAAGATGAACTTCCTACACTTTTTAGTAATGGAACGGAACAGAGATCACTCCCGATATAGAAGAAGAAAATCACAATAACGGAAGACTTCAACTGCGTCGTTATAGTCAACAATCAAAACCTGCTCCAATTTTGGCTCATGCTAGGCTATAAGACTTTCCCTGTGGTCCCTTCTGTTGCTTCAGATGTTGCCCAAACCTCTGCTGCTGTCGGAAGCAGCCCTCTAGGAATGTTGGCTGCTGGACAGTCCCGAAGCTGATGGGTGGCAGACCCATAAGCTAAACCCTGCTTCAACCTCTTTCTGCAGATGGAGTAATCATGCCCTAGTCTTCCCCAGAAAGAACACATAGCTCCCCTCTGCTGCTGTCGGGGTCCCGGGCTCTAACTGGCGGGGTCGGGTGATGTGGTATAGGGGGACAGTAAGTCTGCTGGTGCGATGTCGGCTCTCGGCTGGAAAGCCTGACGCTTGGACGGTCCCTCGAGGTGTACAGAAGCCGGCCTCTTGCAAGACTGCAGACGCTCCTCTATGCTCCGGGACAACTTTAGGCTCTGATAGTAGTCAGTCGTACCGTTCGCCACTATAAAAATGTCAATGTCTGGAACTAGACCATGGCAAACCTACGCGTCATCTCCTCTGGGTCTGCACCAACTATGAGCGAAACGGCTTAGACGACTAAACCCTGCCGCATACTCGTCGACAGAACGGTTCCCCTGCTGGATGTTCTGGAATCGTAGCCCCATGGCTACCCTAGCGGTGGTCGAGGAGAATTTCTTCTTGAACTGGGTCTTGAACTGATCCCAAGTGCCCCTCCCTCTCGCAAATAGTGGCTCATTCCGGAACCAAACTCCTGCCAAGTCTGTCAGCAAAAATCCGCTGCCTCGACCTGGAGGTCATTCGGCAACCTAGCTCAAAGGAGCTTCCTCTCTACTGAGTCTAGCCAGTCATCTGCTACAACTATGACCTCAGTCCCTAAGAACTCCTTGGGGTTCAGACCCATGAAGTCCTTGATCGTCCCCGCTCTCTGCCGTGGCTCTATAGGTGGTGGGACTACGGTACGTTCCTCAGAACGCTTCATGCTCTGGCAGAGTAGGGTGGTCTGCTCCTGATGGGTTGTTATGAACCCCTGGATCAGAGTGAGCAGTTGGTTCCCGTCGAGTGTGACGGAAGCCTGGGTAGGTATAGTGATATGTGGTGGTGGGAGTATCGGGTCCTGCTGGGACTGTGATATGGAAGGTGGTGGCGGCATCTGGGTTTATGGATTTGTGGAGTGGGGGAATATGGTAGGTGGAGGTGGAGGTGTATCGGTCAACTGGTCAGTTGACTGGATAGGGAGTGTACCATTCTCAGGTGTGACATACTGGGATGATCGAGCAAGCACCATCTAAATAAAATAAAAGGACTTATAAGGACTCTTTAAAGTAAATAATCATAGACAAGAAAATCTAATTATAATAGCAAGCATGTGATGTATTTCCTATATTGCAATCCTAGTATTCCTCTAGGTGTTCTAAGCGTTATTCCTAATGTTGTCTAATTACCTTAAGTTCCTAATTGTAGGCATGCTTGGTACAATAACGTAACCAAACAATTTAGTCAGAGACCTGCATGGGCCACCACTAAAAACATGTCACGATCCGCTAACCCAAATTGTTGGGTCGGGCCGAGTCATGTCCAGCCTACGCTTGAGATAAGCGTAGTAAGCTGTTCTAGAGATAACAAGATAAGTCTAAATGTGCTAACAGTTCTATAAGTAAAGAAGAGTCATAAAAGCTCCAAACACAAAAGTTATCTCATATAATAGTAAGTCCAAGTACAAGTCTGAAATATAAAGCTGGATACAGGTCCAGACACAAAATACATAGTCTAATACATGACTAGTCTCAAAAGGCTAAAATGTAAAAAAGACAACTAGACGAGGTTCCCCGTAGGTACATCCTCGTAAGACAAAACCTGGTCCTCGGCAGTAACTCCATAATACGAATCACAGAGCAACTTCTCCTCAGTAAATATACCTACAACGTTATCCTGTCAGGACGGGAGCAAGTACTGTTTCTATCATGGCAAGGACACATATGTCATAGAGACAGATGCATATGTAATGTTTAAAATTGTAGCAGGTACGTGATCGTCAATGGATGTACAATGTACAGGGACACATAATAAAATGTACTTTCGTACAAGTGATAAGGCGATAGATGTACATACGCACAAATCCGCTTTGAGATAAAGCCTACGGGGCAGTATTCATATAAAATAAAACTTTGCTCGGTACATACGTACGGAGAAGGGGGTCATGATCACGTACACTACTAATAGTTTCCCCATAACCCAGATTCTAATCATGTGAGAGATATATAAAGACTGTTCTAATCATGGTAGTGACTGAAAGTACAATATGTGAAGATTTAACTTGCTATCCCAAGGATCAGCATTTAACATGGTTGGTTTTGCAGTTCATTGATGCAACAGTATGTAAAGTTTGTAGAAGTACTTGCCTTTAGCAAAGCAAAGCAGCGATAAAAATGCTATAGATGCCTGATAACTCGTCACTGTAGAAATAAATACATAAACTTAGTTTTTATACTAAGTTAAACACTATGACACTAGAGGTGCAACACGACTTTCTAACTGGACTCCTAGCCAAATGGTGACTTTAGCAAAGGAGACCAATGTGAGGTGACACAATACTCTAACTAACTTTCTAGGGCCTTTACACTAGTGCGGGGTGAGGTCAAATACTATAATAACTCAAAAGAACACAAATCATCGAAAGTCGTAATTATTCAATAAATAAATCAAACTGTACACTATGTTCCAATAATTTTTGAGATAGACAAAAGCTCAATTTTACATAAAATAAAGTACCAAAATAATCCTTGTTAATTTTAGAAATTTATACTAATTTTTCTGGAATTTATAAACCCTCATAAATATTTATTAGAAATCAGCAAACATAAATATACTGAAAATGAGTTCTGTTTCCCTATTTTTATAAAATACCAAAAGAACTTATTAAATGCTGGAAAAATTATAGTAAATTGTCTAAATTAACATAGTATTTCAATACAATTTTTTCCTAATTTTTACAGCAATTAAAATATATATGAAAATTCAAGAACAGCAAGCAACAGTTTTTGGAAAATAATTAATTAATTATTTACTATTTTTGTCCATGTATTCGAATTGAACCGAAGTCCAGATACAGGACCCAGAGCCATAAATCAAGTCCAATATGATTTGTACAGACTCTGAATGTATTAGACACAATTGAGCCCAAAAACCCATGCTAGGCTTGGACATCAATTGGTCATAACAAATAAAATACAGGAATTTAAATAATAATAATATAATTTTAAACTGGTAAAAATATACAAGTCACAAAATATATAATAAACTAATCTTGTGAAATTCTACATAACAATATTTTGTACAAGGTAGAATTTTAAATACATATATAAATATATAACTACAATATTTATATATATACATATAAATATATAGATATTTATATATATATATATATATATATATATATATATATATATATATATATATATATATATATATATATATATATATATATATATATATATATATATAATGGATATAAATATACATATAATAAATATACATATATATATATATATATTATATATATATATATATATCTATATATATATATATATATAATAGAATACATATGCAAATACTGTATACATATATATATAAAATAGTATATATATAATATATATATATATATATATATATATATATATATATATATATATATATATATATATAGATATATATATATATATATATATATATATATATATATATATATACATAAAGACATATACATATATATGTACATATATATACATATACATATACATATACATATACATATACATATACATATAAATATATACATATATACATATATATATACATATACATATATATATAGTAAAATACTAATTATAAAATATATACATATATACAATTACTCTATATATTTACATATAACAGTATATATATAAAATATATATATACAAAAATACATATACATATACATATACATATACATATATATATATATATATATATGTATATATATATATATATATATATATATATATTATATATATATATATATATATATACATATAATAATAACTAATAAAAACAAAAAACAAAAAGAAAAAGAAAACAAACAAAGCAGGGGGGTTCGAACTCGGCCCAGAGGGGTCGGGTTCTTAGGTTCGGTCGGGCTAGCCAGGGGGTCAGCCCGAGTCATGTGTTAGGGGTAGGGTTTGGGTTAGTGTTATTTCTGTTTAGGTGAATGGGTTTTAAACCCGATAAAATAAACTTCGTGTCCTGACAGTTAGGGACACGAAGACGATCGAGTTCTGTGTCTGGGGTCGTGCACGACACACACGATACATGAACGCCGTGTCCACACTCATTACTGGACTCCCCGTTACTGGGCGATGCCGTACTCGTGTACACGAACATGACTCGATACGGAGGAGGAATGACACGTACGTGTCCGACGCCTAGGGTTGAAGTCGGGGGCACTGGACGGCGGAGGAGACGTCGTCGGCGTGGCGCTTGGGTGGCGCTGCGCTCGTCTCGGCGTGGCGAACTCGTCGGTGACGGTTGTGGGTGGTGTGGATGGCTGGGGAGGTGGCGCTGGGGTAGTCGCCGGAGTTAGGGTTAGGAAGTAGGGCGGTTGACGGTGGCTGGGTGGTCGAGAATTTAGCCTAGGGTTAGGGTTTAGACTTGGGGGTACTTATAGGGGGTTTTAGGTCGGTCGAAGTCGGTCGAAAATGGCCAGAAATAGTGGAAGAAAGGTCGGTGTTCGTCGGGGGGCAGCTGGCCAGTCGTCGGGGGTGGGTAATGGGGTTTTGCATTCGGGTCCCTAGACTTTAGGAAGTTACAATTAGGTCCAAACCCTAACAGTTTGCAAATAATAATTTGCAACCCGCAATAAAACAATTCAATTAATTACAAACTAATATTAAAACAAATTTAAATATTATAAAACGATATTAAAACAATTCAGTTTATTACAAATTGATATATTTTAACTTAAAAACTATTTAAAAATTCTAGAAAAATTTCTAAAAATCATAATAAATTATTTTAAAGCTAAATATGTCATTAGCAACTAATTAATACTAATTAAATTAAATTTAAAAAACAGGGGCTGACAAGACTATAACATATATTGTTCCTTCTTGATATTACTTCCCTGTGGATTGAGATAGATATGTGATAGTGAATGATAGATAGAATTAAAATACCAAGATAGCTTTAAGTATTCGAGCTCTCTTTGAGTCATTTTGATACGTAGATGTCATGTATACGTTCTTCTAGTCTTACATATTTTGGTACTAGGGCATTACAAAAACAAATGTGTATAGCCGGATTAACTATGGAATCAAAATTCATAGCTATGGATAAAGTAAGTGAAGAAGCGGAGTGGCTTTGAAACTTCTTGGAGGATTTTTTGATATGGCCAAAATCTGTACCAGTAATTTGTATATATTGTGATAGTCAATTTTCTATCGGTAAGGCACAAAGTCATACTTATAACGGTAAATCAAGACACATCAGGACATCACAATACTGTTAGACAACTCTATAATGGCATAATCACGATTGGTTATGTAAATCAAAAAAAAAACCTTGTGGATCCACTAACTAAAGTTTTTACAAGTGACCACTGTATAAGCATGAAAAAATGGGGTTCATGCGGATCACAAATTGCCGCATATGTACTTTGGGCCAAACAGGTCCACATAAAGGAAAGCCGCATGACGGATTCAATGCCTTATGCGACCCGTCGACAACCAGCTGCAGAAGAAAGATATGCGGCCAAGAGGAGCAGTTCGTCTGATAAAGCTGATAAGACCTGTCAAAACTGACAAAAGTGACAGCTCTGACACTTTGACAAAAAGATAAGACGTGAGACGTCACCAAAAGCAGGGTTCATATGCCTTCATACGGCTAGAAGGAGTGTCACCTAAGCCGCATGAACCTTATGCGGCTCAGACATATGCGGCCCCAAAGTCTTCAAACTTTATGCGGCCAAGGGTGACTGTGACCCAAGCCGCATGAACTTTATGCGGCCAATATAGAATCTATGCAGCTTAAATCCTTAAGCTATATGTTGGCTAAGGATGTTTGCGACTTAAGCCGCATGAATCTCATGTGGCCCCACATGGCCGAAAACTGAGAGACCCATGCGGCTCAAAATGATTCCTACGACAGGATACGTGGCAGACGGACCAAGTCTTAACTACCCAGATTTGCTGTAACAAAATCCCAACAAATCGACAGATGGCAGCCAAAGAGCGGGTCTTCACGCGCGATGCGGCTCCACATACATACCATTATAAATAACAGGGCACACCCCTGCAAAAGGCTGGCAACCTTCAAAAGGTAATTTCTTAAAGAGCTAAAGACTGCGTCAGATAGTCCACGGAGTAAGGCAGAGTTGATAGCACTTTTCCGAGCCTCCACCGTCACCCCCAGAATCAAAACTAAACAATTATACTTAGATTGTTTTCTATGATTTCTTTCTAGGCTTTTTTTTGGACAAGCGAGTTTGTAATCAATTTTAGTATTTCTATAACACCTGTTTTTTATTTTTTTTATGGCAAACATGATGGCGACTCTGCTGGGGACATCCTTCTCCTCTGATGAGAAGCTGGTGATACAATCTGATGCATTCAAGCTTGGCTCTATGCAGCAAATACTTGTGGTTCGTTTTGACCAACACGCCTTCGAAGAAATGCTCTCTGAAGAGAGCGCCAGCCTGTCTCAGAAGCGAGCCAACCCAAAGAGAACTTGCAGGACGTTGGTGCACAGAACTGTTGCCCCCGACCAAGTTATCGAAGAAGCTCCTTCTGCAGCCCAAGACGGTGACGACAGCTCTCCTGTGGCTTTGCTTCCGACCACAGAGGACCACACTGTCCACAAATCCAGCAGAGGAAAATACTACGATGCTGAGTTTTTGGTTGTACAAGGGAAATCTATACGGATAAAGAAGAAGCCGCATAAAAGAGATGGACAGTCTGTCCATGCGACAGTCAACTCTGACCGTAGGCAGACAACTCATGCGACAACCACCTCTGGCCGCAGGAAGATGGCCCATGCGGCAGCCAACTCGGGCCGCAGGAAGATGGCCTATGCAGCAGCCAGCTCTGGCCACAAGAAGATAACTCATACGACAGCCAGCTCCGGCCGCAAAAAGATAGCCCATACGGCAGCCGAACCTGGCCTCAGACAGGATGTTTCATACGGCCCTGTCAGAAGCTTTGTATTCAACCGTCTCTCATACGAACCCGATGCCATACGGCCCCTTGAGAATGTGGGATGTATTAATCTGGACTCTTTCTACTATGCGCCTTCGGGTGCTAAGTAAAATAAGTCTAGGGCAGTGCAGGTCCAACAAGTCCAGTCAACTGTCCAAGTTACTGATTGTCAGCGTGTAAGCCCTCTGAATTTCAGGGCTATTTTAAATTTTCTAAATGATTTATTTTTGATAAGTATTTTATTATTTAAATTTTTTTGATCATTGAGGTTACTTTTCGTAACTTTGACTTATGGAGCGTCAGGGATGCTAATCTCTGTAAACTCTCTACACGAGTTTTGTAGTAGACCAGGTTATCTTCGTTTTGATATATCATGTCCCACTTGAACTCGTTCCCTTGTGCTCTTTTTGTATCGCACAACTTTGGGTCAACTTAGACCAATTAATCATTGAATAATTATTTCCACTTTTATCTTTAATCATCGTTTACACGTTACCGTGGCTTTTAATTTAGGAACACAAGACCAGTCGTTTTCTCAGAACCAACTTCTCATGAATGATCTACACGAGACGCTCTTCACCCATGACCTTCGTGTCCCACTCAGACACTCCATTTTGTGCTCTATTTCCTTCGCACAACTTTCGGTTCAAATTAGGCCAATTAATTATCTACTGTAAAACCTGATTTAATTTTCAATTTAATTTCGGGACCCGACATCGATCCAACCTAGTCGACCAAAATTATGGACATGTCCCACATGGAGCCTACTACCCACATGACGCTTGTGTCCCATTTATTTGAGCTTCCGCATGTTACTTATTTATCCGTGATCATAAATACCTATTTTAATTCAATTATTGCCCCCTGTCCGATTTTGACCTGATCCGGCTCGACCGAACCCGAACCCAAGCTCCATGTTGTACTCTTATGATTGCCCAAATATCCTATACAATATTTCTCTTCCCAATTTTAAATATCCTTCCCTCTTTCTAGTATGTATATAGATATATATATATATACATATCTTAAATATCTCTTTTATATATATATATATATATATATATATATATATATATATATATATATATATATATATATGTATATATAAATAAATATCCCTCTCTCTCTCTCTCCTATAACAAACACCACCTCACCCCCTCCACCTCACAACACAATACCCCCCCCCCAACAGTTGCCGACCTCCTTTTTTCCCCTCTCTCTTCAAATAAAATCTCTCCCTCTCTTTCTCTAAATATCTCTCTCTCACTCTTTCTATATATATAATATATATACACACACTCTCTCTCTCTCCCTCTCTTTATTATTTACACAACACACACCACTCCCAGCCCCCTACAGCCGAACTTCTCCTCCTTAAGCCGAGCATCACCACCATCATCACCATCATTCTCCCCATCTCCTCCTTCCTCCTTCTTACTACTTCATCACCATTAATATCATCACCACCATCACCAATAACATCTTACCCGCCCTCCCCAACACCATCTCATCATCATCAAGCAACAACACCACCACCATCACCGAGCCACCACCACTCCGTACCCCCGCTCGTGCCGCATCACCGCCGCCACTGGCTGCGCACGAGCGCAGCAGCTCGCAACAGCGATGCCAACAGCAGCAAGCAGCAGTAGCAGTACGGCAACGGCAGCGCGCGCACGCCGCTGGCCACGCACCATCGCACGGCCAACGGCCACCGACGACCCCCCTCCACGACCGACGAGCCTTCGGTGATCTCCCCCAGACCACCACCATCTTCCCCGACGCGTCGAATAGCCTATTCGTGCGTTTTGAACGGAATCCCGTCGGCGCGCGCGAGTTTTGAATTCGAAAATGGCGCTCCGTCGCAGCGACTTTGCACGCATTTTTTGAAAGATCCGACCGTTGGATCGGCGAACTCCTTTCTCCGTCTCAATCTCGGTTTATCCATCTTCACTCCCCTCAATTTTCGTCCATTAAATTCATCGTTTGGTACCTCAAAACTGGCCACCAAGTTGACACTTTAAATTGTATAATTTTTGGACAATTTTGTGAAGCCGACTTCGTCAGCTCATAACTCCGCCGTCGCAGCTCCATTTGGCGCGCTACCAGTTCCTGTGCGCAGCTGGTATAACCCTCTTCCTGCCCCTTAAGTTTTGTTTCATTGTAAGCACGTTAGTTTGGTCGAATTAGACGCCAAAGTTGGCCATCCGAATTCTTAAATTTGCACTTGTTAAATTTTATTTATTGAACCCGGGACTCCGGATTCAATTTCTGACACCACCAGTAGACTCGTGGCAACGTTCTGGCATGTTTTCATATAAAATTTGCTTGATTTGAAGAACGTGGGCCCTGGCACACATTTCGGTACAAAGCGGGTACTACTTTTCGCGTCAACGTGTCACTTTGAGATCGGCTCATCGGAATCCAATTCCGGATATACCGTTGAGTTCGTATCATCATTCTGGACTCGTTAACATATAATTTGCTAAGTTTTGAAGACATTTGCTCCGGCACGTATTGATTCCAAGTGTCCGCGTCAACGTATCATTTTGAGATCGGCACATCGGAATCCTATTTTTGACATACCGTTGGGTTTGTATCATCATTCTGGATTCGTGAATATATAATTTGCTAGGTTTTGTAGACTTCTATCCTGACACATTTTTTGGTGCAAAGTGTGTCCAACGACGGACATTATTTTGACCAAAAATTACCGTTTTGCCCCTGTGTCTAAATTGGACTTATGGGTAGGCTATCCTAGCTAATTTGACCATTCTGGACACGTTGGTGATATTTATTTTATCATCCGACAACATCTGTAGATTTTGCTTATGTATCAACCTTAATTTGTAATTAATTATTTTTCCAGAAATTGTTACTTTTGTTTTTGAATTTTTATATATATTTTAATTAATGTAAAAATTTAGGAAAAATTGTATTTAAATACTATATTAATGTAGCTAATTTATTATAATTTTTTCAGTATTTAATAAGTAATTTTGGTATTTTATAAAAATAGAAAAATAGAACTTATTTTTAGGATACATGTGTTTGCTGATTTTTAATAAATATTTTTGAGGGTTTATAAATTCCAGAAAAAATTAGTATAAATTTCTATAATTAATAAGAATCATTTTGGTACTTTATTTTATATATAATTGAGCTTTTTGTCTATCTCAAAAATTATTAGAACTCAGTGTACAGTTTGATTTATTTATTGAATAGTTACGACTTGCAAGTTTTGTGTTGTTTTGAGTTATAGACTTATTGGACCTCACCCCGCACTAGTGTAAAGACCCTAGAAATTTAGTTTGGATATAGTGTCACCCCACATTGGACTTTTATGCTAGGTCCCCACTTGGCTAGTATCCAGTCAGGAGTCGTGTCACACCACTAGTGTAATCTTAAGAATAACTTAGAGGCTGAGTTTGTATATCATTATTGACAGGACACCAGACATCTATATCTTCGTACTAGTATTCTTGCTTTGCTCGAAGCAATTACATCTGCAAACTCATTTACTGTCTTTTAACGCTAGAACATGTATTAACCCTGTTAAAATACTGATCCTTGAGGTAGCAAGTTAAATCTTTACATGTTGTATTACTTTCAGTACCTGCCATGCTTAGAACAGTTCTTATATCTTCACATGCTTCTTACTGGTTCTCAGTACATGTTTTACTATGCTTTATACTGCTATCAGTACCTACCGTGCTTTATACCGATCCCAGTATCTCTCACATGTTTTATATCGTTCTCGTATCTCTCACATGTTTTACTGTTCTCGTATCTTCTACATGTTTTTACTGTTCTCGTATCTCTCACATATTAGAATATGGGTTATGGGAAAACTGATAGTAGAGTACGTGATCATGCCCCCTCTATCGTAGCAAGCAAGGTCGCATTTTATATGCATACCTTACCGTAGGCCATTATCCTGTATTTCTGTACGGATGTACACCTATGCTTGTGCACTTGTACGTATGTACATTTTATTTACATGTGCCTCTGCACATTATACACCTATTGAACGATCACGTACCTGCTCCAGTTTTAAACATTAGATATACATGTGTCACCTTGACAAATATATTTTACCGTGATTCCGGTCATACCATGATTCCAGATATGCCATGTTCCCTATGTTACTATGATACTGTGATCCCAGTTGTACCATGAGGCCATGTTTCCAGTATTTCCTGTTTTATAGACTTATCACACCATATTTCTTGTTGTACATCTCTTTCATTATATATTCAGTACTTTGGTTGTAGAGGTTGTACTTGCTCCCGTCCTGACAGGATAACGTTGTAGGTTCACTTTTTGAGGAGGAAATGCTATGTGATTCATATTATGGTACTGCATTTGAGGACCTGACCTTAGCTCCAGAAGAGGCCCCAGCGGGAACCTTGCTTAGATATTTTCATGTGTTTTAAGACTTAGAATTTGTTTTGAACTTATATTTGATACTGGACTTTGTCTCCAGTTAGATACTTTGGAAGTGTATTATTAAGTCTGTACTTGTTTAATTTCGCTTATAGATGCTGTGTTGTGATGAACCTTTAAATATGATATTAGAACTGTTAGCAGCTTAGATCCTTTGTTGTCTATTCTTTGAACAGCTTACTATGCTTTAACAAGTGTAGGCTGGACATGGCTCGGCCCGGCCTAAAAATTTGGATAACGGGTCGTGACGTGTTTTTAGTAGTGGCCCATGCAGGTCTAGACTTAGGTTGTTTGGTTACACCAAGCATACCTGCAATTAGGATCTAGGACAACTTGTTAACACTAGGAATAACATTTAGAACACCTAGAGGATTTCTAGGATTACAACATAGGAAAACTCGTCACAGCATAGGACCGTTTACTATATTTAGTCTCTTGTTTGAAATTTAGTGGGTTACAATTTTGACCAGGATAGTACCCTTGGGATGACCCCTGAGGATTTCACTCTAATCTTACCTAGAAATCTATTTTCGCTTATTTCCATTTGCTCTTCCTTAATTTGTTGTTGAAATCGATTTCTGATTTTCGTTGTTGACTTTGATCTTGCATCGTGATAAATTTTGTGGATTGAATTGTTATATATCCTGATAAGGTAAATATCTGCTTTATTTATGGAGTTTAGAATTTATCGTAGCCATATTAGCTGGTATGACAAAAACATAGAGCCTGATTTTGGGTATACTTATCTTATTTATGGAATTTAGATTTTTCTCGCAGCCATACCGGTTGGCGTGGCGAGGATTCTAGATGACATGATTATAGGGTATATACCTTAGTTTTTGACTCTATCGTTTATTGCATCTAAGCTTACTGATGTGGCAAAAATTCTGGCAACATGATTTCAGGAAGACGTGTATGGTTATCAGATCATATCTCAACTTGGTTTACTTTATTATGACCGAATGAGCAAGAATAAATTCTTATTATCATTCTTTTCCGTCATGATTAACTCTGTTCTATCTACATCTACAACTAGAATTACAGGTTCTCTAGGACTCTCCAACAGGATTGCTTTCATGTCATCTTTTTGGACATAGTTATTTTTGTGTTCCATCTTTCCTATGACTTGACTAAACTCTTCTTTGTTAACCTCTTGGATAATTCTTCTCGTTATGCATCTCGTTGTCTCTGTACCATTCTTAGAGGTATTCCAATAAACTTTCCCGTCTTGCTTGACCCTTTAACTTGTTTGGACACTGTTATGGATTGCTTAACCCAGTCTTAGGCCTTGTTACCTTCTATTTTGATAGACGACAGAAATAGCCAAACCTTGTTAACTGATTCTATAGTATAATTATAAATGTATTGTGTGATTGTGATAAGTACTTTTCCTAGGGATTGGTTAGATTAAGCTTATAGGACAAGTATGGGTGACTGACTGTAGTAGACTTGTAAACCATTGAAAACGATTGTATTGATAGTATAATTTGATTATAGGGTATCTAAGATGAAATAGTGAGTGTTTGCAAAAACAAAAGTATGAAACTTTATTGATACAAACTTTGTAAAGATTACAAGAATTCTGGGAAAGTACAACTGTAGGAATCCAATCTAGAAGACGATTGCTTTATCCCTTGGACGATGTGAACTTTGAAGACGATAGCCTCTGAAGTTGAAGTTGAAGGCAAAAAAAAGTCGGAAGTTGAAGGCAAAAGCCTCGGAAGAATGCAGCAGCACTTGGGCAAGAACTCCTGAACTCTCTGGTATTTCTGAACTTTATGTCTGATCTCTCTATCTGATTTCTGATCTGTGATCTCCTTGAATGAAGACTTGAAACTCTATTTATAGAGTTCTGGAAATAACTAATTTGTTGTTATTCTGAATGGCGCAAATTGGATTGCGCAGGAACTGGATTGCGCAGCATCAGACTGCACAGGCAGTTGTCTGGTCGTGGGCTGACTGTCTTGGACACATGGCATCATTTGATTGAAATGTGCATGATCGTGCATAGACGTTGATAGTGAGGAATTAATGGCATGAATGCCACGTATACTTTTGTCAATTGTCAGGATGAAGTGCGCCACATGAATTCGCTGACTTCGGATTGTGATGTGAAATGGATTGCGCAGACACTGGATTGTACAAGCACTGGATTGCGCTGCATGTACAGCTGTCCTCGAGTGCTGTGCGGCGCAATAAACGAACAGTCTCCTCGTTCTTTGTGCTGTCAGCTGTCAGAAAGATTTGATTTTGTCAGATAATGATGACATTGCCACGTCAGCCTGCGCAGTTGAAAGTGTGCGCAGTCCGGTGTGCACAATCGGAATGATGCACAATCTGATGTCTATGCAGTTCATTTGAAAGTTGTATTTCTTGATTTTTGACTTTGTTGATAGGTACAACTTGATTTTTTAGGACCTACAAGACCCCCTTCAAAGTTTTCGAAAGTTGAATTTATTCAAAGTTTCGAAATACTTTGATTTCAAATTTAAAATCAAGTTGCGCATGAGCTGTCTGCGCAATCGGATGAGTCGATCCGACTTTTTCGGCGCAGTCTGAGGCAGCCGTTACTCTTTGAAAAACTATAAATAGTTCTCTTCGATATTCATTTCATTCTTACTTTGCTTTTGTGATTTAAGAGAGAAGTCTCGAGCCTATTCCTTTTCCTTCTTTATCGAATCTATGGCTCCCAAGCGTTCTTTGCCGCTGCCAAGGGCAAGGCCCCCGCCGAGCCTTCGGCAAGGGTGGCGACGTCCTTCTCGACATGAGACTGCGCATCCTGCGTTGCAAGGTAGATGATTCAATCGAAAACTCTTTTTAGAGTTTTTCGACTTCACTGATCTTCAAAATCCATCTCTTTTTAGAGATGTGATCATATTGCGCCACCCTTTTTAGGGTCTTGGTTGCACGAACTAGTTATTCTTCATTTTTATGAAGAAACTTTCTTGCGCAATCGGTTGAACTGCGCTGACAAAAGTCAGCGCAATCTGCTGATTTGTAGGATTGCCAGCGCAATCTGATGCTGCACAAACTAATGGTTGCACAATCTGATGGTTGCGCAGTCTGATGGTTGCACAGTCTGATGGTTGCACAATCTGATAATAGCATCTTTGATTGTACTTGTGCTGATTTTTTTGTTTTCTCTGTTTGATGCAGTTGATACAGAGAAGATCCGGGGTATGAGAACTTTGTAGGAACTCTTTCAGAATCAGAATTCAAAGAGGACCTGTCCCATGTGCACTATCCACAGTATGATCTGCCAGCTTCCCGCCAAGCTATCTTGGTAACCCAAGATAATGAAACCCTGTTATGTCTGATGAATGGGCAACCTTTGGAGTCGGCAGATGCCATCATTCACAAGAAGCCCCTATTTCTGTTTGGCGAAGCTTTTGAGAAGAGCTCTCAGCCGAAGCCACAGATGGAAGAACGGATTTTCCAACAGAAAGACAAGACAATCTCGATACCAAATATCTCCGCTGTCTTCCCTTATCTCGATATGCTCATGCAAGCTATCCGAGGAAAATGGAATGGAATCTCACACCTTTTCAGGATGCCCGTCCAGGAAAGATTTATGTGAAGAAGGGGCCTAACAAGAAAGATATGTTCTACAGTTCTTCGGAACGATACAGTGTCTTGCTCAGAGGTTTAAAGCCCGGTTGTATTCCGCCAAAAATTCTTCTTTGTTAATGCCCGTGAGAGTTCCAATATTCGCGAATGAGTTCGAAGGTCGAAGGGAGGTATCCAGATCAAGACCTCAGATTAACTGGACTGGTGAACCCAGACTATAAGAGATGGAGTTGTATAGCAAACTGGGTTTTGACTAAGTTTGAAGACAAACTTCAGCAGATTAACTTGTATCAAGCAGTGCATGCCACTGTTTACGGTTTCGCCCCCATCCGCATCTATTTCTGGCTCTAGCAGAAAGATACAACTACAGGACAGGGACTTTTATGACTCCCTGCGGAGAGATCGGGTTTGCCCTTCACGAGATGCAGTACATCTCTTACCTGCCGATGGGGGATACCCCGTATGAGGAATGTTCCAACTAATGATGAGTTGGACAAACTTAGAAAAGAGAACGCAGCCATGGTAGCAGTCTTCGAAGAACTGCTGTGTCATTATAAAATCTGTTCTTGTTTTACAAAAGTGGTACATCTGGTACCTGTTATTCATCCAAATGGCTGCCTTATCTGTTCCTCAACCATATTGAAGAAAAAAGACCAAGGAATATGACAACTGCTATCCCGACTTCTTTAAACCACTGAGCAGCACTGAGGTGGTGAAGTTAAGAGAGAAGTGGTGACTTGGATGTCGAGATCAAGGACGATCATCAATGTCCTCCTCTAAAGAAAGGAGACACTCTCGAGAGTTATCTGAGAGTGGGATATCGATTTATGTCAAAAGAAGCCCAACTGGCAGGCTTTTTGACATATTGGCTCCGTAGATTCGTCGTTCCCGGAGCAAGTACCGTAGACCGCTTTCATCGCGTGTTCTTTTTGCTGCCGTTCGATTAGTCTTCGGCTACAAGATGGATCTCTTATCGGCGATGACTTGTAGAATGAACGCCAGTCTCCGCCTGTACGTCGAATTGATGCTGAAAGCTAAGGGCGAGAAAGAGTTTCCTCGGCTAGAATTGCCATATACTTATCTGTTCGGGTGGTTGCTTCTACACCATCCTACTTTGATGGACCCCGACATGGGACCAGTCAGTGGCAGCTTTTTGTGGAGATTCTCCCATGGTAAGTGGAAATACACTTCTTTGAGAGATTGCGATATGCTTTGAACCTTGGCAAAGGATGGAACTTCTATTGCACTCCTCCTCCTGCCGGATATGAACATCGACCAACATGGTTGACTCAAAGATGCAACCTTTGAGCCGTACAGCTTTTGATTGGTTGAAGACAATTCGACCATCCCACTTGGTGTATCGGTTTGAAGAAGAATGTTACTTGGAGCCATATCTTCCAGCCGGTTTGCTCGGCAGTTTGGTACGACCAATTACGTAGGTAATGCTATCTCATGCCTACAAGGAAAAGGTTTCTTGATAGATGGAGCCCGAGCTTGGGCGTATTTAACGCTCGAGATACGAAAGTAACGTTCTCGATGCCGGTGAATAGTAATCATGGCCCTCGTATGCTGTTCACATATTCGGTGTTTTATACATAATCGAACACTTTTGCCGAGAACTTCAATCTTGCGGATAGCTTCGCGTCACAACGTGATTGAAGAAGGGAGGAGTCATCTGTCACTTCCAGGCAATGATGAGGTGCATGAGCCAGTGGATGCACCCTTAGAAGTTTCGAGGGATGCTATGTTCCCTGAAGAGGTTAACGCGCCACTGCGTGTTTCTTTGAAGGTTGCTAAATCTCGGCCAAGAAGAGAAGGAGAGAGGAGCCTTCCGTCCCAGTGCGAAGAAGAAACTGATCTTGGATCATTCTTCAGAAAAGGTTACAACCAGATCTCAATCTCGGCAGCTGGCCGAGACAATTCAGCAGGAAGAAGCTGCCACACCGACCTCTGTTCAAAAAAAGTCGAGGCAATAAACGTAGAGAGTCCTGAGAGACCTCTGCATAGGAAAAAAAGGTTGGTCCGCAGAGGACAAGTTTTGTCTTCGATCGTGATAGACGCTGCAGCGGGACTCACATGCCCTCTCCCACTCCTGTTTCTGAGTCTGGGAATAAAATCCCAGTCCAGAACAGAAGGAGGATATTGAGGAGAGAGAAGAGATCGACCGAAGAGATGAGGCCATAGAGCCTAGAGATAATATTGCAGAAACAGAGCATGAACCTGTGCAATCTCCATTGCCAACAGCAGCAAAACTCATCTTCTGCCACACCGGGAGCAACCCTTGCGGAAAAGATCGTTTGATGATCGAAGCTTTATATGGCTGCGATTCGGTTATCAAGCAGAAGCTGATCATGTCGCTGATGCTGCTAGTGAAGAGGCTCCGAGGACAGCAAAACGAGGAGAGCACCTCATCAGAAGCTGCTGATGAGACACAAATCCGGAAGAGAATGTTGAAATCCAGACATCCCCTCGAGACACTCTAACTCCGAAAAGGAGGCTGAGGTGCCGAGATCTCCGAAGAAGATTGTTGATGAAGAGGTGGATTTGGAGGAAACTCCAGTTGCTGCTCCCGAAGGTATTTAATGAAAGTAGCGATCTTCTTTTAAAAAATAACTTGATAGCTAACATCGTTACTTTTATCCATACAGAACCCGTATCCTCTTTTGCTCCTCAAACATGCATGGACATAGTACTGGCAACGACAATTGCCAGTAGCAGCCGCCATTTATCTTGTGGCTCTGAAGCAGGAAGTAGCCAGGCCGTAGCGTCTGAGGCTACTTCTACTCAGCTAAAGTCTGTTCCTGCAGATGATAGGCCTGTTGCTGGATCCACCCATGGTAAGACCGCTTTCACTTTTATTCTCTTTGATAATAGCCAATGACAGGCAAAGTGACATTATTTGATTTTGCAGAGGAACAACCAGGAGGAGCAACCAGCTCCACTTTGGTCCCCTTATTCAAAGAGCCTGCTGTTCAGATACGAGAAATCGAGCGTCCTGTAGCTTCGTCATCAACAGGAGTAGCTGCAACTCCTGGTGCTCTGGCGACTAATCAGCTTGTCATCCAATCATTCACCAAATGCTTCTTCGAGTCCTTGGGACCTCTGATCAATAGAATGATGGACAAAGAAGACGCTGATTTCTTCATGGTTAGAGGTCCGACCTCTTTCTTGGTGAAGGCCATCCGGGAGCAAGGTGATGAGGCTCAGGCCACTTTCCTTGACCATATATTGAATGAGCTGGAAATCTCCATAAAGAACTATAAAGATCTCAACAAAGGGAAGTGGAACCTTTAGTGCAGGCAGAGTTTGAACAAATGGCTCAGGCAGCTACAATTGAAAGAGTGAATCTCCAGAACCTCTTGGATGCTTATACTACAAAATCTGCTGAATATAATTCTAAGTTGGAATCGGTGATCTCAACTGCTGAGAGAGAGAGAGAGAAGGATTGCTGAGCTGAGAGTGGAAATTGCTCGTCTCGAAGAGGAGCTAGAAAATGAAGTTACAGAGCATCAGACTTCGATCCAACAAATTGATGCTATAACTCAGGAAAGAAACGAGTATGTAGCAGCTCATAATACTGAAATTACTCGCCGAATGGTGACCATGCCCATTTTTAATGAAGAATCTGGGATGGAAGAGGCCAGGAGGAAAGTGATGGTATCTCATGAAGAACGGTTGCAGATTTTGAAATAACAGATTGCTAATCTGATAATGCCTCCGTCTCAGTAGAAAGAACATCTTGTATCTTCTTGTCTTTCTTTATGCTATATAATGTCTCAAATTTTGATCAATAAAAGATATTTGTTGTGGCTC
Organism: Iris pallida; assembly: GCA_029216955.1. Classification (NCBI taxonomy): domain Eukaryota; kingdom Viridiplantae; phylum Streptophyta; class Magnoliopsida; order Asparagales; family Iridaceae; genus Iris; species Iris pallida. The sequence continues at coordinate 7,640 of JANAVB010020578.1, read as the reverse complement.
TATTATTTCTTGCATATCTTGTTTAGATACAAATAATAGCGATAGAAAATATATTCAGAGGTACAGGACATGATATATTTCTTGATGATTTTGTAGAAAATAATTATATTCATTATATCTGCTCAGAGGTAATATGACATGGCAGAATATAATTTGTCGAATTATTGCTTCAAAGTAGACAACTTAATCGAAGACGACAAGTTGCTGGTATAGATAATGAACGAAAAAGGTGAAATGAATCGTCAGGATGAACGGATGTATCGTCGGATAATGATGAATTGAATGAACGGGTAAACCGTCAGATGATGATAATGAACGGATGAACCGTCGTATGAACGGGTAAATCGTCATAATGAACGGATGAACCGTCTGATGATGATGAACGGATGAACCGTTGATGATGATGAACGGATGAACCGTCAGGTGATAATGAATGAACGGGCAAACCGTCATATGAACGGGTGAACCGTCGGATGATGATAATGAACGGATGAACCGTCTGATGATGAACGGATGAACCGTCTGATGATGATAAACGAATGAACCGTCAGGTGATAATGAATGAACGGGCGAACCGTCTGATGAACGTAAAGAAAAAGAACCGTCGGATGAATGTGAACAAACGGATGAACCGTCTGATGAATGTGAATAAACGGATGAACCGTCTGATGAATGTGAATGAACGGGTGAACCGTCTGATGAATGTGAATGAACGGGTGAACCGTCTGATGAACATGAATGAACGGGAGAACCGTCGGATGAATGTGAACGAACGGATGAACCGTCTGATGAATGTGAATGAACGGGCGAACCGTCTGATGAACATGAATGAACGGGCGAACCGTCGGATGAATGTGAACGAACGGACGAACCGTCTGATGAATGTGAATAAACGGATGAACCGTCTGATGAATGTGTCATTTATTGTCTTGAGAATCTCTGCCTATAAATAGAACAGAAATCTGGAAGGAATGATCATTTCCACTTTTCAATCATAAAGATGTCGTCCAGAGATGCATCCAAGAAGGCTGAAGTCACCCCAAAAGTTGAAGCGGATGTTGAAGAACATCCGGCTGAACCAGTCCAGCCAAAGCAGACGGAAGCAGGCGAAGGTTCGTCCGCACCCAAACCACCGCGGGATATCCTGGATTTTCTGCTTGAACCAGGGAAGACTGAAGAGGAAGAGACCATGAGAATGACTGCCTGCAAGTTCCTGGTGGGCTCGAGCAAAGAAGTCCTCAGTTTTTTACTGATTATGTCTTTGATAAGGACGGCAGTGGTCCGCGTCCTAATGTTGAGAAGGACGATAGCGACCTTCCTTGATATCATGTAACATCATTTATGATGAAATAAAAATCAAACTTTATTTAAATTGTCTGATCATATTTACATAAATTTCTGTTACATTTATACATAGTATTTCTTGAGGAATTTGCCATTGATAGGCATCATTGTAACTCGACCATCTAACTCTGAAAGTTGATAAGCTCCGTTTGAAAAGACTTTGCTGACAACATAAGGTCCTTCCCACTTCGCATCGAACTTGCATTTTCTCGAGTGAGTCATTGTCATAGGACGTCTAACTGTTAGAACAAGTTCTCCTTGCTGAAAGGCTTTGACTTTAAATTTGCGGTTGAAAGTCTTCGATATGCGGGCTTGATATAACTCAATATGCAGTTGAGCCAATAGCCGCTTTTCATCGAGCGCTTCTAATTCTTGAAGTCGGAGAAGATCGTTATTCTCTGTAGTGAGTTCATTAGCAATGGCAATCCTTAAAGAAGGAATTTGAAGTTCTAGAGGAAGAACTGCTTCACAACCATACACCAAAGAGAAAGGTGTAAAGCCTGTGGGATTACGGACCATAGTTCGATAGGCCCAAAGACATTCACCAAGCTTTTCACTCCAATTTCGTTTGTTAGTAGATACAAACTTTTTGAGGAGCTTGATGATAGTCTTGTTGAAAGCTTCAGCTAATCCATTAGCTGCAGGATTGTAAGCTGTCGAAGCGACATTGTCAATTCGATGATCATCACAGAATCTCGTAAACTTCTGGCTGATGAATTGTGGTCCATTGTCATGGATAATCATTCGAGGTACACCAAATCTATAGATGACATGGTGTTTGACAAAGTTGATGACACTGCTGGTCTTGACTTCAGCCAAAGGTATAGCTTTAGCCATTTGGAGAAGTAGTCGGTCAATGCCAGTATGAACCGATGTCCTCTAGAAAAAGGAGGATTGATAGGACCGATGATATCCATGCCCCAAGCTTCAAAAGGCCATGAAGCAGTCGTCGGATACAGGAACTCTGATGGTTGATGAATGAAATCTGCATGGATTTGACAAGCTCGACATTTCCTTGCATAGTCGATGGCATCAGATACCATAGAGGGCCAATAGTAACCCATGCTTCAGATACGATCCTGTAGCTTAGGACCGGGTTGATGTGCTCCGCAGACACCGTCGTGAGCTTCACGCAATACTTGTTTTGCTTCATCACCAGCTAGACAGCGCAAGAGTAGGCCATCATAAGTTCGTCGATAAAGAGTCTTGGTGGTCTGATTGTAATAGAATCCCAGAGACCTTCGACGAATACTCGTAGCTTCTTTGGGATCTTTAGGGAGTATGTCATGAACTACGAAGTCAATGAAAGGAGTTCTCCAATCTTCACTGATAACATTGATTTCAGCAAAATTACTGAACTCAATATTACGATTGTTTTGACACAGAATAATTCTCGATTAGAGATGACCACCACTTGCTGTCTTCTAATAGGGATGGCTAAGACTGCTGCAAGATTAGCCAAAGCATCTGCTTCGGTATTGCAAGCTCGACAAACATAGTCGATGAAGAAAGCTTTAAATGATGTAGCCAAATTAATTGTCACTTCATGATAAGGCACTAGGTCTTGATGGCGAACTTCATAGGTTCCTCTAACCTGATTAATAACCAGCTTAGAGTCACCATAGACTTCAAGATACTCAACGTCAAGTTGTTTGGCTAACTGAAGACCAATGAGGAGAGCATTGTATTCAGCCACATTGTTGGAACAAGGTTCATCTAGAGAGTATGCTCTTTGGATAGTTGACCCGTCTGGAGAAACAAGGACAACTCCAACTCCTGCGACAATGGCACCATTGGGTCCAATCCTGGATGCACCATCAAAGAATAGACGCCAGGTAGGAATTTCTTCAAAGACTGTATTAGATTCCAAAGTCTCATCTGGAATTTCATCGTAGAGTTTGGATGTCTCTGGAACAGGATGGGCTGCTAAGAAATCCGCCAGTGCTTGACCTTTGACAGATTTTTGAGGAACATATACCAAGTCATATTGGGCTAGCAGAATGGCCCATGTAGTCAGCTGAGAGTTAAGTGTGCTGGGCTTCATGAGTACCCAAAGAGGATTAACTCGCGATATGACATGAATAGTTTGGCCAATGATGTAATGCCGAGTCTTTTGAACAACAAACATGAGAGCGAGGCATTTTTTTTCGACCGGACTATAACGGTGTTCAGTACCAATCATAGTACGACTGAGATAATAGATAGCTTGTTCGTGGCCTTCTTTGTTTTTTGGACAAGTAAAGCACCCAATGAATGGTCCATAGCACGGACATACATTAAAAAATGGTATGCCAGATATCGGTGGTACCAAGACCGGTGGATTCATGAGATATCGCTTGATATCTTCGAATGCTCGTTGACATTCTTCGGTCCAAATGAAAGATACACCCTTCTTCATGAGTTGAGTGAATGGTCTGCAGCATCCAGACAGATTCAAAATGAATCTCCTGATGTACGCAAGTCGACCTTGGAATCCTCGTAGCTCTTTTAGGTTGCGTAGAGGACGCATCTCTTGAATGGCTTTGATCTTCTCGGGATCCACGTGTATACCCTTAGAGGTAATGACGAAGCCGAGAAATTTGCCACTAGAGACACCCAAGAATGACTTGGTGGAATTCATTTTGAGTTGATGTTGGCGCATGAGATTGAAGATAGTTCTCAAGTTTTGGATGTGATCTTCCTTTAGACGACTCTTGACAGCAATATCGTCAACATAGCATTCGATAGTCTTGCACAGATGATCTCAAAAGATGGTACTCATGGCTCGTTGGTATGTTGCACCAGCGTTCTTGAGACCAAACGGCATAACAGTATAGCAGTAGACTCCACGAGGAGTATGGAAAGAAGTATGCTTTTCATCTTCAGGATGCATCCGAATTTGATTGTATCCGGAGAATCCGTCCATGAAGATATTATTTCGAACCCACAAGTGTTGTCGATCATGACGTCCGTGATAGGGAGAGGAAATTCATCTTTTGGACATGCTTCATTAAGATCCCGGAAGTCGATGCAGACTCGAACTTTACCGATTTTCTTTAGAACTGGGACAACATTAGCTACCCAATCAGGATGCTGTTCTTCTCGAATAAAGCCACAAGCGATGAGCTTCTTGACTTCATCATCGATTGCGTCCATCATTTCTGGCTTGAAACACCGTTGTTGTTGTTTGACCGGTTTTGCATTCGGCAAGATATTCAGTTTGTGAGTAGCGAATTTAGGATCTAGACCTGGCATGACTTCATAGCTCCAGGCAAAGACATCAATGTATTCTTTAATCAAAAGAATTAGCTCTTGCTTGTCTGCCTCTGGGAGGTTCTTGCTGAATATTGGACGAGGTGACCCGCTCTCTCCTACATCAATTTGAACTAATTGATCTTCGGTAGGAGGTTCTCTTTGTTCGAATCGGAGTTCCCATTGGGTATCCATTCGTTGAGCCCAAGGATCTGTTTCAGAACTTTCTTCAATATCCTCGTCATAGCCTTCTGAAAGTTCGACGGAGACCATGTTAGAAGATACAGTCAGCCGATGAACTTGACCGATGCTGGTGTCAGAATCCCATGATCTGGAATCAGAAGAGTTAGAACGTTCCTCGCTATCAGATTCAGAGCCTACTGGGGATAACATCGGAGGAGAAGCATATCCGAGACCTTTTTGGTCCTGCTGTAATACATCTCTGACTTTTCTTGTGGAACAGCGGTACGGAGAGGAGTCTTTCTACCTTTACCATAGTTAAGGCCGCTCTTGAAGTCGTAACCCATCTTTCGGACGATATCTTTTGACTGTTGACTGTAACGATGGAATTGAAGATGACCCGTGTCGTTAACTTTACTATCATCCGTATAACTGAATTGTTGTTTCGGTCCTTTAATAAAAAGTATTGGACTTTCGCCTTCTTATGAGCGGGAATAATACGATATGAATCCTTTGGGTGTTCAACAGAAACTTCAGTTTGAAGAGATTGCACAACTCCCATTGTAAATGACTGAAAGCTACCTAACATATCCAAGTAGCATTTAGCATGATAAATGACATCAGTATACTGGAAAGTAGATGCTTTTTCATTAATTTGTACATTGGTATTTACAGCAGGACTTTAGCCTTAGCAGGCTTAGTCAGATTGATTACAAGAGGGGGAGAAGAAGAACGTGGAGGAGGATTAGCTTTGTTACGACGGAGGTCGATAACAAGCGGCTCAGAGGAGGTGAGCTCCCTTTTCTCCTTATTATGAGATAGATCGATAACAAGGGGCTCAGAAGAGATGAGCTGCCTTTTTTCTTTGTTACGACGTAAGTCAATAACAAGCGGTTCAGAAGAGGTGAGCTCTCTTTTGTTCTGATCATCATCAGTAGATTGTTTCTGGACTGGCAAGTGAATAGCCAGTGGCTTGGAGGATTGAAGACAGAAAACACGCCCTTTGACAGGAATGATGGGTGTCATTAGGTGTCACGACCGTTACCCAAATTGTTGGGGGCCGAGTCATGTCCAGCCTGTGCTTGAGATAAAACGCAGTAAGCTGTTCTAGAAATAATAAGATAAGACTAAATGTGCTAACAGTTCTATAAGTGAATAAAAGTCAGAGATGCTCCAAACACAAAAGTCGTCATATAGTAAAATGTCCAAATTACAAGTGATCTGAAATATAAACTGGATACATGTTCAGTTACAAAATACGTAGTCTAATACATGACTACTCTCAAAAGTCTAAAGTAAAAATGATAACTAGGCGAGGTTCCATGCAGGAACATCCTCGTAAAGCAAGGCCGAGTCCTTGGTAGTATCTCCATAATATGTATCGCAGAGTAACTCTCCTCAGTAAGGATACCTACAACGTTACCCTGTCAGGACGGGAACAAGTACTGATTCTAGCAAACTAATATACGAAGCATGAACAGCAATGTAATAAACTGGAATCATGGCATATCATGGGTTAATTAGTTCTTTTTAGAATTAACAACATGTAGTTTAAAAGTTTAAAATCGTAGCATGTACGTGAATCGGTCAATAGGTGTATAGGATGTACAGCGACAGATATCAAGTTTTTCTGGTGTGCACATACGTACACGAACGGCATCGGTGTATATCCATACACAATGCGGGATCAGAACATACGACAAGGTCACATATAGAATGTCACCGAGCACGGTAAATACATACGGAGAAGGGGGTCATGTTCACGTACAATACTAACAGTTTCCCCTTAACCCATTATTTAAACATATGAGAGATAGAGATATGGTATAAACATGGTAGAGACTGAAAGTAATACAACATGTAAAGTTCTAACTTGCTACCCCAAGGATCAGCATTTAACATGGTTGGTAAATCACAGTTTATTGTTATAGCAGTATGTAAAGTTCATAGAAAGTACTTGCCTCTAGCAAAGTAAAGCAAAACAAGCTGTGATAAAAGTGCTATAGATGTCCGGTAACTCTCACTGTAGAAATAAATGCAATGACTTAGTTTTTACACTAAGCTAAAACGCTAAGACACTAATTGGTGCAACACGAATTGTGACTGGACACCTAGCCAAAATGATGACTTTAGCATAGGAGACCAATGTGGGGTGACACACTACTTTAACTAACTTTTCAGGGTATTTACACTAGTGAGGGGTGAGGTCCAATACGGCTAAAACTCAAATAACACAAAAAGTTACAAGTCGTAATTAATCAATAAATAAATCAAATGACCATTGTATTTTAATAATTTTTAAGATAGGCAAAAGCTGAATTTTACATAAAACAAAGTACCAAAATGATCCTTGCTAATTGTAGAAATTTATTATAATTTTTTTGGAATTTATTAACTAGTACAAGTATTTATAAAAAATCAGTTTTCCTAAGTATACAGAAAATGAGTTTTGGTTTCATATGCCAAACTAGTGGTAAAACTGTAAATTAAATACTATAAAAATTATACTAAATTAGCTAAATTAACATAGTATCTAAATACTATTTTTCCAGAATTTTAACAGTACTTTAAGTATTTTTAGAAATCCAAAAACAACATTGCACACAATTGAAATTAAAATAATTAATTATCTGCGTATTTTGTCCATGTATATAATTTGAACCAAAGTTCAAATACAGGACCCAAGGCCATGAATCAAGTCCAATATGACTTGTACAGGTTTTGAATGTGTGAAAACACATTTGGGCCCAAAAATCCATGCTAGGCTTGGATACCAAATGGTTGCAGTAATTTAAATAAACTAAAATACAAATTTGGTGAAAGTGCAATTTAAATATTAATATTTAATAAGGAAAAATTATACAAATGATTGTATACATACAATG
>JANAVB010020577.1:0-43413 GCA_029216955.1 Iris pallida | reverse complement strand
AGTTTTTCCATGGCCTAGTCAATGTGAGTTTGCTATAGGCCTCACAATTGAACTATGACTATATATTTACATGATATAAACAAAAGGTAAATCATTGTTCTACTCTCAGAGTATACACAAGATCCCATTGTTTCTTCTCTGCATGTCTTGAACATGTAAAAGGTGCTGAGTCCCATTGTTTTTTCGAATAATTAGATTGGGATAGTTAATTAGTTGGAAACACACAAAATTGTTGGTTGATCTGTAATTTATTTTAGTTAGGAGCTAACTGAACTGACAATTTCAACAATTGAAGTACTTGTTTGATTAAATTCAGTGGTTTAGAAATGTCCAATTCTGCTGCACATTGTTTCAAATCAATGTGTATATCATATCCAACGGGATCGATATTGTTATAGGTAATATTTTTTTGATTAATTTTGTTCTTTAACTTTCTTGAACTCTTATCTTTGTCTTATATCTTGTCAAATACACAGAATGAAATAGAAGCCCCTGAAAAGAGGCAAAAACTAGCCGCAAACACGAGTGGTTATGATGGTGTGCCAAGAATAGAAGACTTTGAGACTGACCCTATTGCTGAAGTTTTTGGAGCTGATAAAAGGAGTCGTTGTCGTACCGTTAGCTCTAGTTTTGTTGGGCATCTCACACTACTTGTCATGGGAGGGAAATGCAAGACGATGAGAAAATTGTTTATGTGTCGGAGGTGATAAACTAGAAGCACCAGTTTATGATGGTCCACAAAATGGAATCTCTTTCCTTTGTGAATTAGTTGATGGAGGTTATGTTATTTGGGGAGACAAACGTATCTGGTATTTGTAAGCTTTAAGACATGTAAACTTTTGTTGGGCATGTAAACTATTTTGCTCAAACTTTAAGACATGTAAACTTTTGTTGGACATGTAAACAATTATGCTTAAGCTATTATGGTTACTTTATATATATAATTTGTAGGCTTTTAACTATTATGCTTCAGCTATTATGATTACTTTATATTATACCTTTGTTGGACATGTAAACCACTTTTGTTGAATTTAAATATTGTTGTTGAACTTGAAATGTTGTTGGAATGTGGTTTTACTATTTGCTTACAGGAATTGCTATAAATTCATTTGTGAAGTAGGTTGAATACAGGTTCATGGCAAGCAGGTTGAATACAAAATTGCAACAAAAGAAAAACAACAGGAAAAAACATGTTTATGATGGTAATTTCCATTACCAGTTTAAAATTTTCTAACAGTAAAAATAAAAAAAACATTCGTAATGGTTATAACCGTTATGAAATATGTTTTGTAACGGCTATAGCCGTTAGTATTTTATATTTAGTAACGGTTATATCCGTTACTAAAATCGTTACTAAGTAATATTCCCAACGGTTATAACCGTTACGAAAACTGTTACGAAATTTTGTAACGGCCAATTCGTCACGGTTATTACCGTCACTAAAAAATTTCGTAACGGTAATAACCGTTGGCAATCGTCTATTATGGTGTAGAATTCCTCTCTCAAAGGCTGCAGATCAGAACTGTGTTAAAGAACACGTCTGAATTCTCTGTTTACTTGTGCTAAAGAACACTTCGTAAACTTTCTGGTGGCTTCTCTTTCTATTCTATAATGAGCCTTGAGAGAGAGGATGCCTTATATAGGCCCTGCAGCAACTGGTCGGTTGCCACAAAGTTAGGGACGTGGTAATAACCACCCCGAACATGTAGCAACCGTCCAGAACATGCAAACGCATTACGCCTCATGATTCCATGAGCCCAGTCCGAGTGGCTTAGCGACCATGGAAATGAATTTCCCAAGAGCAAAAAGCATGAATGCTTTTATTGTTGATTTAGTCATTTTCCCATTAGAAAAATAACCCCACATGGCACACCCATGTGCACCTCCACACCACATGTGCATCTCTAAAATAGGAAAGCTATTATATGAGATACAACTCCTTTGGTCTAGCCGATGTGGGACTAAAATTTACTTAGAAAAAGACCAAACTCCAACAGCTAGTTATTTTGAGCCATGCTCATTAGCAATGAATTAACTCAATTAGTGTGTGTTTTTTGTTTGTCTTAATTAACTTCATTTAGTTGATCTAATTCTTCTATATATCCGTTTCTTCTCCGAAGGGCATTGTTTATGACGGGCTAGAAGAATGGACAGGTTGCTTATGGTTGGGTACTGACAAGTGTTCGGTGCATGCTAAAAAGAGTTGAACCACTCTCACACGCTCTGCACATTTACTACAGCACATGAGAGAGCAAAATACTGACTTAAACTAATTTAATCAGACAATTTCAAACATATTTTGGGTCAAATAAAATTTGCGTATATAATATTCCAGATTTTTTTTTACTATATTTAGATTTCATAAATATTAGTCAAAGAAGATGCTATATATATATATATATATATATATATATATATATATATATATATATATATATATATATATATATTGTTGAGAATCAATAAGGGACTTTTAGTCCCACATCGAAATTTGTAGTATGTAGAGGAGCTAGACTCCCTATAAGTAGTGAAGTAGTCCATCAATAAATTACACCAACTATTATTTTCTACATGGTATCAGAGCCATAACTCTCTCTCTCTCTCTCTCTCACACAAAAAAAAATTTAACTCTCTCTCTCCCCCCCCCCCACCCCCGAGCAGCACCCCCCCCCCCCAAACCCCCCCCCCCCCTCCGATCCCCCCCCCCCGCCCGACCCCCCCCCCAGAGCAGTACCCCCCCCCTCCCTCTCCCACTCTCGACATGGAAATCCTAACCCTAGCCCTAGCAGCCCCATCAAAACCCTAACCCTAACCCTAGCCGCCAAAAAAAAAAATCAGTACCTTCTTTTTAGAAGATCTACTGCAGTTGCCTTCGAGAATCAGTACCTTCTTTTTAGAAGCTCTACTGTTGTTGCCTTCGAGACTCAGTATCTTCTCTTTAGAAGACCTACTGCTACGCATACGAAATCTCTTTAGATTTTCGTCTTGCTTCTGTTACGAAATCTCTTTAGATTTTCGTACACTCAGAATCCTTCTAGGATTTCTGTTGCGGTGTGCTGCATACTTCGCCATGCAAGGAGGCACAGGAGGCACAACTAAGTTTGGGCTGTCTGAACACGTCATAATAACGCGGTTCTAGTTGGTCGCATACACTCCAACAATCAGTGAGGAAGCTAGTTTGTTGTTTTTCCCCCTGATCTCTATCTCAACTGTCAGAATATACAGTTGACGAAGACGCTACCTGAGATCAGGATTCACAGCAGATTGCTGACTAAGACGAAGACGAAGCAAACGACGACGACTCAGGAAACAACAAAACCTCACTGATTACAGTTGCAGAAACTATGGATTCTATCTATGGGAAGTTGACATCAGAAGAGATGAAGGCCCTGGTCGAGGATCTCCTGACCAAGAGATTACCGGAGGCAACCTCACGCGTGAGCCATACTGATGTGGATCCGTCACCGTATAGAATGGAAAAGTTGGACAAACTGGAGACGAAGCTGGAAGGCACGACCAACTACTTAAAATGGTCGCGGCAGGCAATGCGGACGCTGAAGGGACGTGGCTTGGTTGGCTATGTAGATGGCCACACCAAGGCCCCGGTCGATCACTCCTCGAAGGAGTTTGTTGTATGGGAGATTGTCAACAATGTCTGGCTGGTTGGTTTGACAGACTCTTTAACCGATCAAGTATCGGGTAATGTTGAAGCAATGGAGGGAGCTGCTGATATCTGGAGAACATTGAAAGATATGTACTCCGGTTCAGGTAACCCAATGCGAGTCTTCCAACTGCAGGATGAACTCGAGCGGGTAGTCCAAGACGATCGTACCATATCTGAATACGCCGCCTTGTTGAAGAAGTACTGGTCTGATCTTGACCATTATGATCCTCTTGGAATGGAGGATGCTCAGGTTGAACCGTCCTTCGCAAAATATTTCCAGAAATTTCTGGATTATATCTCGCGGCAACGGATGATGAAGTTTTTGAAGGGGCTCAACCCTGCATTTGAGCAACGGAGGAATGTCCTTCTTGCGCAACCGAAGCTGCCGACCTTAGAGGATGCCATAGCTGCCATGGCACAAGAAGAAGCACGGTTGAAGCTGACGCCCACCAGGGGCATCTCCCAGGGGGCAAGTCGGAGTTGCCACATCTGCTCTTGCTGCTTTCAACCAGCCTCCTTCTGCGGGAGGCGTTTGCCACAACTGTGGTGACACAGGGCATTACATCCGCTTTTGCCCAAAACCAGCACGGAGTTCCTCGCGTGGTCGGGGCCGTGGTCAGGGTGGACGACGAGGTGGTCGAGACAGCTACACTGGTGGAAGGGGCACTTACTCTGGGGTCAACACGGCAAATCTGGCGGATGAAGGCCGGGACAATCAGCTGGCGGACATAACTCCATTTGAGAGAGAAGTTCTTAAGAAACTGCGGGGCTCAAAGATTGGTTCTGGTGACCGACAAGTCAATTCTGAGGTGCCGCCCACCTCAGGAGATTACTGCACTTACTTTTCCAAATCCAGTGACGGTATACCTCCGCGTGCTCTTGCATCTGTCTCTCAGCCAGTCTGGATTATGGACTCTGGGGCATCCCGCCATGTCACGGGATCCCGAGGTGAGTTCCGGGAATACTCTAACCTAACGCCGCCAGAAAGCATTCAGACTGCTGATGGTACCTCCAGGCCTGTTATGGGTAACGGCACTATTGATTGCACTCCTTCCGTCACTCTATCTAATGTCTTACATGCTCCTTCCTTTCCTGCTGGTTTCAGAGCCATGTGCCAGTGCCAGTGTACCAGTGCCCAGTCGTCTCCCCGTTCCCTTCTCCTAAAAGATTACCTTAGGAATATCAAAGGAAACAGTACAGTTTAGATCAAGGATAATGGCGCTAATGGATATAAGATTGACAGGAAAGGTCTGGACAGAGCACTGGCATCATTGGTTGCAGACACACAACCAGAAGTCCGAAGTCGAAGTGTCGAAGCCGAGCTACTCCTACACCATCAGCGTGTAGGACATTCTTCCTTTTCTATTGTTAGTCGCATGTTTCCATCCTTATATCAAAAAACGAATAAAGAGTTGTTAGTTTGTGATGCTTGTGAGTTGGGAAAACATACCAGAAGCTCCTATGTGAGTTCTGGGCATCGATGTACCGCTGCTTTTGATATGATTTATTCAGATGTGTGGGGTCCTTATCCTACAACCGGTGTTAACGGTTATAGATGGTTTCACCTTTATTGACTGCTCTACCCGCGTAACGTGGGTCTACCTACTGAAGAATAAAAGTGACATTTTTGAAGCATTTCAGAGCTTCCATCAACGCGTAAAGACACAATATAATGCTCGTGTTAAGTGTTTCCGGTCGGATAATGGGACGGAATATACCCATACGAGGTTTGCTGCATATTTATCCTCTCATGGCATACTGCATCAAACCTCTTGTGCATATACACCGGCTCAAAATGGTGTTGCAGAACGAAAGAACAGGCACCTGCTGGAAGTAGCTCGGACGATGATGCTAGCTATGAATGTGCCTAAATACTTGTGGGGGCAGGCTGTCTTGACAGCCTCTTATCTCATCAACAGGATGCCCTCTCAATTGCTGGACTGGAAGACGCCGTTGGAAATGCTCACGGGGACAACTGTATACACCGTTCCTCCGAAAGTATTTGGATGTGTATGCTTTGTCCATGATAATAGACCTGGAGTTGGTAAGCTGGATCCTAGAGCAGTTAAGTGTGTCTTTGTTGGGTACACCGGGACACAGAAGGGGTATGTATGCTGGAGCTCGGTGGAACGGAAGCTGTTTGTAAGCATGGACGTTACATTCAGAGAGGTGGAACCATATTATGGTTCAGATGAGGGCTTCGCGTTTGGAAACACACCTAACACAGCGGGTGTTAGCCGTGAGGGGGAGATAATACGTCCAAGCGTGGTCGTCGGATCGGTACCTTGTCCTGTTATTGCAAATTGGAAGGAAAGAGGAGAAAGCATCAGTAATACCGATACGGAGGATGAAGAAGACGATACATATATTACGCAGGGGAAGAAGCAGACAAAGGAAAAAGAGCTCCAAGTGTACAGAAGACGACAGCAGAGGTCCAGTACTGTGCCGTGCCCTGTGCCAAATGTGCCAAGTCCCTCGTCTACTCCTGCCCCAACTCCTGAAGATGTTACTCCCGTACCGGATCACTCGGATTCGGAAGCGGGTCTCTACGACTCGGATGGTATGCTTTTTCCACCTCCCATTGCTCCTTTAAGGAGGTCTTCTCGCATTAATGCGGGAAAGGCTCCTATTCGTTATCGAGATTATGAATATGATATCGCCAACTACTTGTCTTATTCTAATATCTCTCCGACTTATCAAGCCTTCCTCACTTCGTTAGACTCCACTTCTTTACCTAAGAATTGGCAGAAAGCAAAGAAGGACCCAAGATGGAAAGCTGCAATGATGGAAGAACTTGGAGCACTAGAGAAAAATAAGACATGGGAGCTGGTGCCATTACCTGAAGGGAAGAAAGCTGTGGGATGCAAATGGGTTTACACAGTGAAGGAAACACCAGAAGGAAAAGTTGAACGATACAAGGCGAGACTGGTTGCAAAAGGCTATACCCAGATATATGGTATCGACTATGATGAGACTTTTGCTCCAGTAGCGAAAAAGTACCGTAAGAACGCTGGTCTCCATTGCAGCAAACTATGGGTGGAAGCTACACCAGTTAGACGTAAAGAACGTATTTCTTCATGGAGACCTACAAGAAGAAGTATACATGGAGACTCCTCCGGGGTGCTACTCTGTGTCAGATTCAGGTGAAGGAACGTCACATGGAAAAGTGTGCAAACTGAAGAAGTCGCTGTACGGGCTGAAGCAATCTCCTCGAGCCTGGTTTGACAGATTCAGAAAGGCTGTCACTGGCATGGGGTACCATCAGACAAATACAGATCACACGATCTTCCTCCAGCATGCAAGAGGCCACATAACTATACTTGCTGTATATGTGGATGATATAGTGATCACAGGTGATGATGCTGATGAGATCACTAAGCTGAAGTCGAAACTCGCTAAGGAGTTTGAGGTAAAGGACTTAGGACAGATGAGATACTTTTTAGGTATCGAGGTGTGTGATGGTGAACAAGGAATTGTTCTCTCACAAAGGAAATATGTACTAGATCTACTGAAGGAGACAGGGATGCTGGGATGCCGAGCAGCAGTCACTCCAATTGACCAGAAGTGCAAGATGGGAGCAGAAGCAGGAGAGCCTGTTGATCGCGAAAGGTATCAAAGGCTAGTAGGCAGACTGATTTATCTAGGGCATACTCGCCCTGATATCTCATTTGCAGTAAGCGTTGTAAGCCGCTATATGCATGATCCAAGAACGGGTCATATGGATGCAGTATTTCAGATCCTAAGATATCTGAAAGGGACGCCAGGAAAAGGACTGTGGTTCAAGAAGAATGGATGCACAGATATTGAGGGATACTGTGATGCAGACTGGACAAGCTGCATAGACGACAGAAGGTCTACCACGGGGTACTGTGTTTTTGTAGGAGGAAACCTGGTTTCATGGAAAAGCAAGAAACAGTCAGTGGTAGCACGGTCGACAGCTGAAGCAGAATACAGAGCAATGGCTCTAGGGGTGTCAGAACTACTATGGGTGAAAGCACTGCTGACAGAGTTGAAGTTGGATAAGGGGACACCGTTGCATCTTCTGAGCGATAGTCAAGCCGCAATTGTAGAAGCATAGAATTTCACAACCAGAAAGCCCATACGCCAGACACTACATGCGCTAGAACTCAGACGAAGAACTTCACAGCAATATCAATAAAGATAGACATTTGAAGAAGGACTTTTCATTTTATATAAAAGTCTATTACATGTCTAGAAAAGATTGTACAAAGGAGAATTTTTACAAAGGAAAGATCCTAAGTCTACAGCCAGCGGCCACCATGCGCCTTCAGATAAGCGCAGCGGCCACCATGCGTCTCCAGATAGGCGCAGCATCACCATGCGCCACCAGTGAGGCGCAGCAGATACTATGCGCCTCCATCCAGGCGCATCCCGCCATCTCTTCAGCAGCTCAGTTATGTGCATCCAGCCCAGCTATGTGCATCCCTTCAGCCAAATTCTTCCAGCCAGGCTTACCTGGCCGAGCAGAGCCCAGCAGCATTTAACCCTCTGGCTGGAACCAAGGAAGAGAGGAGCACGGCAAAGCTGTGGCCAGGGGAGGCTTCGAAAGAGCCTCCAAAGCCCAAGGAAGACCGTGATCGAAATCATGGCACAAGGAAGCTCTCAACACAACCAGAGTGGGCGACACCCACTTTGAAGGAAGAGAAAGCCTAGCACCGCCATTCCGATCTACGGCTCTTCCCGAACAACGGAGACGAGGCCCGAGCATCCCTATCTTTGGATGCAACAGACACCTTCTGCCTGCCTCGGAAGCCCTCGACTCCGTCTTTTGGATGTAACAGTCACCTTCAAGTGCATCGAAGACAACACAGCGTCTCATCTTCACCCTCGGGAGCACTTCGTCAACAGAATGCACCCGCATGTTCAAGTTTATGTTGGAAGTACGTGAGGGAATGAGAAGCAAATCTTCTCTCCATGCCACTATTTATAGGCCGGGCAGATCAAACCCACGCACCAAGTGGATGGCCCTCCGAATTCCGTGCAATGAATTTACATTAAATGGATGAACCGGACGCTTCGAATTCAGCCAAACGGCTATTTATAGCACTCGAAGAGCGAGACAGCCGCATCATTAAAAGACATATCCGATGCGCCAGCCAGACAGCGCATCACACGGACGCGCCCTTCGGTATCAGGCGCATCACACAGACGCGCCCTACAGTACTCGGCGCATTACAGAGGGTGCGCCCCCACACATCTCCATACCGAGTGGAACGCCAACCGACGTGCCCACTCAGCTGTCCATCGAACGTCACCAACATTAAATGCTGAACTGACAGAGTTGGCAGCACGCTTCCCAAAGTCTGAACAGTCGACAGCTTTTTCAGAAAATGAAGCGTCGACAACGTCAGCATCATCATGACTTTATTTCGACGACTACTGCCACGTGGCCACTCCACCATCAGCATGCGCCTCTACGGCCATGCGTCCAAATCAGCATGCGCCTCAAAAGCCATGTGCCTCAGACTGCTCTCTGATCCCGAAAGACAGAAGGAAAGTCGTCTGCATGCGCCTCAAAAGCCATGCGCCCCAAATGGTTTGTAACTCCTAAAGGTTATGAGCCGCAGCCTCCTCCTGCGCCCAATCCAAGGCGCAGCCCACCAGATCACTCCTCTCCACCAAATCCGAGATCTTCAAACCATGAGTCGACGACACGTGTCCTTTGACTCAACTCATCCAAGATTTCAGTAACGGAAAGATCTTCTCTGCTACGTGCCGGCTCACAACAGCAGTATGAAGAGTTCTCCCCCTCGATCAGGGCACAGCATCCGTGCACCTCCATCAGCAACCTCCACGTGGCGTCCCCACACCGGCGCATCCTGCATGCGTGCATAAGCAGCCAGCCTGCAAAACTATAAATAGAAGGATCATCTCCTTCACACACAGAGGACACCCACAAAGACTCACAATACAGAGAGAATCCACAACAGAGAATCACCGGAGAGGCAGTTCTAGACACTCAACGTCTTCCTCCTCTCAGCAAGCTCCAGCACTCAGAGCAATCAACACCTTCAGAGAACCGATAACCGTCGTCAGCCGGTCAACGGAGTCAACGCATTACCACTCGCTCCATTGGCACTAAGGACCCAGCTTAAACAAAAGTGTACTCCTAGGACTACATCTAAGTCCTATATTGTATCACTGTTCTGTTTGTATTAAAATTTCAATCAAAACAATTTTAATGGCAAACAAGCTGGCGACTCTGCTGGGGACTTCTTTCTCCTCTACCGAGAAGGTTGTGTCACAGGCCGACGACGTGAAGGTGGGCTCCTCCCACAAGACGCTGGTAGTGCGCCTCAATCAACAGGCGTACGAGGAGTTCATTTCTGAAGGAAGTGCGAGTCCTTCGAAGCGGCTGTCGAAGCCGAAGAAGACCTGCGCAGTCTGGGTGCGCAAAGTCGACGCCTCGGGCACCACCGTTGAAGGGGATGCGCCTGTCCAGCCTTCCCTTCCTGCTGACGTCCTCAGCAGTCAAGGTGCGCCTGATGCAGCGCATCTCTCGAGAAGCGTGCGGCTGACCACGTTCCCCAGCCATCTTCCTCTCAGGCGAGGAAGATACGTCGACGGAGCAGGGGCACAGCCAATGCCCCGTGCATCACTTCTGATGCGCTACAAAGAGCCTCTGTCTTTGACAGACTCACTCGCTGTAATGGCGAGGAGAATTTGGATGCTGAGTACTATGCACCCCAGCGGGCTGGTACGAAGAAATCCAAGGCGGCACGGGCCATGCGCCACAAACGTGCTATGCCAGCAGCCGGCCAGAGGCACGCGCTTACAATCACGCGCGCTGCCGATGGCAAGCTGTACAAGGTTGACTCAAGTGCTTCTGCACCAACAACGAGTCGACCTACAAAGTCCTCATCTCGCTTGGGCGCATTCACTGCGTGCACAACCAAGCCGAGAGAGGCAAACTCAGTGGTCTTGAACTCCCGCGCCTCCTCTGGTTGTGCGTTTGAGGTCCGTTCAAGTCACTTCAAATGCTGTGGTTCCCCCACTACTGATCATGATGCCTGCTTGGTATTAGATCAGGGGGCGCACACTCACCCGACCACCCCGGCGCTTGGCCCTGCCATGCGCCTGAGAGGGGTGTGAGGGTAGCACTCTCCTCCAACGACCTGCGCAACGTGATCACTCACAAGCGCCGGTCAGGAGAGTTGACCAACAAGCACGATGCGTCTCTCACGGGGCACACTTGTGCAGTGGTCACCATCAACTGCTGTTGCAAGACGGTAGTACCGCCAAAGCAGTCGGTCTTCCAACGACTACAATCATCGACACCCCTCCGACATCGCCTTGGGACGAAGGTGTCAGCAGAAGAGGAGCTAAAGGTTGCTTCATGCAACGTGATCTCCAACTCCTCATCTGTCCGGAAGACGACTGCCAATTCCTCGTCTTTATCCAAAAGCCAGCCGAGGAAAACCAAGGCAGCTGTCTCGACCTCTGGAGTGTTCGAAGGCACTCGGTCGAGGAAGAAGTTCTTGGAGGAAGCTGGGGGTAGCCAGACCCTTGTCGAGCCTCCTTCCGAAGATGAAGATGTCCAAAGCACAGCTGCGGCGGATCTTCATCAAGGCGAAGATGGCCTCCCTGAAGCCCCTCAAAATGACGATGTCCTCCAGGACACCGTCGGGGGTAGTACAGGAAACGAAGAGGCCCTTCAAGACAGAGCTGAGGGCAGTCAGGCCCTCGCAGATGCGCCTGTCGAAGACGAACTCCAGAATGTGGCTGGGGGTGGCCAAACACCAGGAGAAGTGACTCCCCCACATGAGAGCGAGGCTGAGAGTGAAGCCTCAACTAATCCATCCACTTCCGGCCGTGTCATGACAGTATACATGACCGGGGGTGATCTTGAGACTGATGCGCCGCCACAGGACATTGTCCAGCGCATAGACTCGCTAGAGGGAGGACTCAAAACTCTCTGCCTCAATGCAAGCACTGACTCAAGCAGTGTTTGAGATGCGGTCGGCCTTGATCAGGACACCTTCAAATGGTCCCGACCCAGGAGCCAATGGAGAGTCGAGTGTGCCCCTCCAACGGACACTCTCAGACACAGAAGCACCCCGGACGTCGGAGCCCTCAAACGCTCCACTCCAGGTGGTACCTCCTTCCCCGACTCCTAGCTCCACGGAGGACGTGGTCGAAATGATCAAAGATCTGCGGGAGCGCTTCGAGTCCAAGAACAGGCAGGAGGAGCGCCAGAAGATGGGCATTCCCCAGCCTTATCCCCTTGAGTGGAACAAGGTGGTTTATCCCCAAAGTATAAACCACAAACACTCACGCCGTATGACGGGAAGGACTCTCCACGACGGTACCTGACGTACTTTCAGTCGCAGACAGGGCATCTTCCGAAGGAGGACGCGCTCCTCACCAGCATCTTTGTTGGGGCCCTGAAAGGGTGGCGTATGACTGGTACTGCAGCCTCCCCGATAATTCCATATCGTCCTTCGACGACCTGACACGCCTCTTCCTCGACCGCTTCTACGACGGTGGAAAGGACATGACGATGGCGTCTCTCATTGAGATACGCCAGAAGGACAAGGAAACGGTTCGGGCATTCATCGAACGCTTCCGTCAGGCCTGCTTCAGGCTACCTCCAGGCATGCCAGAGCATGCGCTTCTCTCCGCTTGTAGTATGAACATGCTGCCTGCAGTAAAGCTCTGGCTTAACTCTACTCCCCCTCCCGACTGGAGCTCCCTAATCATCGAAGCTGAAGCTGCAGAGAAGAAGGCGGCCAATGCACGTCTTCTGGGTGTTAGCTTCCCCGCCTTTGACGATAAGGGGAAAAAGTCCGCAATCAACAACTCCGGACGAGAAACAAAGGGGAAACAGGCATTGACTGTTAATGCCTCGAAGGGCGCATCTGCGCCTACTCAAAAGCCTCCACTGGCACTGAGACCCAAGGAGGTTTATTCATTCAATGATGACGACACCCTGCAACTCTTTGAGATACTGAAGCAGGGTGACAAGATCAAGCTTCCGGACCCGAAACGGCCCGATGAAGTCGGGAAAGTGGACAACCCGAGGTACTGTCACTACCATCGGTTTGTCGGACACCCGACCAAGGACTGCTACGTCCTCAAAAATTACATCCAGCGTATGATCAATGCGGATATAATCTCAGTCGACTACGAAGAGAAGACGGTGTCAGCTAATGTGGTGTCACTTCAGTTCGGCACCTTGCCGCCGACTACCACACAAGATGGCGTCGTCCCCATCCCTAAGGCGACAATGGAGGTGGTGAACTTGCCACCCACCCGTGACAATGTGAGTGGACTTGTCCCACTCACCACATCTCGAGGAGAGGTCCTCTGGGTTCACCCCGACCTCGTCTCCGAGGTAACTCAACCGGAGGTACGCCCTACCTCCAAAGCAAAAGGCAGAAGATCAAGTCTTGCCGCACGGTCTCTTCTTCAACGGAAGAGGCGCTTCCTGTGCAGACGCGTGCACAACAGAACTCCCAGCCCGGTGAAGCTGCCGCCGAAGTGGTGCCTCCTGGCACCATCCCTGAGGAGGGTCCATCCAAGCCCTCAGCAGCCAATAAACAAAAGCAAGTGGAGGCCCGTTTCGACAGACCTCTGCGGAAAGAAAATGCTTCGGGCTAGCCAAGCCCCACAATTTTGACATTCTGGCACAACTGGCCAGTACTCCTGCACGCTTGTCTTTGTTCGAGCTCCTGCGTCTCTCCAAGGACTCCCGAGAAGCTCTCTGCGAAGCTCTGAAGGATGCCGAATCCTTCTCAGTCAAATCAAGCAGCCTGAAGACCTCCCAACTACTTGTGCACACTGTCATTGTGCGGATGAAGTTATCCCAAACATAACTTTCACCCAACAAGACATGCTGCTCAAGCATCACCGACATAACCGACCATTGTATTACACAGGGTACATCGGTTCGGTAAAGCTGAGCAGGATTCAGATTGATCCGGGGTCTTCCCTAAGCATCATTCTAAAGGCGCTGCTATCAAAGCTGGATCCCAATA
Source organism: Iris pallida (assembly GCA_029216955.1). Lineage (NCBI taxonomy): Eukaryota > Viridiplantae > Streptophyta > Magnoliopsida > Asparagales > Iridaceae > Iris > Iris pallida. The sequence continues at coordinate 29,751 of JANAVB010020577.1, read as the reverse complement.
TACCGGCTGGCGCCCTCCAATACGACCATCAGTGGCTTCAACGCTAGCAAGAGCGAGCCACTGGGCAAGATCCGGCTGAAGTGTCACATCGGCAGCCTCAAAACTGAGGTGACTTGTTATGTGGTGGATGCCGAGGTCAACTACAACATCTTACTCGGACGACCATGGTTACATGAGTACATGGTGGTGCCCTCCACGCTCCACCAATGCATGAAATATGTATCCACCAACGGCGTCATCCGGACGGAGTTTGCAGATATCGATCCCTTCAAAGGGATTGAGGCCTACTTTACCGATTCCGACTTATACAAGCCACTTGACGAGGAGGAAGCCAACGACGCCGATGATGAAGCAGAGACGGCAACAGAGCCGGACTTGGAGCCCGAAATGACTCCCGACGCCCCCTTGAAAATCCGATTGAAGGGCAAGCCTCCCCAGAAGGCGCCTCCAATGAGCATCAAGCTATCAGGGAAAGCACCGACTCACGAAGCTCCCCTGAAGATACGCTTAAGGGAAAGCCACCTCAAACAGCGGCTCCCCTGGTGGTAAAATTACAAGGGAAGGTGCCACTCATCGGAGGCGCAACCGAGGCACCTCTCAAGGTGCGTCTTAAAGGCAAGCTGCCGCAGTCATCCAAATGCCGGAGAGGCTCACATAACCCTCTCAGACCCCAAAGTCAGAGCGGTGGAGGACTCTCCTGATCCGGCCCCAGTGCTTACAGATGAGGAGCTTGGCGAATATCCTGCTGATGTAGGCGCACCCTCCTTAGACATATAATCCCACGGGATAAAATCTCGTACTTTATCAATAATAGAGTGTCTTTCAATTATTCTTGTCTTCCACACTGGAATGCCATGTATACATTAGACAACGCTCTACGGTCGTTGCAAACACAAATAACGACCGTCCACCATAATCGAGTGGCCCCGTCTCAAGGAGTCTTCATAATCCCCCCACGAAGCCGAGACGAAGGCACCATCATCTCGGGCAAAGTCGCGTCATCAGGACCTCCCGTCAATCGAGCCCGAACCTGATACCGGCAGAGTACAAGTCTATCGGTACACGGATACGGCAAAGCGCATCATCCAAAATGGGCTACGATCTGAAAAGCAATAAAGGCCTAAACTACGGCAAGGGTCGGCATCTCCCTGTCCGGCTTTCGATGCCCAATGGAAAGCCACAGGATTACTATAATCGGACTCGACGGGGGTTAGGCTATGTCACGCCGCCATCAACCCAGAGAGTTCAGATGCAGAAGACATAGAACATTCCCATTCGTTCGAAGCATCGACTTGGGATTCCGATACCAGTATCGGATCAGTCTTCAGAAAAGTGCTGTCAGCTAACATGACGCACCAACCTCAAAAAGGTGAAGGCGAAGACCAAGCGCCAGAACCCTTCGAAGAAGAACCCTGGGCCCAACGCCTAGGGGAACAATGGGATCTCGTTTGAGCTTCGTGAACCTCCCACCGAAGACGAAGTCGAGCAGATCGACCTCGGGGAGGAGTCTTCTTCCAAACCCGTCTTCATCAGTAAAAGCTGGAAGGAGAAGATCGAGAATCTTTAGTCCAACTGGCTAAAGTATATTGACGTCTTCGCCTGGAGCTACGAAGACATGCCGGTCTCGATCCACAGATCGCGATGCATAGGTTGAACATCTTACCAGATGCCAAACCTATCAAACAACAACAGCGACGCTTCCGCCCGGACATCATGAATGCCATCGATCAGGAGGTAACAAGCTCTTGACCAGTGGCTTCATCCGTGAGGAACACACCCGGACTGGGTAGCCAACGTCGTCCCTGTCACCAAGAAGAACGGGAAGATACGAGTCTGTATCGACTTCAGGGATCTCAACTCTGCTTGCCCGAAGGATGAATTCCTGCTCCCAATCACCGATGTAATGATCGACAACACATGTGGCTTTGAACGCATGTCCTTCATGGACGGGTATTCAGGCTACAATCAAATCAAGATGTTCCCCGATGACGCAAAACACACGTCATTCAGGACTCTGAAAGGTGTTTTCTGCTACACAGTAATGCCCTTCGGCTTGAAGAATGCCGGTGCAACATACCAACGAGCGATGATACCATCTTCCGTCAACATCTTCGCAAGACAGTTGAGTGTTATGTTGACGACATCGCAGTCAAGAGCCGCCTCAAAAGAGATCACCTACAGGACCTGAGGACGGTCTTTGATCTCATGCGGGCACATCAACTCAAAATGAACCCCGCTAAATCCTTCCTGGGGGTTTCTAGCGGCAAATTCTTGGGCTTTGTCATCACGGCAAAAGGCATTCATGTCGATCCCGAGAAGACTAAAGCCATCCTCAACATGGACCCTCCAAAAACCTTCGAGAACTTCGGGCTTACAGGGACATCTGGCATACATCCGGAGGTTCATAGCAAACCTCTCCGGTAAATGTCAACCCTTTACTCAGCTCATGAAGAAGGGAGTCTCTACGTCTGGACAGAGGAGTGCCAAAAGGCTTTCGACGACATCAAGGCTTACTTACAAGCCCGCCAGTCCTAGTGGCACCTGTCGCCGGCAAACCATTCCTCCTCTACGTCCGTGCCATGGATCATTCCCTCGGCGCTTTACTGGCTCAAAACAGCGATGCAGGCTACGAGCAAGCAATCTACTACCTCAGTCGAACACTCATCGGGGCCGAACACCGGTACAACCCCGTTGAAAAGAGTGCTTGGCTTTGGTGTTTGCCATTCAGAAGACTCGTCATTACGTCTCGGCCAGACAATTCACGTCATTTCCCGAGTCAATCCGCTCAGAGTCCTCATGACGAAGCCAGGATCATTGAACTCCCGGCTGGCTACATGGCGATCCTACTAACGCCATACAACATGGTGTTTGTCCCGCAGAAGGCGGTCAAGGGTCAGGCTCTGGCTGACTTTTTAGCTGTACACCCCATCCCAGAATCTTAAAACTCTATGAAGACATCCCGGATGAAGTCCAAGAATCAAACGTCACTGAAGAAACCCCGTTTGGCGGATGTTCTTCGATGGCGCTTCAAGAACGGGCCCCAACGGCCAAATCATCGCAGGAGTGGGGGTAGTCTTGGTCTTCCCCGATTAGCTGGTCATCCAGCGCGCATACTCTCTTTCGAAGCCGTGCTCCAACAATGTTGCTGAGTACAACGCACTCGTCATGGGACTCCAGCTAGCACAACAGCTGGGGGTGGATCATCTGGAAGCCTACGGCGACTCGAACTCGTCGTAAACCAGATTCGGGGGTAATACAAGGTTCGCCATGAAGATTTGATCCCTTACCATGAAGTTGCATTGAACATCATTTCAACCTTCACTGGGTTCTTCATCGAACATGTACCCCGTCTACAAAACTTGGAGGCTGATGCTCTGGCTGGCCTCGCAGCCTCATTGGCCGTGCCCCTTGGGACTCAACACTATGTCACGTAACTGGCCGAGACTTGATTTGTCCCAGAAACAACCTATGTTTGCAAATGGCTCACGCCGTGCCGACAAACACCGATGTTAATGTCCGAGACTGGAGATTCCGTTCATCGACTTTGCCGTCTACGGATCCTTCCGGAAGACCCAAAGGACCGTCTCAGTCAGGAGACGCTCTCTTCGATTCTACTACGATACAGCCACTAAAACGCTGTACCGACGCTCCTTCGACGGGCTTCTCCTTCGATGCCTGTCTAACGAAGAAGCGGCCGAAGCTCTTCGAGAAGCTCATGACGGAACTTGCGAGCTCACCAACCAGGTCCTAAGTTGCAAGATCGACTGCGACGTATGGGCTACTACTGGCCAACCATGGCCGCCGACGCAGTGGAATATGCTAAGAAGTGCCATGCATGCCAACTTCATGCAGACTTCATACATACACCGTCTAAACCTCTACATCCTACAGTCGCCTCCTGGCCATTCGAAGCCTGGGGCATGGACATTGTAGGACCAATCATCCCTCCTTCATCAAGAGGACATCGTTTTATCCTGGCCATCACCGATTACTTCTCCAAATGGGCGGAAGCAGTCCCACTAGCGGAAGTAAAAAGCTCCAGGGTGGTCAGCTTTATCAAACACCATGTCATTTACCATTTCGGAGTACCCAGCGAATCATTCATGACAATGGTCCCCAGTTCATCAGCCACATTTTCAGCAGGTTCTGTGACAAGAATCGCATTCAAAATGTGGCCTCAACCGCCTACAATCTGGCAGCAAACGGATTGGCCGAGGCGTTCAACAAAACTATCGTCAGGCTGCTCAAAAAGTTGTGTCATCCAACAAATGCGACTGGGACGAAAAGCTCGACGAATGTCTTTGGGCCTACCGCACAACGGTACGGACCCCAACAGGCAACACACCATTCTCCCTGGTCTACCGGAGCGAAGCGGTACTGCCTCTCGATCCAGATCCCCTCACTCCGAGTAGCGATCACAAACAAACTCACAGAAGAAAGACAATCAACGTCGTCGTCTGCGGGAACTGGAGGCACTTGACGAAAAGCGTCTCCTAGCTCAACAACGCATCGAACTTTACCAAGCCCGTATCACAGGCTTTCAACAAGAAGGTCAAGCAAAGAACTTTCCAAGTTGGCGACCTGGTTTTAGCAGTCAGAAGGCCAATGGTGTTAACTCACAAGACACCAGGGAGTTCGAGCCCAAATGGGAAGGACCCTTCATCATTGAGACGGTATACTCAAACGTGCTTACCCCGCCTCGCCAAACCCAATGGGGACTTGTTCATGATGCCCATCAACGGCAAGTTCCTAAAGAAGTACTATTCTTGACAACCTCCAAGACATGTATTTCCCCAACAACCTCTTTTCACAAAATCAAACGCTTTCGGAACCCAGCTGTTCCGTGGCATCCTTCTGTAGAAAGATAACCACGTCCACATTACCTCTGAGTTGTCTCTCTACATCCTACAAAGCGGAACCTTACATTTCATGAGCTTACGCTATCCTTCATGTTTACCACGTCCACATTACCTCTGAGTAAACATCCCGTACAAACAACTCCTGTGTTGTCGTACATTGATCGCAGAACTTCCACGTCCACATTACCTCTGAGTTGTTCAGCGTATCCCCCAGGATCATTCCTACCACGTCCATAAATACCTCTGAGTAGGAAGATTCTATCATTTGAACCTAATGATTGCCATGTCCACATTACCTCTGAGCAAACATGTTGGTTCCTTCAAACTTATTATCTGTACCTAAAACCAAGGTGCGCAAAGATAATAGGTCCACATAAATCATCAAGTTCATAAGATCAAAAATGAACACATCACAAAAAAAGAGATAGTGTATTTCTTTATTTTTCAAAAAAAGGAGTACAGAAATACGCTATTTCCCCAGCAAGAGTTGCAAAAACACATAAAGAAGAGAAACTACAGTCCCCGATCCTCTCCAGGGTTGGATGAGAGTTCTCTGACTCGACGTCTCAGGTCGGCAGTGCGAGTTTCCACAGTCGCCTGGACTCGGAGCTCGGCTTCTTGACGCATTAATCCGACAGCCTCAGCGGAAGTTTTACTCTCATACTTCTCATCAAGTTATCGTCGCTGCTGAGCCAAAGCAAGGGTCCGCTGAGTAAGAGTCGCTTCCTCCTGCTTGAATGCCACGTGTTCAGCCAGGACACGATCAGCTTCTAGTTGAAGTTGGGCCCGCTGGTCTTCAAGACGGCGCATCTGAGCATTAACCTCTGCGATGTTAGCATCCACCGCAGCCCGCTTCTCCGTCGTCTTCTTCATAGATTGAGACAACTGCTTCGCCGCAGTCTCAATCCCAGCCACTTCACGCTCCCAACTGCTCACATCGGCTCGATGGAAGCCTCGATTTCAGCAATCAACTTTCCTATCTCTGCATCTATCAAGACAGAGAGGTCATTTCGTTGGATGCGCTGCAGTTCTGCGAGCCGCTCGTCCAGCTCAATCACCGAAACCTCCAGAATTTCGGCCATATGGTCATGGCCTTGGTGAACGCGGATCAGCTCGATACAAGGCATTGCCAAAGCTTTTGCTGTCGCAAAGCTCCCCTTGGCATCCATCACTGCAGATACACCTTTCTCCAGTATTTTGTACACTCCCTCGACGAGGAACTTCACATACTCGTCGGCATCCGCCAGCACCTGCGGCGTCATAGCAGGAGTTGGGGGAGCTACTACAGTCTGCGGACCGGAGGAAGATCCGCCAACCTTGATCTGAGAGGTTTGAACCTCGGCAGCAATAGGCTCTTCATCAACAGGGGCCAGACTGCTAGCCCGAGGAGCCGAAGGAACAGAAGGAGCCGGCACATGTGTCGTGATAGTACCCCAAGTGGAAGGAGCAACAGAGGGTTCCACACCCTTACCCTTCTCAAGCCGGAGAAATCACCGACGTCAACGGCCACCTCTTCTACCCCCGACGTTCTATCAGCATCAGCTACCTCTCCCGCAAAACGGGGAGATCAACATTTATCTCCTGGCCAGCCCCAGGAGCAAGACCGGCAGAAGGGTCTCATTCTTCTCAAGTCCCTACAGGGACAAAATCTGTCGCTACACCCACCGCCGCCTGATCGGTAGCCATCTCTATGTCCATGGTTGAAGCCAAGGAAGGATTTGGCAATAATTCAGCCGACCTCCCTTCATCATGACCAGGAGGGGAATCAACCCTCTCCTCTATCCTCACTGCTCTTCTGCTGCCCCCGCAACAGACTCCTGCAGCTCCGGAGCGATGTCATCGGAAGATGATGAACTCCATTCCTCTTCATCACCAGGAAGCCGCACTTGCTAAACCTTCGATATGTGAAGCCTCCGCTGTGGCCTTCGTCACCTCGGAAGCTGCTGCACCCTCAGGTTCCCTCCTGACATAACCCGGGGATACCGGAACCTCCACGATGACAGTATCCTCCGGATCTTCCTCCATGAGAGACATCATTGTCGCGGGATACGCACTCCAGACGAGCTCGCCATCTCTTCTCGCCTACTCCCACCCGACTTTGGGGTACGAGGTTTTCTTTTTAGCGGCTCCTACAAAAGAAGATGGGGCCTCGTAAGTGGCGGAACCAAAATCAGATTTAGTAGGATGTCCTTACCTCTTCGGACGCCGAATCCGATGACACCGTCGGTAACGATGCCTTCTTCTGCTTCTTCGACACAAGAGATTCAGCCCCTGTATCTGCACATCGTTTCGATCGATCGCCCGAGGGTTCTGCTTGTGATGCGGAGGGGCACCCCGTTGACCCATCCCTGACGGACGATGCGACCGGGCCTTCACTGGCGTATCCCAGTCGCTGCTAACTGGGTGCCTGCGATAAGGCTGGTCTCCCTGTCATATCCGGAGGGCGGGGCAGCCATAACACAGTAAAATTTGGCGGCCGAGTAAAGAATGGGCGGCCGCGGATCGGGACGGGCAACGTAAAACGAGCTCCGGTACATCCGGCATATATAATGCCAAGCTCGTGCACCATCCAACAAACTTCCAACATACCCCAGGGTAATACTGGGTTATCCAACATCATCTTAGCATAACCAAATTGCCACGCAAAGCGGCTCGGCAAGTACGGTTCAGGTAGCACTGATTCCTGTTCCGGTACACCAGATGGACGGCCGGATACTTTACAACCAGCGGAATCCCCATTGAGGCAGAGTGGTGGTACCTTCGCCCAGGTCCCTTAAATCCTCGTTGGCCTCAAAACCCAAATAGATGGGACCAACTTTGGTGATCTCCCAACCCTGAAGACGGATAAAACCTTTCTACAAACCGGGACACCAGTATGCGACCAGCTCCTCCGATAGAAACGACGAAGGAATGCATCTCCAGCCTTATAATCTCCTTCCAGCCTGGGCTCATCACACTGGGATGATGCAGAATCAGCCATCACATCAAATAGTGAAACGGCAGTTCGGCGCGCGGGAAGTTATTTTTTCTGCCTCTATCATGAATCACATTTCCAGCAAACTCTCGCAAACCTCGCTGCAGGTTACATACCATTGCGGGGAGGAGAGCCAAGCGCCGGCCGAAGACCAATTTTACGGCTGGCAGGATTAAGTTTCGAGTCACCCTCTCGACGGCACCGGATCCACCTGCGAACACGCAATCCCGGAGCCATATCATCAGATAGGCGACCAAAACCGCCTTGGATGACATTGGATAAGCAAGGTGCCAGAAGCAGCTGTAGGAGCGTGCATCTGACTGTTGGTCTTCATTTCCTCGGGGATTCTTCTCCCCTAACGTGCTCATTTCGGACAGCACCTCGCTACGAGAGAGCGCCGGCGGAGTAGAAAACTTCGAAGAATCCTCTTTGTCTTGTCTAAAGACATAATCTCTCCAAGCGGTCACATGAGGCTGCGACCCGCTTTTATCCTTTTCTGCACATAGTAATGATGACTCGCTACTTCCTTGAAGACGCCGTCATCTCATCAGCTCTGTCCCCCAGGACCTGAAGTTCCTCATTGGTTGGAAAGTACTCTTCATAGGGCTCCGACCCCCAAGGGAGTTTAGACACCTCATACATCTCATGAAGTGCGAGCCCTAACTCCCTACCGGAGTAAAGAGGTCCCGGTATGAATATCAACATCTCCAGGAGTGCGAGGATTCGCAGTAAAGAACCAGTCCTCCTTGACCTTCAGCACTGACGAGTCAGTAGAAGTGAGACGGTCTCCAAACAGGAACTCAGGCTTCAGGAAGGTCACTTTATCATGTGGAAGATTTAATGACTCCACGCTCCATCATCCGTTTGAGGAACCAATACTGCTGTTCACGGATTAGGGTCATTCTCTCAGGAGGCTGATCCAGCTAAGAGCATCTTGAGCAGGGTTTATCACTTCCTCGTTATGCTCTACTCCATTTGGATGAAGGCAGCCTCCAAGAAAAACTTCACTCAAAGGCGGGATTGCCATCGACACTAGCAAAAGATCAGAAAAAGTCAGAAAGAACACACATGTGTCTAAAGGAGAAAACTGCGGCGCATCATCAGGATTGAACCCATGCGCGTCGCAGTATAGCCTCGGCGCATCACCAGGGTTTAAACCCATTCGCGTCGGCGGGCAAAGACCGCGGCACATCATTAAACTCAAGGCCTATGTGCGTTGGCGTACGGACAACGAGACTTACCAACCACCTCCGGCCGAACTTCGACAGGCCGACGGGGAACGACAGCCGCCGCAACTTTCGCGGACTCCTTCGCTTTCTCCTTCCCCTTGCCGGCAGCACCGCGAGGAGTCTTGGGAGCCATTCTCTCGGGAAGGAGAAGTTAGGGTTTTGAAGAAGAAACTCTAAAGAAGCAGAGGCACAGAGAAGAAGAACCCTTTCTCTCTCCAACTCTTACCTATTTATAGGGCTTGGTCGCACGCGTGAACAGATGACGTGTGATCTCAGCCGTCGCCTCGGGTTCTGTACAAGGATAGCAGCAAATAAAACCAAAAGATCATCATTAATCTTTTCGGTTACCGAGGCACCATCATCATTAACTGAGAAGAGCATGCGCCCGAACAGGCATGCACCCAAATCATGCGCCCTGACCTCCATGCTTCTTCTTCAAAGTATTCCAAAACTTATTCAAAAGTTTTGAAAACTTGAAGGGGGTCTTGTAGAAGCATGAAATTTCACAACCAGAAAAGCCCATGCGCCAGACACTACATGTGCTAGAACTCAGACGAAGAACTTCACAGCAAGATCAATAAAGGTAGACATTTGAAGAAGGACTTTTCATTTTTATATAAAGTCTATTACATGTCTAGAAAGGTTGTACAAAGGAGAATTTCTACAAAGGAAAGATCCTAAGTCTACAGCCAGCGGCCACCATGCGCCTTCAGATAAGCGCAGCGGCCACCATGCGTCTCCAGATAGGCGCAGCATCACCATGCGCCACCAGTGAGGCGCAGCAGATACTATGCGCCTCCATCCAGACGCATCCCGCCATCTCTTCAGCAGCTCAGTTATGTGCATCCAGCCCAGCTATGTGCATCCCTTCAGCCAAATTCTTCCAGCCAGGCTCACCTGGCCGAGCAGAGCCCAGCAGCATTTAACCCTCTGGCTGGAACCAAGGAAGAGAGGAGCACGGCAAAGCTGTGGCCAGGGGAGGCTTCGAAAGAGCCTCCAAAGCCCAAGGAAGACCGTGATCGAAATCATGGCACAAGGAAGCTCTCAACACAACCAGAGTGGGCGACACCCACTTTGAAGGAAGAGAAAGCCTAGCACCGCCATTCCGATCTACGGCTCTTCCCGAACAACGGAGACGAGGCCGAGCATCCCTATCTTGGATGCAACAGGCACCTTCCGCCTGCCTCGGAAGCCCTCGACTCCGTCTTTTGGATGTAACAGTCACCTTCAGTGCATCGAAGACAACACGTCTCATCTTCACCCTCGGGAGCACTTCGTCAACAGAATGCACCCGCATGTTCAAGTTCATGTTGGAAGTACGTGAGGGAATGAGAAGCAAATCTTCTCTCCATGCCACTATTTATAGGCCGGGCAGATCAAACCCACGCGCCAAGTGGATGGCCCTCCGAATTCCGTGCAATAAATTTACATTAAATGGATGAACCGGACGCTTCGAATTCAGCCAAACGCTATTTATAGCACTCGAAGAGCGAGACAGCCGCATCATTAAAAGACATGTCCGATGCGCCAGCCAGACAGCGCATCACACGGACGCGCCCTTCGGCATCAGGCGCATCACACAGACGCGCCCTACAGTACTCGGCGCATTACAGAGGGTGCGCCCCCACACATCTCCATACCGAGTGGAACGCCAACCGACGCCCCACTCAGCTGTCCATCGAACGTCACCAACATTAAATGCTGAACTGACAGAGTTGGCAGCACGCTTCCCAAAGTCTGAACAGTCGACAGCTTTTTCAGAAAACGAAGCGTCGACAACGTCAGCATCATTATGACTTTATTTTGACGGCTACTGCCACGTGGCCACTCCACCATCAGCATGCGCCTCTACGGCCATGCGTCCAAATCAGCATGCGCCTCAAAAGCCATGCGCCTCAGACTGCTCTCTGATCCCGAAAGACAGAAGGAAAGTCGTCTGCATGCGCCTCAAAAGCCATGCGCCCCAAATGGTTTGTAACTCCTAAAGGTTATGAGCCGCAGCCTCCTCTGCGCCCAATCCAAGGCGCAGCCCACCAGATCACTCTCCACCAAATCCGAGATCTTCAAACCATGAGTCGACGACACGTGCCTTTGACTCAACTCATCCAAGATTTCAGCAACGGAAAGATCTCTCTGCTACGTGCCGGCTCACAACAGCAGTATGAAGAGTTCTCCCCCTCGATCAGGGCGCAGCATCCGTGCGCCTCCATCAGCAACCTCCACGTGGCGTCCCCACACCGGCGCATCCTGCATGCGCGCATGAGCAGCCAGCCTGTAAAACTATAAATAGAAGGATCATCTCCTTCACACACAGAGGACACACACAAAGGAGACTCACAACACAGAGAGAATCCACAACAGAGAATCACCGGAGAGGCAGTTCTAGACACTCAACGTCTTCCTCCTCTCAGCAAGCTCCAGCACCTAGAGCAATCAACACCTTCAGAGAACCGATAACCGTCGTCAGCCGGTCAACGGAGTCAACGCATTACCATTCGCTCCATTGGCACTAAGGACCCAGCTTAAACAAAAGTGTACTCCTAGGACTACATCTAAGTCCTATATTGTATCACTGTTCTGTTTGTATTAAAATTTCAATCAAAACAATTTTAATGGCAAACAGCAATAAGTATAGCGAATAATCCGGTTCAGCACGACAGAACGAAGCACATCGAAATCGATCGATTCTTTATCAAGGAGAAGCTGGAGCAAGGGATACTGAAGATTGGCCATATCCGCTCAGAAGAACAAGTGGCAGACTGTCTGACTAAGGGTCTTAGTTCATTAAGTCTGTCGAAGCTATGTAACAAGATGGGGATGATCAATATCTATCGTCCATCTTGAGGGGGAGTGTTGAGAATCAATAAGGGACTTTTAGTCCCACATCGGAATTTGTAGTATGTAGAGGAGCTAGACTCCCTATAAGTAGTGAAGTAGTCCATCAATAAAATTACACCAACTATTATTTTCTACATATATATATATATATATATATTATATATATATATATATATATATATATATATATATATATATATATATATATATATATATGGGTATTCATTTTGATGACCAACAGATATCTGATAGTAAACTTGAAAGTTTTCAACGAAGACAAATTGTTAGGTGTTAGTCCCTTAAAAAGGTTTTAATGCTTGGATTTGGCAAATAACATAGAAATGCAAAAATATATGTACAAGGTTTTGTCGGGAATATTGGCCAAACTGCAAGTCCAATATGTATTAACGTCCACACTAATGGAAATAAGCGTTACAAATATGTCCATTCTCAAGTGGCACTGTAACCAAAATTGAACAACTAACCAATCATGTTTCGTTAATATTATTCTAGCAACCGCCTATTCAAATTAAATCGTAAAAAAAAAAAAAAAAAAAATCAACAATAGCAACAACAATAATTAAAAAAAAGTTATAATATGGAATTTTTTAGTTCGACCATATAAATAGATCATTTTCTTTCATTCGTAAGGAGTATAAGGGAAGCCGTATACAATTTGTTATAGACTCGGCCTAAGTTTGTTTAGGCCTACTCTAGTTCTAGCACCTCTAGTTGATATATTATTATTTTTAGTAGTGTATTTATTGGTCTATGTTGTACATGTCAAACTATTTTTAAAAAAAATTCTCTCAGTTGATATTTCCATGAATACGCCCATTAATTAGCATCAAAAGTTCCAAATTACTATACCTCTTAGATATACTTAAGTTTATTGTTGCACGAGTAAACAAATTTGTCATAATATTTAAAATCTCATTAATTTGTTTCTATTTGAGTTTTCTCAATTTGCTAACAATTACATTCACTCATCCAATCACCACTAGCTAGCATATTGCATGAATTATTCTGGGGAATATTTAGACCTAGATATTCCAAGGAAGCTTCTTGAACGTCTAAAAGCTATGAGGTTCATGAATCTTCAAGAATACTCCACCACATTTCACCATATTCTAAGCTTCTAGCAAAATTTCGGTCCATAAAGGGTTTGCAAATCTATCTCGATGGGATAAAAAAACTTGGAGGTGACAAACAACTCAAAAAGAAGTGAAACTTTTAGAAATAACTAGTAAGAGCATCATTAGTAAGGCTAATCCCATTTTCTAGATTTAGAACGTAGCAGCTCATTTTGTAGAATAGTAAGTCCCGTCTCTAGTTCTAATTTCTACAATTTCGGTCACATTCCACCTATAGGTGCTAAGGGTTGGGTCTTCCAATTTCTAGATTCTAGATTGTAGGAACTATTTTGTAGAGTAAGTCCCAATTTGGAGTCCAACTTTCTAGATTCTAGAATTTATATTATTATTTTTTCCACATCAATTTTTGACCACACAATCTTGGGATCGGAGCTTACTTAATCATTTTCTACTATTTTCGTACAAATCCAACCCGTTTTACATTTACCTTTTTTTATAAAAAAATTTGGGCCCCAAATTATATTTGAGAGCCCAACTACTAATGATGGTTGTAGTCTCTAAAGAATCTCTCATCCCTAACTATAGAACATTCTAATTGTAGAGTAAAATTTCCACCAAAAAAATCTAGTCCAAGTAAAGTACCTACGTTATCTACCATTCATCACCTCTTGACCAAGTTGAAGAATGATGGCCTATATATCAGGTGTAGCTATGGAAGAAGGGAATGATTGAGCAGGAAAATGATCTAGAATCCTATCTATGCTAATCTCTACTCATTAGTAACTAACAAATAATACCTCTTTCATAATTATCTAGTTTCCAAGCTTTACTTATTGCAAAATGAACAATGAAAGAAGGGAACTAGTATAGGAGACCAGGAGCTCGACAAAATGAAGTCTACTATTATGCAAGTTAATGTCTGATTTCTTGTAGATTGGAGGAAGCAATTCCCTCCTATCCCTAATGATGGGTCAACCAGTGCTGGCATTTTGTCAAGGCACCAAGTTGTCGTCCAATGCATTACTCTAGCAAGAGGAGATAGACATCATCTCCTAGAATTTCGATGGTCGAGACAACAAGAGTGAACTGGGATGGGATAGGACTCATCGTTGATTTGGCGTATGCTCATTGACCATGACATTTCTCAGACACCATTTGGACAATTAACTCGTTGTAACCAAGCAAGCATTCGCTACATGTCAAGTATATCAATTTGCCATATATCCTGTTCAAGTTGCTGTAGTCAAAGAGTGAACTGACACCCAAAGGATCAGAATGAAAGTGAAAAACTTCTCTATACCCAACAAATAAAGCAATTCCCTGCAGTAGTGGTGCTTTAACTTTGGACTCGCAATTGGGGAGAGATTCTTTTCTTTTGTTAGCTAGCCAGCACCAACATGTGCTGCTATATACATTTGTGTACCTAGCCCTACAAATTCAAGTTGCAAGCCTCTCTCTCTCTCCCCCCTTCACTTGTATGATTAATGGTTACTCCCCTTTTCCAATCACATTTGGATTGGATGATGGTCATAGTTTAAGTTTGCATGCATGGCTAACCATGAATGTGGTACTAGTAAGTCGACCTTGGCATGCATAGCCCATCTCTTCTTCATCCTTCTGCTTCTGGTCCGAGCCTCCAACGGTCATCGACACGGCGAACTGAAGACCGGAAACCAGAGCCGGCTAAACGTGGGAGATCATGCGAGTCCAGTTCACGGCAGAGGTGCTCATGATCACCGCCACCATCATCATCATGGTTCAGTTGGAGAGGGTCAGATGTTCAATAGCAGTAAGCATGAAGTACCAAGTGGTCCTAATCCAGACTCCAATAAGTAAGCACTGTAAATAGAATATATATATATATATATATATATATATATATTGGAACCAGGTAAATTATTTCTGGAATCGCTCCCACTGGGATTCGATCTCCTGACCACTCGTACCGCATGCATCTCTCTTACTAGGCTAGAGGTCATCTGCTAGAATATATATATATATATATATATATATATATATATATATATATATATATATATATATTATATATAATATATATTAATTATATATATATATATATGAGAAGACTCTGGCAATCTTTGCATATAATCTCTGCCTGACAATTTTAGATTTTCTAGGTCAGTTTGTGTTAAAGGCAGGTTTCTGACCTGCCGTAGGTTGCAGTGTGCTGGTTTTATTCTTGTTATTTGGATCATATTGGTTTTGTTGGCTTCTATGTACTGTAGAGATTTGGCTCTTGTTTATGTAAGCATAGTCTCAATCTACGTCGGTAGAAAGGAGATTGTTATGGTAACTTGTCATATACATTGTCGGTCAACAACCTACCGGAGTGGTTGTTCATCGTACAACGTTTGTTGTTGTTGTAAGTGGGACTTCAAATACAATGTTTGGTTTGGTTGCATTCTCCATGTAATTTCAGTGTTTGAAAAGAAAAAGAGTATGTTCTTATTTTTGTTTAATCATATTTGATGAAAAAGGAATTATTCATTTGATTGTTTGCTTCCAAATTTTGAAATGGAAAGATGATCATAGCTAAAAGCTAAGGAAAAGGGAGGAGTTGCTTGCACAATTGTGGGGGTCACTTGTCACTAGTGCAATATCTTAGGGCTTTGCATACGCGGTACTGAGCTAATCTCGGCTTTACTAGAGATGGGACTGCATGCAGCTATCAAAAGGATTGAAACAAGACCCAAAAGCATAGTTTTGCGAGAAAAAAGACACCAAGAGGTGGAAGAGAGAATCAAACTTGCTTCCTGTTGCTAAAATTGCAAAACAATTCAGAAACTAAAAAACAAACTCTTGGTTAATAATATTGGTTTCTGTGAGTTTGTAGAAGAAGAACAAGTTTTTCACTTTTACTTGTGGATCCTACAAACTTCAAACTCTGTTCAGTGTGGATTAAATTGGTGAAGACAAGTTGGACATCAATGAACACATAGTGACTGCTATAACTTTCCGGTTCAAACAGCCCTTGAAATAAAATGTTGGTGGGATCCATTTGCCTGCAGACATCTGAGGTTGCAAGAATTATGTCTCGGCAGAGATCGAGATCCCTAACTTTGGTTGTAATAATAGCGCAAGATGTTTCTGTTTGATTTGGTTGCTTGTAAATGATGCTGTTGCAACTTTTGCTGCAGAACCAAATTCTCCATTTCCAACATTTATTTTTGCTGTAAATAGAGCCACTTACTGAAATAAAATTGTATACTTGCATCAAATTCTGCAGCATTCGTCGCAGCTAAAATGGCTGCATCTCCAATTATAGTAGCTTTTGCTGCATGGAATTCTTTTATTACACGCAACCAAACACCCTTCGTGAATAGCACATGAGATGAAGCAAAAAAGAAACCATACACAACTTCATAGCACCCCACACCATAAATGACCTCAACAATATTATCACATGTTAGAACCTTGATCTAGAGAGGACTGCGTGATGAAAGATTGATCATATTCTCCACGACGTAATACATGAAAATCAACAAATAAAAGGAAGAAAGAAAGGACTTCATAGTATGTTTCAGAGAGTAAACACACAAGCCAAGCAAAACCTGGGATAAGATGGCTTCAAACTAAAATAAAACAGTGGTGAAGGTGTTTCAAGGAAATCTGTATCTCAGTTTCACCACTAGCATCCAGCACCAGGGAATATGCATTATAAACATATTACAAGATGCTTCTCAATTATGAGGAACTTTTGTGTCACATCATATATTGACCAACCAACCTACCAATGAAATATCGTCCTGCCTACTACTCTTTGCTGGCAGTTTCACCCTCTTGCTTCGGCAGTGGTTGAATCCGCACGTAAGGCTTTCTTGTCAACGTCTCTCCTTTCAGGGCAGCTACATACCGATCATTGTCCTCTTTACGCTGCAGCTCCCCAAGATACTCAGCTAACCTCTCTCGGTTAACTTGCCCCATCATCTGATCTCATACATTCATAATTTAACCATAAGCAATTTGTTCTGTAAAATATAATGCATAATAAAGGTGAACTACAAAGAATAAAGTGTGATTAAAGACTACAGACAAACTGGGCCTCAGTAAGATACATGGTAAAAGGCTTACAGAAATGTAAAGAGAAGGCAGTCCTTGTTTGATGAAACTTCAAATCAAAAATAAAACCAGGTGAAAATGTGTTCAAGAAAATTGTTATTTTGAAAAAACGGGGTATACATGATGATACATGGAGTACATCTTTGAGCTCTATGCTATAAAAAAATCACGGGCAAATGGGTGCATCATTTATTTGGTATTTTCTGATTAAAGCATCTCTATGTATTGGTATTTTTCCAACTAGCCGCAACCTACCCCAACCCCACCCCTGATGTATTGTGTGATTGCATGTTGGTGATGGCCTATGGTTCAGCACATGGGAATAGATGATCAACAAGAGCTAAAAGGTCGCTAACCTGAGCAATAATTAGACTCAAGATCTAGGTTAAATTACAGAAAATATGACATATTACTTTGGGAAATAGCTTCATATATGTCTCATGAATTTACACAAACCCCCATATTAAGTATCGTTTTAATCTCCTCTTCATTCAGCCTTCAACTAGCCAGAGGAAATTTGGGAGGTTATTACATGATTGCCAGATCTTAAATCATGACTATGGAAGTAGTTAATCTTCCCCCTCATCTGACCTTCTACGTTCCATGGGGAGTCCCTCTACAGTCTCAGTTGTTCGGCTAGGTACTCAATGCTCCCTCTCAACCATTCAACTTAAAGTGCTCCGTACTCAACTTCAGTCTTTTCGACAGACTTGGCTAATGATAATAACATCAAAGGTAGTATGTGATTACAACACAAAAAGGGTTTAGAATTGTTACATGAGAACTATACTACAAGAAGACAGGAAGTATAAATTATAATGTACAGGTACAGGGTAAAACAAAATAAATATGTATTAAACTGAAAATAACCAATATAATGTCGAATGGATAGGAACAGTATAATGACCACAAATTAGAGAGAGAGAAAATGAAAAGATTTGTGCTACATAATTTAATTTTATTTACTTCAAGAAGATGGGAATTATAATTTACAGGTATTGGGCAAAAAGCAAATAGCAAATTCGGTACTAAACTGAAACTAACCAATATAAATGTCTATTGGGTAGGATTTAACTTTATCTCATGGAGATAGGTAGGTACATGATAGGAGCCTGTATACTGTACCAAATCTTAGTGATTAAATTCTAAGGTTATTTATGAAATTACAAGTCTACTATACCTTGTCACAATAAACTGTAAGATGTCGAAGAAAAATTTGGATGATTAGTTGATGAAAATCCTTATGAACAACTCCACATTATGCTCTGTACATGTAGGTTAAGATATGGAGTCCTCTTCTGGATTAAATCCTATTCATTTCAACCATTAATGACCAAATTCATTTAACAGCTCGCACATATGTTATATAACTAGATGTATTCTGATTCAATAGACAAGTTATCTACATATAGAAGATTAGGCCTCCAGATACATTGCCTATAAGATTGAGCCTAGTAAGTGCAATGACCTCTAATGGGATTCTCACATTAGTATTTCATTTTCTTGCGTTTAGGTAACTTTCAACTAAAAGTTATAGAAAAATCCTCATTTCTGTAAAACAAGATTTGTGTTCAGAACTCCACATTATATGTATGTTTTCAACATAAAACATACTCGAACACAGTATCGGTATCGGAATCGGACTATTCCTATGAGTATCGGGATCGGTGGTATCGGCAATATCGTCGGTTTCGAATCAGAGTATTGGATTTTTTTGGTATCGGTAGCAAATAATTATTAATAACTTATTAACATTTTAGAAAATATACTTCATACATTTAGGGATAATTTAAGTATTCTCGGTGTTGTTCAGTAGTAGTTTTGAAATTGAAGGAAATAGTACTCACCCTTGCTGATTGGTTTACATGCGATATATAAGTTTCTTCTTTTACATACTTTTACAACCTTACTATGTTTTACACCATTGCTGATTGGTCTTTTTTCATTCATTTTTCTTTGCCGAATTGACCGAAAAAAGAGACCTCCAGTGTTGGGATCGGTCAGTATCGAGTATCGATCGGTATTGGATCGGCTGTATCGGATCGGTATCGGCCGATGCTGCAAACTATGCTCGAAAGTTAAACACATAGGAATAAAATAGCAGTTATGTGCTTGTTGACTGCTTTAAGTTTTCAACCTTACAAGTCTAAAAGCAGAACAATACACACAAACTTCTGAAACATTCTAAAACGCTTGGCTTAGTGGATTCCATACCAAATTTTGAAATAATAACTAACTGCTATTAAGAGGCAAAAAAATGACAGTTCCGTGCCTAGCAAGTGGAGACTTCAGTTCAGGTCACAGATACACATAGCTATTGGTTAATATTAGAAAACATCAAATGTCCTAGCCATATGAGCTCCCTCAAAAGCTGGTCCAAGATCTCCATGACCAATCCATCATACGCAACATTGTTACGGAACTTGTTACATTCTGATAGGTGCACTCATTGAATACGTCAATTAGAGGACGCCAAATTATCTACTTGACTTCCATGGTGACACAACACCTCACCTTGCCGCTTTCAAGGATACCTTTCATAGGAGTTGTTAGGATCATCATAAGTCTGCACGACAAGTGTTTCTATGCACTTTATACAGCATAATGCAGCCGTATGCATCTTCGTCTTCTGAGTGAGGAGATTCAATTTGGCACTGATGAAACAGCTCGATCAGTGCCCACTGTCTAGTAAAGTTAGACGTTCTGCAATTTACACAAATCATTAAAATAAAGCCTGGGTGTTTCAGATAACTCTGGAGCCTAGGCAACTAGTATTTAAACGGGACAAAGGCCGTCATCTTGCCATGGGAGGCAGCCACCTCAAGCTCCTTGACGCATCTTGACTTAAATGTGACAAGGCCCTGACCAGTTTTTTTTTAATTTGGAACTCAGCCCAGGCCCAACAACTTAAAGTTAAGATATATGTGTGTGTGTGTGTGTGTGTGTGTGTTGTGTTGCTATCTAATATTGACCTACCCCAAGACCGACATCCTATTTGTGTAGGTAATAACTTATTGACACACTCCAATGGTTACCATTTGTGAAAATTGTATATTTATGAATTCACAACATTTATACATCTTAAAATTATTCCATCCAAAACAATCTATTGTGGCCTTGTGGGTGTATTTTGTCTAAAAACAAGTAAATAAAAGAGTATCTATTACGGATGAATTCAAACGGATGAATTCACAACATTTATCCATCTTAAAATTATTCCATCCAAATCAATCTATTGTGGCCTTGAGGGTGTATTTTGTCAAAAACAAGTAAATAAAAAGTATCTATTACGGATGAAGATTCAACAATATTGAACATGTCTCATCCGAAACTAACGATAAACAAAAAAAAAAAGTGTGCATAAACTATGCCTAATTGTATAAAAAAAATCTATTTTTTTAAAAAAACATTTATAAATATTTCGCTTTCCGAAACCAAGAACTATGAAACTCCAATACCAATACTAATAATTATAAGGTCCGAAACCAAGAAGGCAAGAACTATGAAAAAATAGTAGCCACATCCTCGATGCTCTCAAAAATGTTAGAATTTTACAAATAGCATTTTTTATCCATATAGCAGCACAGTGCTCTCCAGCTGCATACAAAATAACAGACTCGCCACTTGTATGGCATGAGAAAGAGGAGACAGTGGAACCTGGTGGAGGCTATGAAACCTAGGATCAGATCACTGAGATTACTTTGTAGTCACTTCATTAACATACTTATATGCATCATTTATTTAAAATTGGTAACGCCGTTCCTTTCCTCTCTTTGGCTTTTTGTGTCATACAAATGAATGCAATTCCCCATTTGCAAATCGTAACATAACTTGTTGGACCTTGTAGTTGCATGAACTTAAACTAAGTGACAAGAAAGGTATGTACTGCCAATTGATCCTCTAGCCTTCTAGATACCATGGCAGAAATCTCGCGTCGACACCAGGTTTAGGGCATGTTTCGTTACAGTAACAGAGAGAAAAGTGCACACTGCCTACTAGTTGTCGCCACTCTTCTAAAAGGCGGTCTAGGCGGCCCCTAGGCGCCTGGTGCCCGCCTAGACACCACCCCCCCCAACTCCCAACTATGCATGTTTTGGAGTTTTATGGACTTTTTCTACAATTTTCAGTAGGTTTTTCGGATTTATTTTATTTATTTTTTAACCGCCTAGATTTAGGCGGCCGCCTAGGCGCTAGGCGGCGGGTGCCTGTCCCACTAAAGCCTAGCTTTTCACAACCTTGGTTGTCACATTTGGTTTGAAACAAGTGGAGCAAAATTGCTCTGCAGCACTGCACATCCCACCCGTTCACGCACAAATAAAGAACTATGATTTCGGAATCATTTTTTCTAGGAACTGAAAAGTGCAAGAAGTGTTCCAAAAATAAATATTTATTGATTCCCTTAAAATCCATAAGACAACTTCCTCCCATGAACCATATATAAAAAGTGCAACACGTTGTATTTCCCAGGAGACAAAAGACAATCCAACCAATTAGACATGAAATTGGCAAATCCATCGTCTCCCCGGACTGCACTTTCACCACTCCCTGAATTACCGAGAACCGAGCAAAGCTGGTCATAAAAAAAAAAAAAATTGTTTCCCAATTTTTTTTTTCTCGTGTACATTATAGACAAGCGGCACCTTATTTTCTCAAACCTAAAGCAAAACCTGACCGAGAAAAGGACCATTAAGGCCTCGTTTGTGAAACGAAAATTGGGGGTTTCTGGAGTTGGACACACCAAGAAAAACATAACTTTGGTGCGTTTGGGGGGCGTTTCCGAGTTCGATGAAACTCCATTTAACTCTATACGATCGATTCTCCTTTCGTAAGAATTCGTTTGAATCTCCATTCTAAATCTAATAACCATTACTTTGTCGGATTTCCTATGATTCAAAAAAATAAACCAACAATAGCCCTACGTTGCACGGACACAGAAATGACACAATAGTCAGACACGTGTCGGACACGGCACTGGGTTGTGGGGGGGTGGTGGGTGGTGGGGGGAGAAGAAGCGCTTACGAGGGAGTCGCGACTGGCGGACTTGCGGAGCTGGGCCTCGAGCTGCTCGTTGGTGGAGTTGGTGACCTGCATCACCCCGTAGCCGACGACGCCAGGGATCACCCCGCAGAGAGTAGCGAACGCGATAAAGAACGGCTTCGAGTCCCGCGTCCGGCGCACTAGCCACCTCCACGCGGAGCTCTCCATGAACAACGACATCTCTCTCTCTCACTACTCTCTCCCTCTCCTCTCCCACCAAACGTATAGAATGGGTGATTTTAGGGCTTCTTGTGCTGTGTCCCGAACCTCCCCAGCTCCTCTAGGGTGCATATTTGGAGTCTTGGACCGAACCGACTAAATCGAACCAATCCAAACCGAATCGGTCGATTTTTAATCGAACCGATAGTCCGGTCGGATTGGTTCGACTTGACCATTTTAAAAACCGTTTGACTTCATTCAAAAATCGTTTAAACCGAACCAAACCGAACCCAATTAGTAACAATGTAAAATTAGGTTTATATTCGGTCCAACTTATCCATTTAACTGTTTAGAGTCCTTCGACTTTGGAATATAAGGCGGTTACTCATATTCTAAAATCTCTTACTCTTTCTCTTCCCTAACAGTGTAAACATATGTTTCCTGGAGTGACCGTTCCAGGTCTCTACCGACAACTCTAGATAATATATGTTTATTTTCCATCTTCAATTCATAGATCTATCAGGATTATGATTTTTTTATAATCATTTTTTGTTTGTGAAAAATTTATTATGCAAGTAATTTACTTAGTTGTCCACGTTGATATATCGTACAAACATCTTCCAAATAGAAGATGGTTAAGATTCATTTTTGTGTGAATTTACTTTGTGAATATTTTATATACTTGAAATTTTTTGTCTTATCAAAATCGATCAGCCGAACCGATCCAAACCGAGCCAAGTCAGTCGGTTTTGTCACCCTCACTTTTCCAAGTTAGGGGTAAAATGGTAATTTTTAATTTTATAATATTTTTGAAAATTTTATTTCATGAATTTATTTTAATTATTATAGGAGTCTGGTTCGAATTTCATCGCATTCTGAGTTAATTCGGGACCCCGGGAAAATTCGACTTGAGTCGTAATTAGCATGTTATTACCATGGCCCACCACACTAAACTTTTAGGTTTAGGAGTTTGGACTAGTCCCTCATGAGTAATTAAGTTTAATTATGATTTTTAATTAATTTTAGCAATTTCCAAAATCCATTTGGATTATTTTAGCATGTAGGCTTAGGGAGGGGCAAACTTGTAATTACAAGTGCCCTACCCATGCTCCATGGCCGGCCACATAGTCCACCCCCTCCACCTCTCCTTTCTTCTTCACTAAGTTATCACTCTCTCTCTCTCTTCATTCATTCCTTTCCAACTTCTTCTTCCTCTTCAAATCTACAATTTAGGTATGTCATTAACTCTCATTTAATTCCTTATTTTGCATTCATTCCTTCACATTAATTATAGGGGAGACCATTCTCTACAAGTTGACCCTAGCCTTTGTAGGTTTCCTTAAATTCTAGTTTAGGAATTTATTATGGTTTTACCCTCTTTTAGAGTGATATAGATATATATATTTATATGTGTTTGTGAGTATGTATATATATATATATATATATATATATATATATATATATATATATATATATATATATATGTGTGTGTGTATATATTATACATATGTAGATATATATATGTGTGTGTATTTGTCTATAAGTATGTGTGTGTCCATGTGAGAGTGTGTGTCCATGTGTGTTGTGAGATTATTATATATATATATATATATATATATCTATATATATATATATATATATATATATAGATTTGGATATGTGTGTGTATGATTTACATATATAGATAGATAGATAGATAGATAGATAGATAGATAGATAGATATATTATATAAAGAGAGAGTAAGTAGAGGGAGTAGGAGTAGAAGAATTAGAAGAAGAAGGGGAATAAGAAACAGTAGAACAGTAGCAGCAATAGCACTAGCAGGAGCAGCAGAGGGAAGAAGGAGAATGATGAGGAATGAGAAGGAGAATGAGGGAAGAAGGAGAATGGGAGGAGAATGAGAAGGAGAATGAGAATGAGGGGAGAATGAGAAGAGAATGAGGGAAGAAGAAGAATGAGGAGGAGAATGAGAAGGAGAATGAGAAGGAGAATGAGGGAAGAAGGAGAATGAGAAGGAGAATGAAAAGGAGAATAAGAAGAAGAATAGGAATAAGGAGAATATAAGAAGAAGAATGAGAAGGAGAATGAGGAGGAGAATGAGAAGGAGAATGAGGGGAGAATGAGGAGGAGAATGATAATAAGAAGAAGAATAGAATAAGGAGAAGGAGAAGAATAGGAGTTTGAGAATGAATCGGATATGGGTTGTAAGGGTTGGTAATGATTAGAAATAGTCGTCTAGACCTAGTCTTGACCTTGGTTGACCACGTTGACTTTTTAGACCAAAAGTCAACTATGAGTCAACACTTTACCCAATTTAGTCCCAATTCCATTAGACTTGAACGGTTGACCAAAGTCAACTGTTTGTCAACATTTGACCAGTTTGACCTAGGGTTGACCTAGAGTTGACCAGAGTTGACCAGTTGACCAAAAGTCAACTGTAGGCTAACTCTTGACCCAGTTTGACTTTCTTCGACTTGTTTGACCTGTGATGACTGGTATGACCTAGAGTTGACTTGGTCTGACTTAGATTGAATTGATATAACTTGATTTGACCTAGATTGACTTGACAGGACTTAGTGTGACTCAGTGAGACCTAGATTGACCTAGATTTCATATCATTCATGTGAATCATTCTTAAACTGTTTAAACCTAAATTAACATACAATCTCATCTTTAGGTCTCTGATTATCACTCTGAGCATTGATATACCCTACAGCTCAGGACAGCAGGCGAGTACATTCACTGATAGTTTTCATTGTCTTGATCTACTATATCCGATTCAGTTGTAGTTCTTACTTGATTCTCGACACGATAGTTCACGGACTAGTATACGTCGGATCCTGTCATGAGATGTTATTCCCGGATTTTCCTTGGTATATTGGTATGTGATATCCATGTTTCATGTACTTATATAGACATTGATTTGGGAGTGGACTGATCACCTGCTTTTGAATCCGTGTCATGACGTGCCATGTCCGGATCCATGATACTATTCGGGTATGGAGAATTATTAGGGGTTATGTGATCAAAGCCTCCCTGTCACTATTTTGCTAGCGCCACCCTCACCTCACGTAGGGTGTAGCAGATACCCCATGTCCATGTTATCCAGGTTGGCCGGCATGACCCTTTCAGATTTTCATGTGATTGTCGGGCCAAGTGGATAACCCTACCATGATTCCCTAGCCGATCACATAGCGCTCTAATAATTCAAGTCACATTTTTTATATTTATTTATCCTAGGAGGCTAAGTTCTGTTCGGGAGAAGGGTTACAACTCCGGTCCTTATTTGGTTTAAGGGTTGTAACTCGGCTTCCGAATAGTTCCTAAGCAATCCTACATATATATTGTCGTCATATTCAGTCACATATATTAACATTTTCTGCTGATTTTACCCTGTATTTCACATATCTTTGTCTTGTTTCATTACACTGTCTCTTATAGTATTTGTCATTCATATGGAACTGTTGGTGTTTGTACTTGCTCATTTCCTGACAGGATACCGTTGACAAATTTTACAGATGATTCAGAGGCTAATTGCCCGACCTATTATGGGGAGGGTTAGATGGAGTAGACTTGGACCGTGGCTTGTTAGTAGAGCCACTAGACTTGCTCACCCTGAGTAGTGTAGTTTAGTTAGGTTTGCTTGGCCTACGAGCCAGCTAGTACTTTTCAGACTGTAGTATTATATTATATTCTGTGATGTTATGTTAGTTTTGGACTTGTGTGGATCTCGAACTTTTCCTGCTTCATCTATCATATTTTCTTTCATGCTATCTACCTTAGTTTTACATTTGTGATTGAGACTGTATTGCTATGTGACCTCCATTCGGAGTGTATATACTGTACATGTACCTTTATCTGTTAGTTGTAGTATTTCTAGATGACCTAGACAGCGTTCTACCGTCGATGCTGCGGCGTAGGCTGGACGTAACCACGTACTCGTGCCCCTACTCAGGGTGCGGGTCGTGACAGGTTTCAAAACCGAACCGACCATTTGGTTGGTTTGGTTCGACTTCGTTTGTGTTCAAATAGGTCGACCACCGACCGATGCACACCCTAACTATAATCTAATAAAAATAAAAAATAAATTTAATTTATATACTTTTATTTCATTTTCCCCCACCTGTATACTGTTTGGACGAAGAAAGTTAACATAAAGTGAGAAAGTGCTTATTATAAATGGAAAATGGATTTTGTATATATTTGACTTTCATTTTAGTTCTTATATGGAAATTTAACTTTTAATATTTTGATATGTAATTTGTGCATAGGAATAGCCAATTTTATAGTTCCATGTTTGATGTCGAGGTGAAAAAGAAATAAATATAATTTAATAGTAACAAATATTAATTAATTATCTAACTAATTTAATAATTATTTATTAATGGTAAATATTTTAAAAAATTAAGTATGTCGGTAAATATTTTACTGTATAATTATAATATTCTGAGTAATCATAATATCATGAAAATTGTATTCTATTTTAGAGTATACTTGTGTGTGACAAATTTTCAATATAGGTTAACCTCACGGTCCATTTTTTTAAGATTCCTTATTTCTACCTATTATTTAATGATACATTTGACTAATCTATACAAATTAATAATTAATTACTATTACTAATTATTAAAATTAATGTAATAAAACTAACATAATTTAATAAGAAAAAAGGAAGTTAGAACACATGGCTCATTTTCGTCCATATATTGAGGATGAGACTAAGATGAAAGAGAAAATATATATCAATAATTATATTAGATTTTTTTTCTAACTTTTATTCCTTTCTTTTTTTTTCCTAACCAAACAACACAAAATAATTTTTTGTCTCAACTTTTTTTTCCCCTCAAGCCAAAAATCCTAAGACAAGAATGAAGACGTGTGCATTTATGATAAATTTTAACTTTGAAATTGCTATATGGTTTGATATTTTACCTCTCACATGATATTATTAAAGTAAAAAACGTCAACTATCTTTTAAAATACCAAGAGAATGTGCTCATTTGATAGCCGCTTGGTTAGTGTTAGAGTGTGAAAAATAATTTAGACTTGTCTCAATTGTTCTTATTAATTATTTAGGCTTAATTGTACTTTGCTACCCTCAACTTACCATTTTCAACTTTGTACCCTAAACTATTTTTGTAACAATTTGGTACCCAGATATTATTTTGGACTAAAATGTCCCTACCCCTACCCCTAACCCTCTCCCCTGCACGCTCCGGCCGCCCCCTGCTCACTCCGGCCGCCCCCCCTGCTAGCTCCGCCCCCCTCCCCACCCCCCCTGCTCACTCCGGCGCCCGCCCGCCCCCGCCTCTCCCCTAGGCCGCGGCAGCACGGGAGGAGGGGGGTTGGGGAGGGAGGGCGGGGCGGGAGGCGGGGCAGGGGGTGGCCGAAGGTAGCAGGGGGGGTGGGGGGCGGGGGGGGGGGGGGGGCGGAGCTAGCAGGGGGGGCGGCCGGAGTGAGCAGGGGGGGCCGGAGTGGGGAAGGGGGTGGGGAAGGAAGAGGGAAGGGCATTTTCGGCATTTTTGAAAAATTAGGTATCAAGTGTTGGCACTCGATTTTGATTATTGTTCACAATAATCCTTGTACGTCGTTAGTTTGTTTTTCTCTCAGGAAACAAAAGAATGTCTCTCCTTTCAATGAAGTTAATCAAAGACCATGGAGCTCTGGATATCTCCTTCATCAGCTTTGCCAAAGACTATGAAGCCTGCTTAAAGTCTACATAGAAGATGGCGCTTCCTGCTCCTTAGAGTTTGTTTCTACTAGGAATCCATGTACGTACTTTGCTAAGATGACATTACAAAGATAGAAATGGTGAAGAAGTCATTCAGAGGAGACGGAAAATCCAACGGATTTCCGGATAAATCGCCGGATTATCCGAACCCCTCACAGCAAGTTTGTGAGGAGAAGTTCGGATAATCCGACGGAAATCCGCGAAAATCCGACGGATCATCCGAAACCCTCACAGCAAGTATGTGAGGAGAAGTTCGGATAATCCGACGGAAATCGGGAAATCCGACGGATCATCCGAAACCCTCACAGCAAGTATGTGAGGAGAAGTTCGGATAATCCGACGGAAATTTGCGGAAATCCGGCGGATCATCCGGACCTCCTCACAGCAAGTTTGTGAGACCACGTTCGGATCATCCGCCGGACTTCCGCTGAAATCCGACGGATAATCCGCCTGACCTTTTTGCAACTTGAAATTCAAATCCAACGGCATCTGACAGATGCATTTAATGCATCCAACGGCTCTTTTTGTGACCGTTACTGTTGAACGGATAATCCGACGGATTTCCGCGGAAATCCGGCGGATAATCCGCTCGACGGCTGTATTGCCTTTATGATGTTGGATTTGTTAAAAGAGGCTTTGTCTCTCCTCTTAAAGGCTATCTCTTCCAAGCTTTAATTTTTCTCAACAACCAAAAGAGCTTCACCATTACTACTCTACCTAATCTTCAATTGTCATCCAACCCAAAGTGCTAGAGTGTCTCAAGAGCTTTTACTTTCGATCTTCAAGTGTTTAGAAGATCAAACATCCTTTCCTTTTCTTTGAAGTTGGCGAGCCTTCGTAAGAAACTCGTGTGTAGAAGTTGGCGAGTTCTTCGGATCCAAACTCGTTTGAAGTTGGCGAGTTCTTCGGATCCAAACTCGTGTGTACTATTTGCATAATAGTGGATTAAAGCCGGAGAGAGTTCCGGGACTGGATTGCCTCAAAAGAGGATACCAGGATACATCCTTGCGTTTGCGTTTGATCTTTCTACTCCTTACTCTTTATTGCATCATTTGTTATAGTTTATTTTTAATTCCCTATTCACCCCCCTCTAGGGTTCTACAATTGGTATCAGAGCTTCGTTCTCTTGATTTGGATTTACACCCTTGAGTGATCCATGGCCTCTAACCCTAGCATCAACACGTTTCACAATGAGGGACACTCCACAATAGGCCTCCCCTATTTGATGGTACCAACTATAACTACTGGAAGATTAGGATGGGCATTTATCTCAAGTCCATAGATTTGATTTATGGGATTGCGTGATAAATGGCCTTCCTACTCCTTCCAGAGCTATTGAGGATATTGCTTCTGACACCCTTCGGGAACACATTTGCCGAAAACATTAAGAAGCTTGCTTGTCGAGATGCCAAGGCAATGAATGCTCTTTACTGTGCCCTTGACAGTAGTGAATTCAATCGGATCTCTACTTGCAAGACTTCCAATGAGATTTGGAAGTTACTTGAAGTCACACACGAGGGAACTTCACAGTGAAGGAATCCAAGATTAGTAGACTCACGCAAGAATATGAGTCTTTTAAAATGAAGCATGATGAATCTATTGCTAGCATTTACTCGATTTGGTGACATTATTAACCCTCTCTCTTCTCTTGGAAAGGAATATCCCGCTCATGAAAAGATAAGAAAATTCTTAGAGGATTGACGAAAGCTTGGAGTCCTAAAGCTACCGCAATCATTGAGGGGAACGATC